>OW569403.1:41018301-41618301 GCA_937654795.1 Cistogaster globosa | reverse complement strand
ACATTATCGGCTCTTAATGGGTTATGTATTTTTAAAAAACTTTAGTATTTCCTGAAATATCTCTTCAAAAGCTTTTATTCATTCTCTTCAAAAGCCTCGGTAAATATGGGAGAACGCCAAATTTTTCAGACATTATGTCTGACCATATTTAAATTTTCTGTAGCTCATCTAGTGCCTTGGAAAAATTGATTTCAATACTAACACGGAGGGACAAAGGGACATCGCTCAATCGACTTCGCAATGCATAAGAAGTCAGAATTTATACCCTTTATGGGGTCGGAAATGGATATTGCAGAAATTGCAAATGGAAGAACAAACTTAGATAGACCCTTTTTCCACTTTTTGTGGTGAAGGATATAAAAAAGAAGAAAGTAACAACATGACACTGGGTGGCTGACGTGTGTAAAGGAACTGGTTGGTAAACAATATAAAGTGAGTTTTGCTTGTCCCGCTGGAACTATGGCGTATTTTTATCGACATGTGTGGCTAAAAGACGGAGTAATAAAATGTTATGGTATGATTGGCCGCGTGAGTTTGTTAAAGTGCATTTTTAAAAGACGTAAAATCATTGAAACAAATAAAATAAATAATTAAAATGACGTAAAAAGGTAAAATAAATATTGGTTGTGTCGGCATGTGCAATGATAAAAGCCCCTAATTCTGAAAAGTTGAAAAACATAACAATATGAAAGTTTGGAATTTTTGTTTTCAAGTCTTTAATTGTGGCAGTCTGTTTAAAAGATTTTATAGGTTGCATTTTATATATTATTTATGTGATGTCGTCTATATATTATACAAGATCAGTACTCAAGACTGGTGGAGCGTAAACGAATATATACAAATGCCATGGTGCCATGCACCACACAAATGCACCACACAGTGCCAGACTTGAGAATTTAATTAATATATGGCTGGAATAAGCACATATTTTGTTGAGATTTTTCTGATTTCAATTTTTTGTTGAACTACGAACCTTAATAATCTGTTTGTTCAAAAGTCAACGATTCAGAAATTTATAAAATTTTTTATTCAACAATTTAAAATACACAAAGTGAATATTTACGTTCTTGATAGAAACGATTAAATTTAAATGAAATGCTTTATATTCTACTCTAAATTAAATGTTCCTTTTCTCTTTGCCTTTTAACACACATGAAGTAGCTTAAGCGAAAAAAATATCAATTTACTTGGAAAAGAACAAGAACGAAAGTAAATAAAAATTTATAGATTTATTTTTAAATTATTGGGATCAACAATTTCTGCAGCTTGGACACCATAAACTTGCGATGAACCTCCTAATTGTTCATAATGAGCTACAAAATAAAATTATTTTAAATTATTTTTTATTATTTATTTCGTATCCTTAATAAATTTCGTATATACTCACCAATAATTTGTCTTTGGATTTCTTCAAATTCTTTGTCATCTTTGTATATCACAAATTGCACTCCGGGACTGTTTTCAACATGAACAGCAAAGGTCCAACACAGGCTACAAATAAAAGCAATGCACAAAATCTTTTAAAACGAAACAATTTTTTGTTTTTTTTTTGTTATTAATTTTGTTTTAAAAACTCACTAAGAAACACTGCATTCTTTTCGCTTTTGCCCTGCAGCTTTAGTTTCCCATAAAGTTAAACAAAACTAAATTTGTTTTCGAAAGAAGCATGGTTTTATATAATTTTATGTCTTTAAAGAAAAATAATTTTTTTGAATAAAAATTTTTTGATTTGAATTAATTATAAAATTAGAGTTTATAATAAAAATTAAAATTTACATATTTAATAAAGGTGCTACTAGTTTATTTTTGTCTTGTTTACTTTCGTCTTTTGTTTAACTATTTGGCAGAGATGATAAATTAAATAGTTTATTTTTAATGATTTTATAATTTTTATAGTGTTTACTCGTTGTGTTTATCAAGCTTTTTGTAGGGCAGTGAATAAACTTTAAAACAAAAGTACCCCTCGCAGCGACTACTTAGAGTGAACGAATTGAATTTTATATAATTTATTAAATTTTAAAAAATAATGAAGTTCTTGTATTACACCCATACCTAAAGGCACCCCACATACACCAGGCAATATTTTACAAAGTATTACTTTCGCATCCGATTTCTTCTTAAAAAATTAACTTCTCTCAAGTTGAACTTTTTATACCCCTCACCACAAGAAGTGGAAAAAGGGTATATCTGAGTTTGTCTTTCTGCTGGTAATTTTTACTTACTCCATAAAGTTTATATATTTAGAGCTGTTATACATAGCGAAATCGATTGAGCGATGTCAGTCTGTTCGTCCATGTTCATTTTGAAATCAACTTTGCCAAGGCACTAGATGTGTTAGAAAAATTTTAAATACGCAAGATTGGTCCAAGTCCTTCGAATTAGCCTCTAATTTTGCAATATTATTTCGAACAGTGAATTAGCTCCAATCAGCACAAAAAAAAAAAAATGGGTTGATAGAGAACAAAAAATAAGAAAAAAAAAAACATCAAGTGAAAAAATTAGCACTCGGCCATATTTTCTGAGTTGTGGGCCTCTAAATATTTTATAAAAATGTACGATTGTGCACTACATTTTTTTTGGACATCAATACGGGTATCATTTAAAAGCATTTGAAGAGATCTTTCTGGAAAACCTTAATTTTTTAAAAATGCTTAACCAAGAAAACGGAATTATTTTTTCAGCATAATGAAATGTGCTTATGTTGGGTAGATATGTTTTTGTCTTGATTGAATTTTTTTTGTACGTTCAAACTGTATTATTCTTGTTCTTTTAATATACACAAAGCTTCATATTGTACAATTTTTGCAATCGCTGCCCAAGAATACTTTTTAATTTCTTGAAACAAATGTGTTAAATATATATTAAACAATTTACAATATGTACAATTATTTACTAATAATTTTTAAAAATCATAAATTTTTACATTGTAACACAATTATATATATCAAAAACATATTCACATGGATCATCCGTCATGTCATGCATTGCCTTGCAGTCATTTATTACTTCAGGGCTTGGAAATTTATCTGCATTTAGTTTGTCATTTTCATCCAAATAACCCTCTTTCTTCATAACACAATGGATAAAACATTTAATTTTCATGTCCACGTTTGTTGTATCCGGTAATATTTTGTGTATGTCTGAAATTTCAGATTCACTGACATTATGCTCGGCTTGACACACATTATGGATCGTTTCCAAATCAATGTCATTTTGGGCGTAAGCCTGATTTAAAATAAAAAGGTATATTAAATTAACAAATTATTTACATGAGTTATAGTTGTCCCGTCCATACCTTCTCACAAATTACTGCCAACAATAAAATAAAAATAAAATTTAAAATAGACATTGTATTTGATGCTACAATTTTTTCTATCAACTAAATAATTTTAAAAAGTTTCCAGCTTTTTATATAAAAATTAATTAATAGAGCTCTCTTTATTTTTATACATGAAAAAAATGTTGGTGAATGTTATCGAAAGAAAAGATTTTGAATGCAATCACCCGGCATGCATGCTCAAAAATAATTAGTCAAATGGTCGTGAAATTTATTAAAATATAGAGCTGTTTTAATGATTCTCTTTTGAAACACAAAAAGAATGATTTTCCGGAAATAATTATTTAATTTCACTTTTGTTTACTGGATGCCGGAAAAAAATAATAATAATAACAGATTGATGACAGCAAAAATATTAAATATTAAATCAACAAATTATTAATTGCTCTTAGTTACAAAGAATTATTCGATTAAACAGGGAAGGGTTGATTTGTTATCATTAGCTACATAAAATATTAACAGTGTTATGACCAACTTTACTTTATTAAGTTTGTTTTCAAAACAGAATTCAATATTGTTTTCAATTTATTTATTATACCCTACACTACAGATGGAAAAGGGTATATCTTAGTTTGTCGTTTCGTTTGTTATTTCTACAATATCCATTTTCGACCCTATAAGGTATATATATATTTTAAGTTCTTAAGCATAGCAAAGTTGATTGAAAGGTTTCCGTCTGTCCATCCGTGTTCATGTTGAAATCAACTTTGTCAAGGAACAAGATGAGCTAGGAAACATAGTCCCAAACATTTTTCAATTGAAAAACATTAAGAGTCCTAAGAAAACCTTCCCATTAAATTATGTGTCTAAAATCTATGTGTAGCTTCTGCGGAAGGAATAAAAATTTACATTTTAATAATTTTTTAAGAACAGCATGCGTTGAATGCTTGTTGATGGAATGCACAGAAATAAAGCTTTTTTTATTTATATGGGCTAATTTCTGTATCATCCTTTGAGTCAAATCTTAAAAACTTTTTCCTTTTGCGTTATTGACCAAACATTAAAAACGCAATTTCTTAGACCCATGTTTTATTTTATAAACTTAAAAAATTTAAATATTTTAAAAATAAAAAACCTGGACTTGTTAGAATTAAAAGTATTGAAAATGATAATATCTTGAATTTTTTTTCAGTTGATTTAAGGTAATCGGATGCGAATCTAAAGTCACAGCTATAACATCTTATCGATTCTTTGCAATAGTTCATCGTGAGACAAGCGTTATAAACAACAGCACACATCGTTCCAATTCCTATATGTGATACCTGAAGTCAAAATTGATGCCTCGGGGACCAATACTGTCAGTGTTGTGACCGACATACGGCTAGCAAAGCTTGAAATTTTAGACGTATAGAATGCGCTTCATCGATTCGTTGGTCATATTCGCCAAATCATTTCCAAATTTTTTAAACATTTTATATGTTATAAAATTTAGATTTTTTATTATTCGTTTTTTAATATAACGACAAAAAACAACCTTTAAATGCAAACTTTTGTTTCTAAATATTGCTAATCAAGAAGCTGTGTAAATCAATTGGTTTGAGGTACAATAATTATTGCCATAGTAAAAAAAAATAATTTCTTAAGGTTAATAGTGCTATATTCGTCTATGCTTAATCTTATATACCTTTTTCTATACATGTGAAACCATACATACCGTGCCGCAGATTTTCCATTTGAATAGTTAAATAAAAATCGGCATAAGAAATTCTTTTTTAATATAAAGTTTTTTAATTAAAAAAGGCTGTTTTTCGATTAAAAAAAGGCTGCCTCAGCGATAGAGAGTTTTTAAATAAGAAAAAAAGAAAACATAAATTGAAAAAATTGTCGCTTGCCCATATTTTCCGAGTTCTCACCATGTTTTTTAGGGCATCAATATGGGTATCATTTAAAGCTTTTGAAGAGGGCTCTCAGGAAAAACTAATATTTTCTTTTTAAATGTCTAACCCATTTAAAACCGGTGACATTTTTATGAAGAATTTATATACAGTCGACTCTTGATAATTTAAAACTCGTTAATTTGAATCTCTTGATAATTTGAACTGTTTTCCAGGCCCCTTGAAAAACATTTAATATATTGAAAAAAATCTATGTATGTAATTTGGTCCCCTCAATAATTTGAAATTATTTGAAGAGAATTTTGATCGGCGACTCTTTATAATTTAAATTTTTTAGCTCTACGCTCTATATTTTGAATTCTTTTAATTTTTAAAAATTAAACAATCATTTATTTTTGTTTTTTGTGATGTGCTAAAAAATGACATCTTGTCTTGAAGTTCGATATTTTTACACCTTATAATTTGAAGTCCTAATGTACTTTTGTTTCCATTTTTAAAAGAAATTTAAGCCGATTTCTTTAGTTTCTATGCCAGCTCTATACGCTCTTGTTAATTTGAATTTTTTTATTTTTCTTTTGATATTTTGAAGTCTCGTTAACATGGAAACCCGATTTTTTGAACTTTTTCTCTGGCCCCTTGAGTTTCCAATTACCAAAAATCGACTGTAGTAATAAATTCTTTTTCTTATTTTTTATTGTTTTTTTCTGATTGGAGTTATTTTATCCTTTTTTTTTATTTTCTTTCAGCTAATTTTTTTATCATAACATTATTTTAAAGTAGATTATGAAATTAAATTTCCTCGACTATTATCAGCATAAATTTTGCTTGCATTTTGAAAATTCAAAACCAAGTTCTCCTTGTTGGACTGATTTAGTCTAAAAAGCTAGCAAAAAAGCAAATTGTAAGTGAAGCTAATTAATCCTCTTTTCATCAGTTTCTGTCAATAAATCAAATTGAAGTATTTAAAATATGCATTGTAAGGTTAAAAAATATAATTGATTGATTGATTGATTTTTATTGAGACTCTATTTCTTTCATAATAAAGGATAACCCAACATAAATTTAATGAAAACTTAAAACTATTAAGTATTATTTTAATGACAAGAGTTTTTTTTTTTTTTTTGAAACTGCAACACGCTTATTAAGTTAAAAGCTAAACAAATTACAGAAATTTTAACATTAGTTTTTTTTAATTACAATGCTTGCTCCCGGCATTAGACAATACTAGTAACGCTATGTTTACCATAATGAACTTAATATTAACATAAAAAACTAAATCTAAGCCTTATAAAACCTACTTAAACTAAAAAAAAATTAATAAAAAAAAAAAATAAAAAAGACAATTATTACCCCCTATGAATGCCGGGAGTATAATGTGTGTAAAAGCTTTGACTAGCAAAACTATTGGCTTGTTCTTGTAATATCCCAATGCAAGAAATATATTGCGTATTTGACCAACTGAAATCTTGTTCGCTGGATAAAATATCCTGTATTATATTACCATCAAAATAAGACAATTTTCTCACAAACCTATTCATCAACTCGAAAGCATACTTAGATATGGCAGTTAATTTGGAACTTTCATAAACGTATTTATTAGAAAATCTCTTAGTTAAGGATTCATAATTTTTCCCTATGTGTTTCCGTACTATATGTCGTTCAAAAGCCTCGATACTATTCATAAAAGTTTTCGAAATGCTAAACCACATTTGAAAAGCATAAAGAAGAATAGGCCTAATGCACACTTTGTATAATAGCAGCTTCGTTTTAACTGGCAACGCCTTACTACTAACTAAACGACCAAAGGCTCCTTTAACCCGATTCGCCTTCTGCAAATTATTATCAACGTGTTTATTAAATTTCATGAGCTTACTAAAATGGACTCCAAGGTACTTAATGCTATCCTTAAAATGAATCTCATTTCCATTCAACGTTAACTTTAGATTCTTACTTTCCGGTACAACTGTATATTTACACTTACCAGAGGCATTACGCAAACATATAGCAAAGCTCTTTGCAATGTTTATTTTTATTCCCCATTGGGAATAAAACTCGTCAACTTTTTTAAGGTGCAGATATACTCGTTGAAGTGCCACTTTAGGAGACTCATGGTGCGCATATAAAAGTGAATCGTCAGCATATAGTATACTTTGGGAGATACCAAAAACATGAGGGAAATCGCTTATAAAAATATTATACAGGTGGGGTGCCAACACAGAACCTTGCGGTACTCCACATGAAACTTCTCCGTAACTTGATAATCTACCAGAACTCTGAACACAAAACTTTCTACCATTGAAATAACTTTGAAAAAGTTTCACAATTGAAGGACTGAAACCAACATTTATCATTTTAAATAAAATCCCATCGTGATATGCTTTGTCAAAAGCTTTTTCAATGTCAAGGGATACCGCTACACTGCAACGGCGTTCTCTTAAATTTTGAACTACATCCGTGTGAAACTTTAACAGAGCATGAACAGTTGAGTTTCCTTTTTTAAATCCGAATTGTCTTTCTGGAATATATTCACGACTGATATCAATATTCATTTTGTTCCAAACAACCTTCTCAAACATTTTTCCTAAATTAGAAAGCAGCGATATTGGTTGCAAATTATTAATATCATGGTTACCTTTCACTTTGTTAATCGGAACGACTTTTGCAATTTTCCAAGCAGATGGAAAATAGCAATTATTAATGCAGTTGTTAAATAATATTGTCAAGTATTCGAACGCCTTAACAGGAAACCAAACCACAAGATTTTTTGCTGTTTAAAGATTTAGATATGTTTAAAAGATAGTTCAAATCTGTAAATTTCAAGTTGTTTAACTCATTCAATGATGTATTGCTTTCATTAAACGAAACACAAGAAGCATCCTACTTGGTGGTGCATTTTGAAACAAATTCGCAAAATAATCTTTCAACTTCCGTAATTTAGCCTCACTATCAGAAATTGCAATGCCATTGACAAAAATACCTTTGCTACCTGATCGATTTTTGCTACCAATAATTTTGAAAACTTCCTTAAAAGCCCTGGGTCCTGGACGTATATTTTCCAATCTAGTATTAAAAAATTTTGCCTGTTCCAGCTCAATTTGCTTCTTTATTAAAATCTTTAACAAAGCAATTTGTCTAGAAATTAACAAATATTGAGGATGTTGCCTACTGAATGTTCTAGAGAATATTGATTTTAAATCTTTCTGCCAATTATATTTTATTTTCAACATCTTTTTCAATTTATCTGATACAATAAACTTTCTGTTCTTACATTCAACACTAGAAGAATGTAATCTTGTTACAAAATTGACGGAAGAACTAAAACTATCTCATCATTGGATAAGTTCCTATTGTTCGGAGGATAATGATTCAGAATTGCATTTACTAAATCACTTTTAAATGAATTCCAAGCGGTATCTTTATAAGAAATGTAATGGTCGGGAATTCTTAAAACAAAATTGAAGGCCGATAATGATAGGGTCAAGGCTAAAGGATTGTGATCTGAAAATGTTGGCAGTGTTGTCGTCCTATAGGTGAACAAAGAATTCTCCAACATATCATTACTTACAATAAAATGATCCAGGTATAAGGAGCCGCCAGGATAAGAAGGAAATATATCACAAATTCTAGTGACAGAAAAAGCTTCATTTTGCAGCCATGACGAAAGTACCTCACCATTAAAATTATTAAATAAATCACCCCAGGAAGTATTTTTTGCATTAAGATCACCACCTAATATAAGGCCATTGTAGTTACTTGAAACATTTAAAATTGAAGATAAGCCATTGGTAATATCTTGGCGATGAGAGTTACTAGGAAAATAAATAGACCCACACAGAATTTTCCGTACAGTGCTATTTAATAAAATTTTAATTTCAACAAATAAATTCGGGAAACTAAGACCAGGAATTGTAACAAGTGAATAGTCTACAGATTTCCTTACGGATATACCGACGCCTACAACACTCTTATCCCTAACAACAACAAAATTATCAAGATATATATTCATACCGGAGGGCAAATGCAATTCCTGCAAAAAAGCAATATCAATTTTAAATTGATCTAAAATAATATTAAGTTCGGTTCTCCTCTCTAATCGGACAAGAGATCCAACATTAAAAGTACCAAAATTTAAAGAATTACGGCCCATATGCATCTTGAACATCTCTCATTAAATTCAAGCACTCTTTTCTTGCCTGATCTTTTGCTGAAGATTGATAGTTTTCCAAAAATTTTCGAATTCTATCTTCTAACGAAGGTGAATCAGAAGCACATAGCATCTTCGCTACTTTCATAAATTCCTGAACTAATACAGGTTTTTCTATCCTTTTAAGTTTTGCAGTATTATTGAAACAATCAGCAAAATAATTGTTTTCGACAACATTGGACTTCTGCAATGCAATTTCAACATTGGATGTAGCGAGAGTACTCCTGCAGCCTGAAGTTGTGCCTTTTTCCTGAAAGTTAAATATTTTTTATAGGCTGGACAACCCCTGTAATTGGAAGTATGTCCCCCTTCACAGCAATTCACACAAAAAGGTAATACAGAACCATCTGTCACCAGGGAGCATTCACCAGGCTCATGTTTTTGATCACACTTCAGGCAAGCAGTTGGCCGACTGCAGTTTCGCGAGTAGTGACCCCACTGTTGGCACCTCCAACATTGCGGAAGTTTTGCGCTAGACTTTGGCCTCTCCCATGACACTACCTGATTCAAAATAAATTTGAAAACTAACAACTCACTCACCTTTCGACCTGGCTTAAGTACCACTAGAAACAAACCTGTATCTATTTGTTTTTTCTTCGAAAATTCTGTCGAAAACTTTGATACCGACTCAATTGTATCCGGAATAAGATTATCTAGCTCCATTTTAATTTCGTTCAAATCTGACTTGAAGTATAAGCCCCTGCAAATAACGCTTTGACGTTTCAACTCTCTAGGAGTAAAGGTATATGCAGAGATTCCTTTTTCCTTTAGCAATTCTACCATTTCCAAATGAGCTGACAGTTCTCTAAAGTACAATTTGCTCTTATTTCGAGATATGTTTTTGATTTTAAATTCAACGTTTTTAGATTTAAGTTGGTCAATAAGTGCTTTAACATCAACATTCTCGATAAATATTGGAGGGCAATAAGAACTCTTAGAATTAAACTGTGAATGTGTGTTTTATGTTACATTACTTTCCCTATTATTTAAAGAAGTCCTGTTAATCGGCGTATCCGCCACTATATTTAAGTCTCCTAGTAGACTAAATCTGTTGCTACGGTTAACTTTCTCGCCTTGTTTTTTCTTTTCATCAACTAGATTAAAAACTACATCACCTAGGAACCTTCTTTTCTTGTTCTTAACCATCTTGAACTGACTATCCACCGAGGAAAGGGACCACGCATCTTGCTCTATATTATGTGTGCTTTCTGCTTCCATTTCTGCATCATTAATTTCACCACCATCCGGAATTGTAAAAGATTCAGCACTCATCTCTCTCAAGGCATTTCTAACACTCGTTTGATTTTTTGCAGGTGGTTGATCCAACACTACCCTCAATAACTCGGTCCCAAGCTGTGACTTCTGGCGACTAACTTCACCCTTTGCTTTATTTTCAATGGATATTTGGCTCAATCCATTTTTCGTTGATAAATTTCGGTCCTTAACACAACTCGAATCCATTTCTCTCTCCTTCAGAGATTTTTCAGCTGAGGTACTAGGAGGATGCCCTCCAGACTGCATAGGTAATGGATTTATGTCCATTTCTTGCGGATATGTTTCCACAATTTCAAAATTCTTTTGTGAAAAATTTTTTCAAACAATTAAAATATTAATTTTTTTTGACAGGAAAAACCAGTTTTTTTTTTAATATATATTTTTTTAACAAACACGTCTGCTACGTTCAATTTTCATAATCAAACTTTCTTAAAAAATATAATTGCAAATTCATTATCAATACGATTTTGAAATTATTTTGTGCATCCTAAAAGTATACTTCGAAATCTAAAAATAGAAATTTTCTTAAAAATATTTTCTTTTAATTCATGAATAAAAAAATAATACCTTAAAATAAACAAGAATTATTATACAGATGATAACAAATATCGTTTTATCTGCAGACTAAATAGATGGCAAGTAAGCATTAAGAGGTTCAGCAGGTGCACTATTGATACTCGTAGGAGTTTTGGAGGCAAAGTTCAAAACAGACGCAATATTACCATCATGATTAGAAGATTCACCTCCCAGACTCTCATATTGATCTTGAATTGCGCGTTGGGCATTAATCGCATCATGTGGAGTTCGATATTTAACAAAATGTACTTCGGGTTTGTTGTTATTGTCCTTGTTTAAATCATTCAGTTTATTAGCTAAATCTCCAATATCGGTTTGTTTTTTCAAGACATAGATGACAGTTTGCTGTTCGACGGCGGATTTGGCGAATTGAAGGGCAGCATTTTCGAGAACTGAGTCTTCGGGGCCCTTAATAAATATAACACGCAAGCTACGTTTCAGATCGTCGTTTGATTGATGGTTATCAACATTATTATTAAATTCACCTTCAGGTGCCGAGAAGGTGAAGAATTCTTTCATGTATTCAATAGGACTAGTAGTTGAAGGAGTGTAGTAATTATTGTAAAGAGAACCAGTTGGATAATTTTGATCTGGTTTGAAATCTCTGGAGAGGGCTCTATCAACACCATTACTTCCACTAGGTGGGTTGTCGTACTCATAACCCAAACCGGCAGCATAAGCAGTAGCCAAGGAGCTAAGAAACTAATCAAAGAGAATAATGAAATATTTATGAACTTTACCGCTATCGAGTAAAGTAATACTGTCAAAGATCTGGATATATTTCCTTACTTACAATCAAAGGCAGCATTGAGTTTTTAATGGTTATCGAACGCTTAACAGGTGAGTGATCTTTAAGAAAGACTGTGGGCGAATGTTTATATAACGATTGCATTTGTATAGAGTTTGCTAAAAATATTTGTGCTAAAAATAAATGAAACAAATTTGACCAATTTTAAATTTATCCTTGATCATTTCATAAAACAAAAGAAATAAATTAGCATAATTAAAGTATTAAATATTTTTATATGTATCACAATTTGATTTGAAATGTTTGCATATTTTCTGTTTTGCACTTTTCTAAAAGGTTTGGCCAAATTCGCTATCAACCTACAATAGAAGAAGTATTTTTGGCTTCAAACAAAATTAATAATCTTTTATTTTTGTTCGCATATTTAGCAGCTCTGTTTAAGTTTTTACATTAAGCTGTGTCTCACAGTTTATTTTGTATTTTCATAATTTAATATACATTCAAGTATAGTTTTATTTACGACTTAATTGGTTAGTTTTATTGATTTATTCTTATTAAATATTAATTAATAACGATAAATTTTATGACTAAAAAATATTTAAATGTTAATTTAATAATCTTTACTGTTTTATTAACAGCCATAAAAACACATTGAGATATGAATTACTTATCTGCGTGCTGGCTTTTTTTTCGATT
Organism: Cistogaster globosa; assembly: GCA_937654795.1. Taxonomy (NCBI): domain Eukaryota; kingdom Metazoa; phylum Arthropoda; class Insecta; order Diptera; family Tachinidae; genus Cistogaster; species Cistogaster globosa. The sequence goes on along the minus strand of OW569403.1, from coordinate 41,605,630 downwards.
CCACATATTGAAATCAACTGTATATTTTCTAAAAATATTAAATATTAAATCTTTCGTTAAGGACCAACTATAATGTGCATAAGCTAGCTTAAGTTAAAGTTAAAAACGTAACTAAGAGCCTGCTTAAGCAAACAATTAATGATTTTTAGGTGACTACAATGTACTTATATGAATTTAGTAACTAATTTTTTCATAGCCGCAGATTTAAGTTTAGTTTATACTGTTGCAAAGTATAATTCCTTTATAAATAAATAAAATTTTAAAACAACAAAAAAGAGTGCTACATTCGGCAATAAATGCATAAAAATGAAAAAGAAATTAAAATGTCAAAAAAATTTTGGACTTTTCTTAAACGAACTTGATAGACAGTTTAGTTAAGGGTATGACTTAAAGTAAATATTGTATTTATTGAATAGCTATGTTTTAAAACTTGGTAAATTTTTTTTAATTTAGTTTAGGATTATTCCTTCTAAAATCTTAAAAGTCTGGGCACATATATCAAATCTAAGATTTACATTTGTTGTTATAGCTGACGTAACAATAAAAGTTTTTGGAAATTTCAATCGCTTATCTACAACAGCTTAAAAGTATTGCCATATACGTCAAATTTAATGAACTATTGGGGCATCCTTTAACTTATTATTGTGAATACTTATGCTCATTATTATAGCATTCAAACGCCCATATAGGTATAGGAACACCCTTTAATTTTTAGGTACTATAGTGACACTTTTTTTTAATTTTAAAGTGGCTCCTTTTACGGTACATAAAAACGTAAAAAACATATATGTTGTATTGGGACACCCCTGAATTTTTAAAATTACGAACTGTTTTTAAAACGGAACCAATATGTAAAGTCATATCCGTCATACGTTATACTGTCATTTTTTAAGTGACAAGAAAGTTAAAATATGTACATGTTTTCCCATGAGTGTTGTCACAATTAGTACGTTTTGGTTAACGTAAGATGCAAAACTACTTTTGCCGTATGTTGAATACCATGACTGCTATGATTTGCTTTTCCTTCTCTTTGTTTTGCTTTCGCTCTTGCTGTGTTCTAATTATTATCCGTCAACAAAGTACTTATTGTGTCAACCCTTTTCGTCGTTACTTTTATTTTAGTTGAATACGTTAATATATAACGTGCAAGGGGTTCTATATGCTCCGGCCTTAAGTATAAACTTTCAAATAGAATAAAAAATTTTATTCGGTCCAGAAAAATCTCAGTTATGGAGGCACAAACATAAAAAAGCAACATTCAGACAAATAAATAATCTCCTTATTTTGAAGTCGGTTAAAACTAATTTCTTTCACAGGTATTTCATAATTTTTTTTTATAACTTTGTATTTTAAAGACAAAAGCTCACTGTATGTAAAACAAATTTTTCACTTTAGTTACAGAAACTATTTTTAGTTAAGACAACAAAGTTAATTTGCATCTAAATTAAGTGACATCAAAGATATTTAACGAGTCTGATGGATAATTTTTTTTATGGAAATTCCTTTAGCTACTAAATTTTAGTGTTAAATTAAAATTATCATATTTTGCACTAATTTATTTGCAAAATTAAAAAATTAAAAAAAATATAAATTCGTATTATACAGAAATAGATTTAATGTCAGATCTATATGCATAAGGGGGTCTCATAAATATTTAATTGCTAAGTGTTATAAATTAAGTTTTTATGATTATTTTGCCATTTTTTGAGTGCGCAAAAAATTTATTAGTCTTTGAATTTGTGTTGACGTTTGGAATTTAAAATTTTCGGAAAAGTTGCCAACAGTTAGTATTTCATCAATTGTTTATATTTTAAATGATTATGTAAGAAATTGAAATATTGAAAGACAGTTCAATAAATAAAATATCGTTATGATGACTAGTTGATATATTTTTTAATAAAAAAAATTGCTGCTGATTCTTAATCGCGAATTTTTTCAAAGGGGCCTCCTAAAAACAGCTTTTGTTTATTTGACTTTCTTTTATATGAGAATCCAAAATTCTTTATGGGTTTGTAAATGAAAATTTGTTGAAATTTAAAACAAAATTAATAACCAGTTTATAGAAGATTTATACTAAGGTTTTCGTAAATGAGACAATATTTTTTTGTTCAATCTGCATGAAAATCTCCATTGCTATTTTATTTATTTTACTGTCAAAACTGTAGGCTTACTTTAGAATTTAACTATAAATTGCGGTTTTGCTTAGTTATTTCTAAAGATAGAAACAAATATTTACGTGTTTGAAGCCAAGAAGAAAAATTCAAACTTGTTTTTGTTATTATATCGTTTTTATTTACTTAAACTTAAAATAAAAAATTAAACAAAAGATATAAAACTAATTAAAAAGAAAAATAATTACAAACACAAAGTTTAGAAACGTCTGCCAGGTGGTAAATACGACGATATGGGAGATATGTTAGAGTTGTTGAGAACAGCTGTATTTTCGTTGCTTTTTAAACCTTCCAAATGAACCGGAACTTTTGAGGCAAAATTTAAGACAGGAGCAGTATTACTAGAACTTGAACTAAGACCAGGCAACGAATCATACTGAGTTTGAATAATTCTTTGGGCATTTTCAGCATCAGCTGGAGTACGGTATTTGACAAAGTGAACCTCTGGTTTGTTATTGTTATTCGTGTTCAAAGTATTCAATTTGCTGGCCAAGTCACCAATGTCAGTTTGTTTATTAAGAACATAAATAGCAGTTTGTCCATTAGCAGCTGATTTGGCCAATTGCAAAGCAGCATTTTCATAACCCGAATTTTCGGGTCCCTTAATAAAAACAACACGTAATTTCTTTTTCAAGGTTGACGTAATTTTTTCAGCAGCATTAACATCATTAAATTCATTTTCGGGAGCAGAGAAAGTAAAGAATTCTTTTTTGTACTCGTTACTACCTATTAATCCAGTGTTATCTTGTGGACCTAAGCCATAGCCAGTTTTGCCATTATTTCCATTGTTGTCAGCTCCTGCAAAGTTGCCAAGATTACCAAAATTACCAGTTTGTAGAGAGTATTCGTATTGAGCATTAGTTACCGCAGCTAAACATAAAACCTTAATTGTTGAAAAACAAAAAAATTTTATGTTAATAGTTTCTTTTTAGTGTTGAAAGGTTATGACTTATTTGCCTTTTTGGCCTTACAAACTTACCAATAAGGTGCGCATTTTAAAATGTCTGTTAGCAGATTAATCCGTATTGATTTAGTGTTAAATTGATTATGATCTCACGACCAAGCATTTTGGTACCTTTATATTGATTTTTAAAATTTCATATTACACATTCATTTAATAATATACAACAATACAAAAAAAAAAAAACAAAAATGATAAACTATTTTTAACCGACTTCAAAAAAAAAAGTTATCAATACGACTGAATGTTGCTATTTTTATGTTTGTGCCTACAGAACTCAGTCATTTCTTAATGCTTACAGATTGGTCCCGTTTTAAAAACAGTTCGTAATTTTAAAAATTAAAGGGTGTCCCCATACGTGTATTATGAACCGTAAGGCTATATATATCAATATGGCTCCCAATAGCAAAAAGTAATAAAACAATAAATCTAAAAATTAAAGGGTGCCCCATAAATGACATAAATAGATTCATATGCGCCTATCTTTTGAACCGTTCTAAACAAGCGCTTGAAAACAGGATGTCGATTACTATCACCATTATAATAACAAGTATAAACATTCAAAATTATAGATTAAAGGGTGTACCAATATTTAATGTAATTTAATGTATGTGGATAAACTTTTGGACTGTTATAGCCAGATTGCTTACAAAGAATCCGTATTGCTAATTCCGTTATAATAACGAGTATAAAAGTTGTGTTTGGAAATTTTTTTTACTGTATCAGCAATAAAAAGTGTAAAAAGTAAAGGGTGACCACATAACTGCAGAATTTTCTTGTTTAATATGCATTCATGTTCTACGACATATAAAAAATCCTGACGTAATCTTTTTCGAAAATAATATAATATAATTACCGTCGCAAAGAAATATGATTTTAAGTTTATCTGTGTTGAAGTCGGTTTTTTTTTGCAAGATTTGTATTTTCACCCTCTAAAATTGTTTTGTTTGTTGCTATTTTCTGAGTAATTTTTTTTAACAAGATCACACATTTTAAGACTTAAAACAAATATTTATTCAGTGATATTCTTAAATTTTTGACCTACCTCAATATTTGAGATGTATGTTTAACTAGTTTGAGTGTTTATTTTGTTTCATTAAATACCAAAAGTTTATGTTAATCATTTTATTTTAAAAATAAATTTTTTTTTGCTAATTGGATGCATATTTATAATTATTATATTTGATTGGGTGCTTTGCTATCACAAAAGAAAAAAAACATGATAAACAATTTTTTTGGAAGGTGTTAATTTTAAACATTCTTTGAATAACTTAAGTTGATAGAATATTATATGAACAGTGATTTCAGTTCATAATTTTAAAGATCTTGTGTTTCTCAAAAAAGAAAATATCCCTCTTTCCCCTACATTCAAATTTTATACCTTTTTCCAAATTTTTTTCCCAACGCTATCAACCAGTGTTGTCAGTTATGGCAAAAAATCCTTCTTAGCGATAAAAAATTTAGAGTGGCGAGAGGCGTGATACATGGCAATATTTCAAACACTTGGCTATATTTTTGGCGATTTTTTATAATTTTCTTTTTTTAAATGTAAGTATATCAGCGAGTTAACCAAGTTCGCTTTGAATTATATAGTTTTAATCTAACTTGTGTAAATAAAATACTAATTTTTGAACTAATGAGATACAGTGGATGAAGTTAGAGTACGATTTTTCTTTGACATCAACGGCTGAAAACCATAAACTGGTTAAAAAAATTTACAACGAATTATGTGATGAAAAATATGGAGTTCAAAAATAGAATTTTAAATTAAATAAACAGCTTAAATATAGATTGCCAATCTGACCATATAAATGCAGGAATTATGCATGAAAAAGCTTATACCACGCTTCTTACTTTTGCAAGAAAAAATTTTACGCCTGATATTTTAACTTTTACAGAAAGAAAATAGCGATGAATTAATAAAAAAAATTTAAAGAGGTATTTAGCACAGAATTTTAACTGTAGTTTTTACAAGAAAGTTATTTTATTTTCATAAAAAGTTGCTAAAAGAAATGTTTGAATGGCCTCCAAAAAACATATCGTCAGTCACAGGTTGACAACTCTTAACGGTTGTTAAACCGTGTTAGAAGTAAATAAAAAAAAATAAAACAAAATAAGTAGGAGGTATTTATTGTGGAATGATGCAAAGAAAACAAAGCTATTAAAATTATTTTTCATTAAAAAAAAATTAAAATAAATAATAACCCGATTAGATACTTTTGCGAGTTAAGAGTTGTTGACATGTGACCGGAAATATCTCTTTTTAAAGTTTATTGCCAATTTTCAATTTCAAAATGCTGTAACTCTGTATATAAGCTAAAATTAATGCATTTTAAGATGTTTTTAAAAGATTCGGAAATCTTGATGATGCATTTGGTATTAATGAAACATGGTGGGGAAAACTTTTTTTCATAAATTGGACTTAATATTTTAATAATATAGTACCAAAAAACTTATGCGAGTTCTGGCCCAAAGTTTAAGATTACCAGGATGATGCTGGTACTTACCACTTTAAGAGGATGTCGATTTCTATTTTAAATATGTGGATTGTTTCGACAAGTATAATTTGTTTTGAAAGAACTTTTTGTGGTAGAATATAATTTATAAATGTAAATAACATATGAATGATATAAGACATTCATTCCTTCGAAAAATATTTTTTTTAGATTTAATAAAAAGAATATGTGCAGCAGCAAGAATAAAAAAGACAATAATGACATTAAACAAAATGAGTGTGAAAGTTTTGATTCAGTAATTAATATATCTTCTTAAAACATTTTATTTTTATTTTTAATAAGTACATAACTATTTTAAATACCACTATGATTTCCAGATTTAACCTTTAATTACTTAAATGCTATTCATTGATTGACCTTACTTTTCTCGAACTAAGTTGTTTATTTTTATGTTTAATAAGTTTTATTTTTTTTCATTGTGTTAATTAAATTTAACTTTTACAAATAAATTCCATTTTGTAATTTTTAAAATTAAAACTTTTTTAGATTGTTATAAACAAAGCAATTTTAATGTTTTTTTGTTTATTAAATTAAATGAAAGTGTTTTTCAAAGTAATATTAAATATTCTTATATATTGCCGATGTTTGGCGATATCAGACAAACCATTTGGCTAGAAAGCTCGAAAAAAACTGGCAACACTGCTATCAACGCAACGATTTTAATTAAACTGCAATAGTTTTTAAATAAAAGTGAATTTAGTTTAAATATTAAAAAGTTTGTAATTTAGTGTTTTCCAGCAAACAAACACAAATAGATAAATGTAAGGAATAACAAAAATATATTTGTACATCCTTCACCGCAGGTGGGACAACGGTATAACTAAGTTTGTCATTCCGTTTGTAATATCTATAATATCCACTACTGACCCCATTAATAGTATATATTCAGAGTTCTTTTACATAGCAAAGTCGATTGAGCGATGTCCCTCTATCCGTCTGTGTTAAATACGCCAATCGATCAGATATAGTTAGAAAAATCAGCAACAGCGGTCCATGACCTTTGAGGAAGCGGGCAAAACTAAATGCCATCCTCTGATTTTTCCATATCATTTAAAACAAGTCTAGCTCAGTAAAGTAAATCTGGTCAAGAAAACAAATATATGCGGTAATAGAGAGTTAAAAAATAAAAAAAAAAAAAGATTGAGCGCCGTATATTTTAAAACATCAACACGGGTATCATTTAAAAGCTTTTGGAAAGATCCTTTAAGAAAATATTAAATTTTGTAAAAACCATTAGGTCATTAAGAGCCGATGGCATTTTTAATGTAAAATTATGTATAAACTAAATTTTTTATATTTTTTAATTCTCTGTCACCCCTAATATTTGTTTTTTATTGGAGATAGCTCACTAAACTTGACTTAAGCCTATCTTTTTTAATTTTCATCTTGTTGTTAAAGTGTTATGTGTATGTCCTTCGACGCAGCGGGCAAAACACCACACCTACCTTTAATTTTTCTATATCATTTGAAACAATAAAGTAACTCCACAAAAAAAAAAAACAAATATATGGGGCGATAGAGAATTAAAAAATAATAAAAAACATTAAGTGAAAAAAATGGTACTCGTCCATATTTTTTTTCGAGTTACAGACCTTTGAAATTTTCAAAATTTTTAAGATTTCAATATGGGTATCATCTTAAGGCTTTTGAAGAGATCTTTAAGGAAATACTAAAATTTTTTTAAAATGCTTAACCCATCAAGAGCCGATGGCATTTTTATACATTTTTTTTAATTTTTTAATTCTCTGTCACCTCTATTTTTGTTTTTTTTTTGTTTTTATAGAATTACTTCGCTAAACTAGATTTAGATAAATGCTGAAGGGTATATAAGATTTGACATAGCCGAATATAGCACTTTATATTAAAATTTTAATTTTTTATATATTTTAACAGTTCATTTCTTGGGCCAAAAATGTTACCCAAACGTCACACTGTCTTTTAGCAATTATGGATAAATTATTCAGACAATTTATCATATTTTCTTGTGGTGGAATTTCCAGCGTTATAATTACGTGTTGATTTTGTAAACGCCAGTTGTCATAATTTAAATAAAATATTGTTAATTTGCGGCAACATTTTTTTGAAACAGCATAAAAAAAGACTAATTTATTTGAATAAAACTAAAAGGTAGTCGATGCACGTTTTGTTTTTGGAGCTGTTTTGCGTATGTTTTATGATATTTTAGAGAGTTTCTTTTTTTGTTTTATGAACTTAAAGGGGCGGTGTTAAATGAAATGTTTTTATTTCTTTGTAGTTTCTTTATATGTTTTGCTGTTGTAGTTTTTATGTAGCAATGAGCAACCTCACACCGCATTGGTTATTTAAACACATTTATGCAAATTATCTACAATCGTTTTGTTATAGTTTTTGATATGTGAGTGAGTGATTTTGTCATTTCGTAGATGCTGTTTTTTTTTAATTTTTGCACTTTTTTTTATTATTAGTAATATTTAGGTTTATTTTACACTAATTGGAAGAAATAAGTATATTTGAAAAACCTCTTATTAAGAAAATAACTTATTTTATGTTTTTGTTTTTTTACAGGTCAGCAGTTACCTCATAACACAGAAGTGGGTTAAAAGCAAATACTTTTGGATTTAATAGCTGTTTTTATGACCAGCTTATTAGCTTAAGTTATGCAGCTTATATAAAAAAGAAACAAATTTCTTCAATATTTTTAAAGTTTAACAATTAAAATTCCTACATACACACATCTTTTGGTGCTACAAATTCCGTAGCTTTTTTTCTATTAACCGATTTTATTTACTAAAGTGATTCCTTATAGGATCCATGTTTAAAGGACAAAGTTATGCAACTTTTTTATTTATTATCTTAACTGTTTATATTACATTTATCAATTTCCATTTCTCCTAAAAGGTCGTCTTCTACTTTCAACTAATTTAACTGTTCCATGGAGTTTAATCAAACTTTTTCATTTTAGCGTAGATGATATAATGATCAAAGCGATTTAAAACTATTATTAACTATATGGAAATCCTTAAAAATAAACCCATGTTTATCTTTAAAGTTTGTTAAACGTCTTTTTTTTTTGTGTTACGATTTTTGCCACTTATAGTTATTTTGCTGTTTAATTCGCATTAAAATCATAACGCTTACAAAAAATACACGGATTTTTTGAAATATTTTTGATGTAACAACTAAAAATTTTTCAAATATCTTGTTTCGTGAGAATTCTACTACATCTATAAATATAATAAAACAGTAATTGTGTCATTTCTGTACTTGAAATATTTTTTGAAAACTTTGATCTTGGTGTAGATGTTTATTGATATTAAATTCAAAACACCTACTTTTGGCATTTTTGTTTGTCTGTCTGTCCATCTGTCTATCTGTGTTCGCATCACGTAAAAAATGCTAAATATATTTGAATAAAATTTTGTGTGGAGGTCCCTCAGAACCTTGGTTCAAATATGGAATATGTTTCGTTAACGTAAGTTATGTTTTTCGTAGAGAAAATAGAGATACAACTGTAAAGTCACCCAATTTTGTCGTACTATAATGGTAATAAAACAGTTGTCAGCAAATTTTATTTTATAGATAAAAAATTTTTAACACTGTTTACAGATTTTTACAATAAATGTTTAAAACCATATATTTCTAAATTTTGATTTTAAAAAAATTATAAATGATTCGCGAACGAAGTCTTGGGCGTTAAATTATTTTTTTTTTCAGTCAGGAGTTGGACTATGGATGTTATAAATTAAATAAATCGATTTTTGGCTTAGGTTCATTTTTAGAAAGAAAATTTATTTTCTTTTAAGAAGTAAGAAACGCAGATACACAGTAATTTAAGATGCTCTCTAACATGACAAACTCTATCACGATTAATATTTTCTTTATATATTTTATTGTGAAGACATTGGAAAATTGCCTTAATATTTTCCGTTCTTACTCTATTGCTCTGGAATGCCGTTAATCTTTAGTGATCTGGTCAGGTTTTTCTCTTTCTACAAAAAATTACCATTTGTTTCTTCTTTTTTTTTTAATTTTTATTTTTTAAATATAAGAATAGTTTGCTACTTGGTCGAACGCTGCACACAGGGACTTAATATAGATTCAATAAATTTTGATAAAACTAGATACCATAAGGTTTTTAGAGTCGGTGATAACGAATCTGATGTCAGTTTTTGAAAGTTTAAAATGGCGGATCCACTATGTTGTACAGTTAGAGAAAAATGATCGAATTCGCTTAAAACTTATTTCTCTTCATTTTCATCACAGACACGCAGTACACCCAAAGCAGTTATGGAATTCCCTGGCGGACTGCACTGAGTGAAAAATTTTGCTAATGCGGTTTCTTTGGTTACAATTAAGTTACAAAAGTCCCCTTTTTTATTTTTTCGTAGCAGTTTAAATATACATCAGTATTTTGTGAGGCAACTGAACGCAAGATTTAGCGCAATATAAAATTTTAATTTTCATTTGATGTTTTCCTACGGAAAATATGACTTTAAAGAAAAAGTTGTGGCAATGTTTAGAGATTTTTTATAATAAAAAGATTATACCATATCTACACAACATATAATTTTATTTTAATAATTGCTAACCAACTAAATTTGCTTAAAATATATTTAAAGAAATTTAAATTGTAAAAATACAAAAAATTGTCGAGTTTATTTGTATTATAACTTGAATGGGCCTTTCATTTCATGGGGATATTTTGCTACTCAACCCAGCCAACTATTAAATGAGCAATTCAAAAAAAGATTGTTTAAAGAACCCAACTAGGAAGCTTTTTCTTAGCATGCCTTAAAAATGTGCACGCCATGAATTCTATATGACAAGTGCTTACTTTGGGGTAAAACGCTGTAAAAAAGGAGCATTTTCTGAAATTAATTAAGAGTTTTTTACGTTAAACCGGTTTAGTAAAAAAAATCTCTTAATTTTGAAGGTTTTCGCATAGCAATTGGTTTTTTTTTGTATTTTTTCTGAGAAATGAAAGCAAATTTTCTTTCTGTTTCATTTGGTTTGCTGGGAATTTTCATTCTACTTTAATTGTGATAATGTAGACACAAAATGTAATGTTACGTTCGATTATTTGACGATCACAGCAATTCTCAGTAGATTTTAATAAAATAAAAATCTTTATACTTGTTAAAAGTGTGTGAATGTGCCTTAAAGAAAATTCTTCTTAAACTTATTTGCTAAAGATCTCTTTTAGCTTGAATGCAAAGTTAATTAGTAAAACACATGTTGCCTATTTTAAGGAGAACAAATTATAGCCCCTTGATTTAAATATAACAAATAGTAGGCTGACCGGTGTCATAACAGTGACTCGCTTGAATTCGCTTCGCTTATATTGACAACAAACCCCGCATTTATTAACAACTTAATTATTCATGATTTAATTTCTTTGAATTTTGTAAACGGTACATAAAATAAAATTAAGAAAACCATGAAATTTGTTGATATTAATACGTATTGATTACTACTCATAACCAAATTAATTTACATATAAAATTTTTTTCAAACGGAATATAAATGACACATGAGTGATCTTCCTGACATTAAATGAATTGTGTCACACGACATAATTGGGGTTAGATGTCGTAAGCTTAAGTTTATTACGCTTGAAAAATGGGAACAAAATTTAAAATTACGCAAAATTGTAAAAAAAACTTAACCAGTTACATTGTTGGAAATAAACATATAAATGTTGGCTACAAATTGAAATAGTATCACAGTAAGAGATTAAACGCTACAACAGTAACTTGTTACTGCTGCTTTTTTAACATTAAATAAATTCTTTAAATTAAACGGAAAATGCATACTTTTTTGGTAACTAAGAAATATTAATGGGAAAAAACAAATAATTTATTACAATTGTGTTTTTTCCCCTTTCAGTTAGTATGTTTTGTATCAGCTGCAGCAGCTCAATATAATTATGGGCCTGGTGTCAACAACGATGAAGTATTTATCAGAAGCAGTACAGATGATTTAACGGTATCAGCTCAACCAGCCGATGAAGAGTACAACAAATCATTTTATTCATACAGTGCACCAGAACAGGAATTTAATGACTTGAATGTTAACGAGCAAATATCAAATGCTTTGAAGAAAAATGTACGCGTAATTTTTATTAAAGGCCCTGAAAATATTGCTCTTGAAAATGCTTTTCTTCAACTGGCTAAAGCTACTGCTGAAGATCGCACTGCTATTTATGTTCTTAACAAGCAGTCAGATATCGGTTCGTTGGCCACTCAGTTGCAGCAGCATAAAGCCAACAATGATGTTAAGCCTGAAGTTCACTTTGTTAAATACCGCACTCAAGCTGATGCAGAAAATGCTCAGCGTGCCATTCAAGCTCAATATGATAGTTTACCTGGTACTAGCAGTAGTAATGGTCCCAGTTCAGCCTCTGTTTTGAATTTTGTATCGAACTCTGCTTCCCCGTCAGCAATTAATAATATTGTTGTAAGTGTTCCATCTGTTACAACAACAGCTGCACCTGCAAGAGGTCACTTTCCATCGAGAAACTCATATCTTCCACCAAGAAAGAGATACTAAATAGAAAATTTTAAAAACTCTCTTAGAGTCAATAATGAGAGTCGATAAATCTTAATTTCTTTGATTATTATTTTTATTATTATAATTTTTGTTAACATTATTATTTATATTTATTTGATCTTTTAAATATAAAATTCAAACTCGTTATTTTGAAAATATAAAAACTATTAAAAAATAAAAGATCTTTCAAAAGGAAAATAAATGAGTAGTAGAAAGGCGATACCCTCTGGCTACACGGATAATGGTAACTGATTTTTGATATCTACAGTTAAAAAATACTTTTTAGGAGAATCTTAAAATTTTACTGCTTTAGGTGTAAAATCACAATCCTATTATATTCGCTTCAATATCTGCCCGTTTGTCACAACATATACCATAAATTAAAGAGTGTTCTGAAGGTAAATTAATATTCTAAAAATATTGTTATTTTTTGAGCTGTGACAGCCAGACACGTTAAATTTGCAGAATATTAGTGAAACTATCTGCGCTATAGCAACCAGTAGAAAAAATAAAATTTAAATTAAATAGTGACGTGATTTTTACGTGCTAAGGCAACATACGCAATAGACGGACACTTCAAATTTAAGTATTTTTTTCTGCTAAAAAATTTAACTTTTTAAGTTTTTTAACCGCAGTAGCCAAAGTATGTATAAAATATCCGGTATACAAATCAGTACGAACAATAATTCTAAAAAAGAGTGGTACAGTGATACAGAACTCTTCATATATAATTCGAACTCGCATTTATGTAAGTCTTTATTTTTGCAGTTGAAAACCGGCATTTTTACGGACAAAATAAATGCTTTTCCGGAATGGTAATCATACTATTTTTCTTATACTTCTTAATATTTTTTTTCTTTCATAAAAAAAGTGTGAATGAACTACAAACTGAGATATTAAAGTGTATTTGATCCACCAAATTCGACACATTGACCGTTTGTAGTACAACAGAAATCTAGGCCACAAACTTGACTAAATGAAAGCAACTTGCTAAAGACTGGTAGAAGAGTGAAATTATGGGTCTAATGATCTTAATATTCTCCATCTAATATCAAGAGTCTTATTTCATTCCGGTCTGCTGATGAATTCTATGTTTAAAGATAACAAGATTAAGATCAACCGAATTGAATAAATTTTTAAATAAAAAACGTCTAAAACTATAAAAGAAAAGATTAATAATAAGAATCAGGAAACCTCATAAATCATGAAAAGAATAAAAACTAAAAATATGTGGCTTAAAACTTATTTCAAAAGAGCTACTTATAGAGTACTATATTGGCTACCCCAAATATTATATGCCCCTCATCATGTATGTAAATCTAATTTAGTGAAGCAGTGAACAAAAATTGCGGTGACAGAGAATTAAAAATTATTTTATATAAAAGTGTCATCACATGTTTATGGGTTAAGTATTTTTAATATTTTTAAAAAAATTTAATATTTCCCGAAAGATCTCTTTTTAAGCTTTTAAATGAAACCCATATTTACCATATTGGCAATCGAAGTTTTTTATGAAAATTTCCCAGGCCCACAACTCAGTAAATATGAGCGAGCGCCAATTTCTTTACTTGGCATTTTGTTATTATTTTTTATGTCTCTATCGCTCCATTTTTTTGTTTTTTCGGTTGAAGTTACTTCATTGTTTCAAATGATATGGAAAAATTATAGGCAGGCATGGTGTTTTGTCCGCTGCCTCGAAGTACATGGACAGATCTATCTGATTTTTAATACCAAAATGTTCAAACTATGTCTGATTAGTTGGCATATTTAAATTTTCTCCAGCTCATTTAATGCCTTGGCAAAGTAGGTTTTAACATTAATACGAACGGACAAACGGATATCGCTCAATCGACTTCGATACGCATAAGAAGTCAGAATTTATATATTGTATGTGGTCGGAAATAGGTATTGTAGAAATTACAAACTAGATAAAATTAGTTATACCCTTTTTATTTTTCCACTTTTTGTGGTGAAGTCAGTGCTTTTACAGTGCTCGATTTTGAAGAATTTTATCTCACCTTTTAAACCGTAATAGGCAGGCGCGTGAGATTTAAACAGATTATGAGCTGCTATGTCTGCTATAAGGACAAAAAAAAAATTAAAATAAACTGAAACGAAATGTAGGATATCCCCAAAGTAGCATGATTTTCACATGTAGAAAATTTCATTAATGTGATCCACGCGCCTGAAATAATAAAAACCCTCGAGACTCTTTTCAAAATAAGCTAAAGATCAAAAACATACCAAGTGTTAAATTATTTATCTATGGACTAAAATTCAGGCTATTTTAATATTTAAAGTACACGTTTGAATTTAATTTAGTCATTATAATACCACTTGTAAAAAACAATCTATGTCAACGTCATTTGTACTTGTTCGGTTGCAACTGTTTGAAAACTATTTTTTTAACGAACGATATTAAATTTTTTTTACTATAAAACATCTAGAGGCTGTTTCATGTAAACATACCTTATTAAATAAAAACCTTCGATTTATGCACGAATATAAAAAAATTACTCCTTGGTAAATTCGCAGAGTTTTCGTTTATTATGAGCAACAATATATTTAGTATATTTAAAATCTTTTTAGATTTATCTATTTTTCGATTACTTTTATATTTGAAAAATTTATTCTACTCTATAGAGGTACAAATGCTAATTGCAGTGCTATAGAAATGCTTATATATTGGCTTTTAACTTGGCTATAAAAGTAAAAATTATAAACCTTGCCAGTGGGAACGTTAATTTTCCAAGACTATGTTTTATTTGCTCAAGGAATGTATTGCTCTTTCCGCTGTAACAGGCTTAAAACTAAAAATTAGATGGTGACCGATACATGGTATGGAAGCTATGGTATTTAAGTTTTACTTGCACTTGGCGGATATATTTATTTATGTAAGTCCTGATTTGTGCAGTGGAAAATAAGCATTTTAACGGGCGAAAAAAGTGCTTTTTCGGAATGGTAACGTCCGCGGTAATAATTTTATGACAAAATACCTGAATATCTGTTCTGAAATGTTTTGGTTTCTTGGTATCATTTATTATTAGGAAATTTGTTTCTTATAATTTGCAATATTTTTTTTCACTCAAAAAGATCATTTGATCCGCTAAATTTGTCACATTGATGGTGTTTGGTATAAAAGAAATCTAGGCTATTGACTTGACAAAATGAAAGCAATTGTGCAAAGAGGCTAGACGAGCGGAAGCATGGGTCTAATGACCACAATATCCCCGCTGTATTCAATTAGCGATACACTTCAGATCAAGAGTTTCATTTCATTAAGGTCTGCTGACGCATTCCATGTTTAAAGATAATGAGATTAAAATCAACCAAATTAAATAAAGTTTTTAATAAGAAAAACGTCAAAAATTCTAAGAAAGAAAATTAACAATGATATTGATAATAGAAACTAAAAATATGTAGCTTAAACTAATTTTCAAAACAGCTAATAATACAATAAATTTGTAAATACGAGTAGGAAACACGAAAGATAAGAATTAAAAATTTTAAAGAAAATTGTTAAGCCTCAAGGTATGCAATCTTGCGTTTCAAGCGGTATACAAGCGGTTCATAGCATTGGTTTAAATCCGCATTTTGAAATTTTTGAAGGAGAAATCGTAAAAATGATCAAGACTTTAACCATTTAAATATTTTATATTTAAATTAATATTTATGTATTTCTGGATTAATAAAATAAATAAATTACATATAAATTCTTTAATAATTAATCACGTGTGACCTTGAGCCCAAACAAAAGATAAAATATTTACAACTTGTTTTTATTATTATTATTTTTTTTTTGGCTGTCGGTACTTGTTGTTTATGCCATTAAAGAGTGTGTAGAAGTTGTACAATGTAATGTAAATGTAATAAATAAAATTTTTACAATATTAAAACAATTTCAGTCGGTTTAACATAATGGTAATTATGCCTTAACAATGCATGTTAATTTATGTCACGTTGATTGAAATGGTTTTATAAATTAAGAACTGCTTGTTCAGCCTTAATCAAACTTTAAAAATGTACTGTTTATTCTAGAATACGATGCTTCCTAAAGAAAACTTTTAGAATTCGGTAAATAAAGAATAATGAAGCTACGCATGGCTGCAGTCAAACTAAACAAAAAAATTATATTTTAAAGCCGAATATAAGAGATAAATCACATGTCATGCATTTTAAGTGTTGAGATCTATAAGAGCTTTCGCTACAGAATAAGGTTAATCACATCAAAAATAAAAAATTTGCATCGATTTAAAGTTTTCATTTAAACGAGGTGTTCGATTACTCACCATACGCACTATAGTTTCTTAATTCAAATTTAATTTGATTTAACAATCGGCTTATGCCTTTGGAAAATTGAGAATTATAATATTTTTTTATTCCCTTACTATACGCTGGTTAACAAAATAAGTCCTTAGAACTGCATTACCTGTGGATTTTCAGGTATGATTTTTGTTTTTGTGCTAAAAGTACCTCTGTCCTACGTAGGCGGGGAGATTTATTTTATATATGTATATGGTTTTTTTAACAAATGAAAATTAGTTGCCATAAATATTTGGGAAAATGAACAAACCTATATTTAAAAAAAGTGGAATTTGAAAATCTTTCTCTTATTACGGAAATTTTTTAACTTATATTATTTTTAATGAGAAGCCGCAGAACAAAAGGTGCTTTTTCGCTCATTTAAAATTTTTGGGAAATCTAGATTTATTTTTTTTGCCCCTTTAAAAAATTTAAAGAACCTGAAAATGCTTACAAATTTTTTACTTATCTACAGATGTCATAAGTCACACGTTTAAATGTTAGGAATGTTTGGAGAAAAGCACCTTTTGCAAAACAGAAAGCAAAAAAGCACATTTTGTTGAGAATTAATGGTTAAAAAACACCTTAAAAATAAATAAATAAATAAAAACAACGTTTTGTTAATAGAAGGAAAAAGTACATTGTGTAATGCGAATACACATATATATATGACAATAAAATTAGAAAAAGAAATTAACTATTTAAAAATTATCACTATGTCCACACGAGACGAATTTTCATCATAATGCCTAATAAAACGCCGGCAGAACAATTAATATCAGTTAAAAGGAATAGAAGTTGATGATTTAATATTATGATGAACAATTCTTTATTGATCATTGTAAAATCAATATGTCCAAACAATTCTCTCTAAATGTTTTATTTTTTTTAACTTTCGGTCGATTTTCATAATAAAAATATAATAAAAAAAAAAAAAAAATGCCTAAACTATAATAATTTAAAATTTTATTAAAAAATATACGTCAAAAATAAATTACATATAAAATGACTTTTCATATCATGACGAATTCACTAGTCTATGAGCCCTGATGATAATATCATAACGCAGATATAATACTAATAAATGAAGTCTACACAGGATGAATTTATATCATGATATAAATTTGACTTTTATCAAGATATAAATTCATCAGGTGTGAACTCCCTGTAATTAAAAACGTGAGAGATAAATTTTAGTACGTTGTTCTTTCTGTATTAATTTAAATTTTAAGACATACATAAATATCATACCCGCGAATTTCAATTCATTTAAAAATTATTAATCCTACTTACAAAGAGGTCGCTTATTTCACTAGTGCCTAGAAATATGCCAAGATATCATAAAACAGTAACGGGGTCTGTACATGAAATTTTTATGTTGAAATTTTTGATGTTGGTGTATATAGTAACCGATATGGAATACAAAGTTGCTATTTTTGGAATTTTTGTCTGTCTGTCTGTGTTCGCATCACGTAAATACTGTTGAATGGATTTGAATAAATTTTTGTAAGGAGGTCTCTTAGAACCTTGCTTCAGATGTAGGATACTTTTTTCCCATAAAAATGTGTCACTTAGTAGAGAAACTAGAGATACAAATGTTAAAGTATACAATTTTACCGGTATAATAGTACTGAAGCAGTTGTCAGTACGTTTTATATTTGCAGATGGAAAATTTTTAACAACAAATGTTGAAAAACACGTTTTTATAAATTTTAATATTAAGAAAATTAGAAATCATAGGCACACGAAGTCGTTGGCACTGCTAGAATAAAATGTATAAAAAGATGGCACAGTGTAAGTATTAAAATAAAAATGCAATAATTGATTCTATAATCGCATATCTGTAAGCTGAAGTGAAGTCTCAAAAAATAAAAGCAAAGTATTGAATTTATTTTCAGAAGCTTTTGATGCAAGTACGTGCTTATGAAATTTATAATGTTGTCATTTTGTATTTTATTGAAAATTGCGAATCTAAATATTTTAAAGTTAAAAAAACTTAAAAAATTATATTTAAGTCTGGTAAAACCGTAAAAACTCTAAAATACAAAGCTAGCAATAAGTGTAGGTCTTGAATAGTGAGATGTACAGTTTTTTTTTTAAGAAAAAAGGAGTTATTTTAGTATACGTATCGAGTAAAACTTTGCATGGAAAGCAAAACCGAAACCGACATTTTGAAAATTTGTTTTTTTTTGTCATGAGAATCTTTAGCTTATAAACGTGTTTTTACCAATGTTTCTTTCTCATTTAGCTCTCATTTAGGAAAATAAACGCAAACTTAAAAAATTTTTTATTATTAACTTTTGCTTTTTACTTTTACAGATTATCTTTATAAAAAGAGCAAAACAATTGCTTTAATTGTTGCAAAGTGCCACAGTAAATATGTATAAAAGAAAATATAAAACAAACATTGATCCAAAGTATTCAAACAACCTTAAGTATAATAAAGAATTCTCGTAACATTGTTACTAATATATTATTTAATTTAATTTTGTAAAATATGGTCCAGTGTTTAAGTTGCTTCAGAACTTTATAAATTTTATTATAGGAAGTCTTTACCTTATTTCTGGTTTAATAAAAAAAGCCTTTGATATTGAACTTTAATATGAATCAGATCTTTGTACAGGTAGAAAAGCTTTTAACCCCATATACATTAAATTACATTGAGTATTAGAACATACTTATGTTCATTTATAAAATTTATACTTATTCAACAGTTTGGCAATATACATCATCCTATAATTTATAAATTCTAAATATATACTTGCTGTTGTCGTAGACTAAGCCACCGGTTTCATTTTAAGTTTCACCCATCTGTCTATAACGGTTCAAGAGTTTGATCATATACATCAGATTATATCAACTACTGTAAAACCCTTTAATTTATAATTTAAAAAATGTATACTTTTTGTTATACCAAACGAAGTAATGGACATTCTATTTAATTTTTAAGCGTTTGTATATGATGGTTCAAATTAGGATACCCTTTAATTTCAAAATCCAAATTTTATAGTTGTTCTTTTAGCGAATTAAGTAAAACAGATTTTTTTTTTTAAATTTGAACTGTGTGTCTGCAACTGTTCAATGGTATTTCCAAATTAAATGAAGTATTGGGACACCCTATAATTTATAATTTTGACTATTCATACTTTTTATTATAACGATCATAGCACTCGATATTCGGTTCAATTATCAAGCGTTTCTCTATAACGGTTCAAAAGATAGGCCCTTATAGATCATTTAACGTCTCCTATGGGGACACTCTTTAGTTTTAAGATTAATTTTTGTATTACTTTTTTATATTGAGGGCGTTAGTGATACTCATTTTTTAAAATTTTTACGGTTCATAATGCACGTAAAAAACATTTATGTAGCAGTTTTGAAAACAGGAACAATCTGTAAGCATAACCTTTCAACTATAGAAAAAATTTTAAAATCGGTCAAGAAATGACTAAGTTCTGCAGGCACAATTATAAAACAGCATCATTCAGTCTAATTGGTTACCTTCTTCTTTTTTGAGGTCTGTTTAAAAAGGTAATTAGAAAATCTTATAACCGATATAATAAAATAAAGATGACTTATTGGCTTTGCTTTCGGAAAAATGGTGTCAATCCATTCACCATTTCGGCGAAAGTAAGGTGGTGGGTTTAGGTATTTCCAAGGCGTTTGATAAAGTGTGGCATGGTACACTCACACCAAAACTTATTGCTTTTGGTTTCGGCAATATCTTCACTCGACTTATATCGAGCTTTTTAAGGGATCGCACTATACGAGTTGTTATAGATCTAAACAAACGAGTTCGAGGTAAATTCAGGGGTACCGCAGGGTTCTGTTCTTCCCCCTACCCTATTTCATATTTTTCTTAATGACCTTCTACGCCTTCAAAAAATTGGGGCTATGAGAAAGCACATGGACGAACCCCTTAATCGCGACCTTTCGATAATTTCCGAATCGGTCCTGGCGAACAGAGTTCAGTTTATCACTCATAAAACCTAGTGCTGTGTGCATTCGCACAGGCGTACTGCTGAACATGCTACCTCATCTGTAATTATGGGTGATACATATATTAAGGAATCAGAAGCTCTCGATATTCTTGGCTGGAAAATTCAAATCGATGTTCGTTGAAACAAGCATATTTTTCATGTTGCAAAAGAAGCATTCAAGTGCCTAGGTTTCTGAAACGGTGTAAAAAATACTTCACTCCATCTGATCTCCTTACTATCTATATCACTTTAATAAGACCGAAAATGGAATACAACTCTCATGTATGGGCCGGAGCATAAAAGTCTATTTTGGAGTTACTCGACCGCTTACAGGAGAGAGCGAAGAAGCTAATCGGTGACAGTGGGGTATCCAGCTCTATTAACTCACTGGAGCATCGACGCAATGTGAAGTGTGTTTCACTGTTTTATCGTTACTACAACGGAATGTACTCTTATGAAATCAGGGAACTTGTTCCTGAAAACCATAATTTCATACGCGCAATGCGCTCTGCATCATGAGCGCATTCCTTTGTGGTCGATTGGCCAGTGAATTGCACTACGCATTAGAGAGAAAATTCGTTTTTTAGCCGAACAGTTCATATGTGGAATAAGCTCAATGCAGAGGTCTTTCCTGCCACTTTCAATGTGCAAAGATTCAAATCCCACAACCTAATTTCCTAGTTCTGGCACAATGCATTGCATAAGTAGGGGTCATCCCCCGAGTGCTGGTTCTAATTAAAAAAAATTAATAAATAAAAATAAAATTCAATAAAATTTCACGAGAGAAATGAAGTTATTGCGTAAAAAAATACTTCCTTCTTCCTGTACATATCTCACTTGTGCAAAAATAGAGTACGAGTATTACCAATTATTTTTGTTTTTGAAAAATCCACAGTATTCAGTATTATAATTTTGTGTAACTTTGCCCATTCGTAAAAAAAAACTAATTTAAATTTACATAACTTTTGTTGCTCAAGTCCGATATTAAAATTTATACAGAATCATGTTTTTTTTTTTTAATTAAAATCTTATTGTTCTTCTTTTTTAAAAGCTAAAAGCTTAACAATTGTTAGGCACAACAGCACAGTGAACACTATTGTGGTTGTATTTGTTACAACATACAAATTGCAATAGAATGTGTAGTGAACTAAGATGTATTTGTTTTATAGATATAAAATGTATCATTTTTAAATTAAAATATTACCACCCCAAGAACGGAAGCTTAACAAAAACTATAGAAAAGTTAATGTCTGATGTTAACTCTTTGGCAAAGAAGCACAATTGGTGTTAAGTCAAAAAATGCATGGGCATTTATTTATTTAGACAATGTTAACTTTATTAAAAAATATGCAAATTATAAAATTTAATGGGTTTTTTGTCTTGCGTCAAGCAGCTTTATTTTTGGGTATACAAGCAAAACTAGCTGTTCAAGGTGAAAGAAAAACCAAAGAAAAAAATATGCTTATTAGGCTTATTTATGGGCAATAACAGTTAACAATCAGAAAATGTTTACAACGATATTAAGATTTTTGTTGGGAAGCAACCGTTACTTAATATTTAACTTTTTTTCAAACGGGTTTTAAAATGCATAAAAAACAATAACAATCCCAGAGTTATCTATGAACTTCAAGTTTTGCCCACACAAAAACGCGTTTATAAAAAAAAAAATTATGTAAGTTGAAAAAATATTTGATATAAATTGAAAAAAAAAAAGTTTTGTTATATTAACCCAATCATAAAAAATTTTAAAATATTCGAAATACTTACATCAACGCCATTTAAATTTGTCATTTACATTTCAGAGTATTTTCGATATTTACAAGAAAAATTAAGTTACGTAGATGTTGTTAGTTTAACAGGTATATAAAAGTCTTTGCAATAAGCGGAAACAACATCAGTTTTAAATAATATTTCATTCGTAAAGCAGGTTAAGGAGCAACAAAAACATATGAAAATGGAAACACTTTTTATAACAATGGTATGTTTGTGTATAAAAAAGGAAAGTTTTAAATAATCAATTTTACAAAATTAATTTTATTACTAAAGTGTATGGTAGCTACAGCTGCAGCAAACTTAGGATACAATTATCAGCCACCTAGGACTGTATTTAAGCAAACCTTCCAAACACCACCAGTTATTAGTCACAATGGAATTTATCCTATTCAACAGGCTCCTCCCTTAACTTCATTTAATGTTCAATCACCACCAATACCTGCTGTTGCATCACAAACTGTTAATCCACCACAGTTGTTTACACAACTTTTGCCACCGCTTGCAGCTACACCTACTGTACAAACACCACCTTCGCAATACAATCATCAACCTCAACAAGCAGCCATTATCTCTAAGGATATTTATATACATTCTTCTCCTGAAGAAACTGAAGAAATTAACCTCAATCAGGTTGGTGAATCTGTTCCTAGCCGCAAGAACTATCGCATTGTCTTCATTAAGGCTCCAAGCCAAAACATTAAATTTAACGTGGAATCTCTTAAACGCATTCAAGCCGCTAAAGAAGAAAAAACTGTAATCTATGTGTTGTCTAAAAAACCCGATATTGCGACAATACAAAGTCAACTATCGACCGTCCAAAGTGAACAAAAATCTAACAAGCCCGAAGTATACTTCATTAAGTATAAGACCCAAGAAGAAGCCAATCGTGCTCAACAAGAAATCCAGGCACAATATAACGCTCTGGGTGGTGCCACTCGTATTTCCGATGAAGGTATTGCTCCAATTACCTCTGTCATTGGAAGTAGTCCAGTTAACGCTGGCTCTGCTGGGATTGCTTTTGGCAGTGGTGTAGTCAATGGCCCTTCAATTTCCAGCGGCACAAATTTCGTTGCTTCAGCAAGCAACAATCAGCAACAGTTTACACAATCGATTAGCAACAACCAACAATATACCGCCCAACAATCACAACAGGGTAGTCATGGGGCATCGTCTAATGTTAATTTTGCTATTCAAGCTCCCAGCACAAAGTATTTGCCTGCTAAAAAGTTATAAAATTATCTAAAAATTTTTGTTTGTAGAAAGTAGTGCTATTTATTTTTCTAATTTATTGTAATAAAACTCATAATTTTAAAAAGTGTTTAAAAAAATGGTAAATGAGTCATGAAGAATTAGGGCAGCAAAAATTATTGAATGAGTTCTTTGTATAATTTTAAGAACTCTGTTTCAGCGCTTACTTTTCCATTTTAATTCTTAAGTAGCAGCAAAATAACTGAACGTTTTCAGCATACTGTACACAAATTCATTGTGCAGGTAAACAACTTGAGCAAATACCGAAATCGGTTTGATTATTTTACGCTAAAATTTTTAATTTGGACTAAATTCGATATTTCATAAACCACTTAAGATATCCTAATGAAATTGAACGGAAACAAGACAGAGGTGTTTTTCAGCCGTTGGGCCCGTAGGGTGAAAGGTGGCTCTGGGCAGGCCACCAAAATAAGATACCCCGGGTAATAATTTTT
Organism: Cistogaster globosa; assembly: GCA_937654795.1. NCBI lineage: Eukaryota > Metazoa > Arthropoda > Insecta > Diptera > Tachinidae > Cistogaster > Cistogaster globosa. Next base: position 41,581,696 of record OW569403.1, on the reverse strand, counting down.
GAATATGTTAAAAAAGGGGTTTTTTTTTTAACTCAATTGTTAAGATTTGTTAAATTTAGTTACAATTCGAAAATACCTATAAAAATGTGCTAATATATGCTTATATCCCTTTAAGTGTGTGATAAAATTGGCTAAAATCTTTTTTTTGTTAAATTTTGGCCGACCTTAGCTTAGAGTTTTTGACGTAGTGCACTTATCAATGATCGGATTATTACTTCAAGACATTTGCTTTATTCTTAATAAAATTTAGAATAAAAGTTGTTTAAAAGTTAAAAGCCTCTGAATTGAGAATATGTAAAATATACCGTTTTTAAGGATTTTCCCCAAAAACTTGGTATTCTTTTTTTGGCTTCTGTAATTTAAATTTAATTCGGTACTACTAGACCATTTTAAGAACAACCTAAAGCAAATGAAAATAAAAAAAATTTTCTCTCCAGCGCTATCCAAACATATCCAATTTTAAAACGAAATTTAACTAAAAGGGTGAAATTCCTCGAAGTACAAAACACCGATTCGAAAAATGTAAGCAGGATTTTAAGTATCCAATTGTTGGCTACATAGTCCAAAATGGTTTTGATAGCTTCATAATAAATTAAGGCAGGGCAGCCTCTTTTATGAACCTTTCTTGTGATTTTTTCACCGTTCCAGGACTTCACAACCTTAACGTAAACATAAGTTCACGCGAGATTTTCCCATTTCCAAAAATTGCAATCGTGAATAAAATTTCCCATGAAAAGTATTACATCTTTGATATTCCCCTTATCGTAAATATATTTTTCCCACGTATTATTTTCCCTTCGATTTGTTCACATCATTTTTACTTGGAAGTTGCGTTCATCATGTAAGTACTAACTTCTTTAAATTAGAGGATTAAAGCAAATACATATTTACCTATTTTAGGATTAGACCTGTAAAAAAATTTTTAAATGACATAATGCTCAATAGAGCAACATATCTGTTGCTAAATTTTTATGTTTATAGATATGTGATATAGTTTAAAGAATAAACTGAATCTTTTTTTACGACCTCAATTATATTTTATTTTTAAGAAATACATAAATATGAATGTGTATATACTTATGTAAATGAAATTAAATTTTATTTTTAATTAAATACGTACGAACACTAAAAACAAATATATTAATTTTCTATAAATATTTTTTATTAAATACACGATATAATTTTTCCCTTCATAGGAATAACAATTTCATGGGAACAAAAATTTTACACTTTGTTCACGATAGGGGTGTATAAGTCACAATAAAAAATTTTAATTTTACTTCTCGATTTAATTAAAAGAACTTATATCTATTTAATTTCAAAAGTTTGTAATAATATCTCCATGCATTTTGATTTTGTGGCAATTTTAATTCCATATTTTATTTCTCAAAAAACCACCCTAAAATGTTTTTTTTCAGTTTTAAGGGTAAATTTCATTTAACAAATAGAGCGCAAAAAAATCATTATAATCCGTCTGGAATTCATGACCTTTCCTCTGATATCACTTACACGTATATCGGCCATATATTTAAGCTATAGGAGCTTCCTAGACTAACTTCATGATTTTTTTGACCATTTTATATATGATAAGTAAAAATGTTTGTAAACACATTCTGTGCCAAACTGAAAAGCACTCATAGCTAACAAAATGTATTTGTAATTACAATAAAAAAACATGTTTTATTTCTATAACATATTGTAAGTTAATATTTTCTTTTCGCTAAGTACCATTTTGCTAAATAAGTAGCAGTAAATTCAACTCTTGCAAACATTTAAGAAAATATTAAATGCAACGTTATGAAGAACGTCATTATTAGATTTTCTTTTAAAATGTATTGAAATTTACTTATTGCCAGGAAGAGGTAACATCCCTTTTATGTGGTTGTTGTGGTCAAGGTGGTAAGCACGTTGACTACAAATTTGGTTGGCCAGGGCTGCGACAACCAAAAAATACAAATGGTTTTTTCTGTTTAATGGTATAAATACTTATTCAGAATTAACATTAAACATGCAGCCTCCTTCGTCGGTACTTCTTCATAGCATATTCGCAGGCGAAGTAAAAAAACTAATAAAATGGCTATACTTTCACCACCTGTTCTTCTCTCTCTATCCCTTTCCTAAAAGAATGTAGCACGGTTACACTCTAATTAAATGGGCATTGTTGCCTGAAGTGCTACTTCTCTTTAGAAAAAAAAAAAACAAACAGCATACCTATGTTCAAAAACGATTAAGAAAAGCAACAAAAACTGTTTATAAGCTTTCACAATTTGTAAACATTTTTTGAATTCATTTGTACGTATTGTTTTTAATTCATGATTTCACCAAAGAATCTAAATTAAAAAAAAGACTGATAATTAATGTAAAATCGTGATGGCATGAAGAAAATATTTATATAATCAAAATATTTGTATAACCGAATCAGTCCGAACTATAATGTGCTTTTGCTAATGTCAAAGACCTACCAAAAAGCGCGTTAAACGCCTAAGCAAACCATTACTAAAGTCAAAGTGACTATAATATACTTAAGTGAACTTATTTTTCATAGACACAAAATTAAAATTATTCTTGCAAAAAAAAAACCGATTTAAAAAAAGATTAACTTAAGATCATATTTCTTTTGAACGGTTTTTATAAATTAATTAGATTATTTTATTCGAGAAAAGATTTTTTATATGTCGTGAAGCAAAATACGATTGCAGATTAAAAAAATTCAGCTGTCATAGTTGAACAAAATTTGCGTAAATTCTGAGCGTTAGTCTGTTTAAGAGATTGGCCAAATACATCAGATTACAACCACAAGGGCACCCTTTAATTTAAAATATTTCTAATTGTTATAAAACTTGATATAGTAATGAACATTCTTTCTAATATTCAAGAGTTTCTCTGAAACGGTTTTATATATAGGTCATGTAGTAAAATAATTTCAGTTATATGGACAACTGGACTTAATAAAAAAGGTTCTGTGCAAATTTAAATCAATTTATAATTTTAAATATTGATAATTCTTAATATACCAGACAAATAAGTGGACATTCTGTTTAATTTTCAAGCGCGTGTACATAACGGTTCCCACGATAGGGCCATATAGGTCAATTTACTTTAAATATGAGAACACCCTTTAATTTTTCAATTCAAATTTTATAATTGTTGTTATAGTGGACTTAGCAACAAAGGTTCTTTTTAGATTTCCGCTGTCTGTCTATAACGGTTCAAAAGCTAAGCCACATACATCAGCCTACATTAACTATTGGGACACCCTTTAATTTCCAAACACTCGTTGTTATAGCCAACTTAGCAATACGTATTCTTTGTAAATTTTAACTATCTGGCTACAACAGTCCAAAAATTTAGCCACATACATTAAATTATATTTAGTATTGGGACACCCTTTAATTTATAATTTTTAGTGTTTATACTGGATATTATAACGGCCATAGTAATCAACATCCTGTCAAATTTTTAAGCGTTTGTCTATAATGGTTCAAAATATAGGCGCATGTATGTAACTCAATCCAAGTTACCAATGGGGACACCATTCAATTTTTAAATTTGTTTTTGTATTACATTTTGCTAATGTGAGCTATAGTAATACGTATTTTTTTAATTTTAAAGAAGTGCGCTTTACGGTTGAACGTGTATGTTGTATGGGGCCACCTTTAATTTTTAAGCTTATGAATTGTTTTTAAAACGAAATGAATAAATTTTTAAAATCGGTTTAGAAATGACTTATTGTAATACCTAAAGTACAATCATGTGCATCGCATACATCCTAAACAATTAAAAACTAAATTTTATCGCAAACATGTTTGTTATAAATAGAAAAGATTTTAAAAATCCTTTTCTCTACACATTTAGGAGTTAGCTGAATGAATCAAACGAAGCCTTGAAGATAAAACATTAGTTTTAATAAATATTAAAAAATCAGGTACACCAAATGAAAGTGACACAAAAGTTTTATTAATATTTTTGTAAAGGCTGACCGGTTTTACTACATAACACCATAAACTATTTTCTTAGCAGTTCTGCAATTTATTTATTACGATACAAAGTTTAATGTTTTTATCATTTAAATTATATTGAAATACGTTTAACAATAATGTGATAATAAATCATTGTTTAAAATCTTATATTTCACAATAAAACTTTTAAGATAATAATGACAGTAGGGATGACACTGTTATTATCATTAATGTTACTAATAATAATAATGTCAAAAATAATATTATAATAATAAATTAATTAAATAATAAATGAGATTATTAACCGGTTTTTATTATTGGTTTAGTAGGCGCAAAATTAATTATTATAAATTTTTTAACTACACAATGCGTGATTTATTTTGTTTCATTTTTTTCTCATTATTAGCTTGTTGTTCTTTTAAAATTTGGATAAAATGTATGAAAGTATCTCTACTGTTTAAAAACTTAAAAGTATGTTTAAAACCATACATGTATTGTTTACTACACATCTTCTTTAAGAGTTGATAGAAAAAGAAAAAGTCTGCACACGTAAAAAAAAAAATTTTTTAAAATAGCCATTAGGACGAAGAATAATATTTTTAGGTTATGTATTGTTATAGAGTGGAAGCATTTTTCAGAACCCATATAATTAACCATATTTTGTAAATATGAAATAACTGACACATACATTTTTGTATTCGTCAAAGTTTGGAAAAAGTTAAAAACTCGAAAAAACTCCGGATTAATTTTATAAATCCCAGGATTGGGAATTTAGCAACCCAAAAACTTCATGATTTCGCGTTTGGCAATCCTAATTTTAACAGTGTATTATGTTTTTCTATAAATCAGGCGACAGCTGATTATTAAGTTTTTATTTATTTCAAGACTTTCTAGGAAAGAACTTTGTTTTTTAAGAAGGCAAATTGTATGTTTCAAAATTGTCATTCATGATAAAAAATCTATTCATAAGACTAAATTGGTCAAGCATATACTCTACGATCATGAAAAGGTATCAGGAGAAAGCTCCACATTTTCAACTTAACACAGAAATTTTATAAAAAAGTGAGAAATAACACAGATCTACAACGTAGATAGAAAACAAAAAAACACCCTAAGAAAAAACGTTTAGTAAATACTGAGGGTGTTAAACCTCGTATATTCTCATAGAAATTGTGAATAAATACAAACATTAATGAATGCTTTTTTAATGCATGGCTTGCGTAGCAGAGCAACCTTATTGTAAATTACTAGTGGACTAAATGAATCTTAGATTAACTTATTAATTTAAGTTTGAAATTTTATATTTAATTTATATTAATTAAAGTAATTTTTAACTTTTTATTTAAAAATTCAAAACACCCATTTATTCAATAATAAATCAGGTAAAAAGTTAAAAGAGTTTTAATTGATTAAAAGAAAAAAATATTTACACACAAACTGAAACAAAATACATTAAAGTGACACATTCATCTCAGATCAGCTAATGTTGTTATTTTTTATAACTTTCGAGTTGGGCAATAATAAAAAACAAAAAAAAAAAAAAAAATAAATGTATATTTTGATTCCCCAATAGTAGACAAAATTAATACGATAAGGAAAATTTAACTTAAGAACTCGTAAAGCACACATCATTGATTACTGTGATTTATCGTATTTATGGTTACAAAATAGGACCTTTTCGTAAACAAGTAACGGCCTTTTACAATTGTTTACAATATTTAAAAAATTAAGTTTAAAAACTTATTTTCGATCATCATGATTTATGTGCAGTTACGAAAAATAAAATTTGACACCGTTATTTATTACATACACATCGCTAAAACCAACTCTAAAAGGTAAAGTAGTCTCCAGAAACTTTTTGTTTTTATATTTAAATTTATTATTTTTCCAAATAATCTTGTCCATACAATTAGAACTTACAATGAGTGAGATTTAATTTGCATAAAATATTTGTTTAATATCAACAAAAAACACAAAAAGTTGTATATTGTAATTAACAACAAATTTGATAACACACAAGAGTGCATTACAACAGAAGACAAGCTTTAACTAAAATATGCGTTTATAAACTAAAGCATAAAAGCCTTATGAAACGTTTTGAGGCCTAAAATTCAGGTTTCCAGTCACAACAAATGTAAATAAAATATTTAAATTTTAAAAAATATTTAAGATTGGAATTTATATATTGATTGTTAAGTTAGGTCATTTAAAATGTTGCGGTTAGTTTTTATTAGTTGCCAAATGTTATTGAAATGCTATAAAAGTATTGTCAACGATTTAAAATAGCATCAGTTTTATAATATATTTTATTGAGTTAAAAGCTATAAAATGAAGAAATATTTTTCATTATTAGTAAGTTTTTCACGTTTTTAATACATAGAGGACTATAAAGGATTTCTTATTGATTTATTTGTGTGTTTTTTTCTTGCCTTCAGTGTTTCGCCTTGATAGCTGCCGCTACTGCTGCACCCGCACTTTCTGGCTACAATTATCAGCAACCAAGTCCATTTAATCAAATATTTCAACAACAATTTAGTACTCCTGTGCAATCGATTCTTCCACCAGCACCTCAATTAACTAGTGCTGCTTCCCATGTTATTTCATCTCAACACATCCATCAACCCCAACAACAAACTATTGTCTCTAAAGACTTCTACATTCATTCGTCACCTGAAGAAACCGAAGAAATTAATATCGATCAGGGTGTTGATGTCGCTCCAAATCGCAAGAACTATCGCATTGTCTTTATTAAGGCTCCAAGCCATAACATTAAATTTAATGTGGAATCTCTTAAACGTTATCAAGCTGCTAACGAGGAAAAAACTGTTATCTATGTATTGGCCAAGAAACCCGATGTAACCACCATTCAAAGTCAACTTTCTGAACTTCAAACGGAACAAAAGCTTCACAAACCCGAAGTACACTTCATTAAGTACAAGACGCAAGAAGAAGCCAACCGTGCTCAACAGGAAATCCAAGCCCAATTTGAAGCCTTGGGTGGTTCCACTCAAATTTCTGATGAAGGTATTGCTCCTGTTACTTCAGTTATTGGCTCTTTTGGTGGTAATTCAGTAAATGGTGCTTCTTTTTCCACTGGCTCTAATTTCGTGCAATCTGCCAGCAACAATCAGCAACATATTGTACAGCAAATCTTACAAGGTAACCAAGGAGCAGCTTCTAGTGTTAGCTTAGGTATTGCAGCTCCTAGCATAAAGTACTTGCCAGCTAAACAAAAATAAAAAGACTACTTCGTCTAGTTTTCTAATTACTCTCCTTAAAAATATTTTTTAATTTTTTAGTTTTTTTAAATCTTTTATTATATTTCAATTTATACTGTTTTCACTTTTGAATTTTTTGTAAGCCTTATTTGTAAATTTCTTCAATTAAAAAAAGTCTTTAAACAAGTATATTCACGATTTATAAAATATTTTTAGCCTACTTTTTTCAAGGATGTTTTTAAGTAACTTCTATATCTAAAAAAATAAACTTTCGGAAATACTATTAGAAAATAAACAGTTACATACATACTTACTGCCATATTTATAAAAAAATTAATTTACCTTGAAATAGTTGTCCTTTAAAAAACAAAATTTTTACAAAAATTTAATTTCAAAGTAAGCGTAAATTGTAAGGTTTTTACTGTTTTCAACAAACTGGTCACCCATACTTTGTTAATTAGAGGGCTGTTAGGGGATTATTTCCCTTGAAATAGTAGTTTCAGGAATCGCTATAAAGCTCCTCTATTCTTGCTCTCAGAATCTTTGCTGCGGTTTAAGAAGATGAAGTCGCAAGTTCTATATAAACTAGACATACGTTGCAAGTTTGCAAATAAAAATTATTTTAAATTATTTTACTAACTGTTTATAAGGCATATTATATATTTATGGCAATTAGTGGTACCAGATAGCAATTTTGTAATTAGTATATCTCCCAAAATCGTTTTTGATTAATTTTTTATATTTAATGATTTCGTATTACAAATTTTTCGTTTTTAATTCAAAATTCTTTTTCCTTACTATTTTACTTTTTAAAGAACCTTCTTTTACTTAAAAAGTTAAACAAAGTGGCGGTATTTTACATCTTTTTTGCAAACTGTATCGCTAATTAAGATTTGTTTTTGTGAGTAAGCTATATGCAAATAAGAAATTAAATAATTAATATATTTAATTGCGAATAAGTTGCGTATAAACGTTTTAATATAACAAAACGTTTTAATATAACAAAACGTTGGCAGAATAGGGAAAACAAAATTTGTCAATGTTTTTTTTTTGTGTAAAAAACTTTGATGTTCACTTCCAAAAAATATTTTTTTTATTTATTTATTATAAACTACTACAATAATAATTAGAAAATACAAACAAAAACAGGTAATTAAGTGTATAGAAGACTTAAAACACAATTAAGTACTGCACTTTTTTCTTATCCTTTTTAATAACGTTTTTAAAAAGATTTAAACGAACTTTTCTTATAAACTTTTCTTATAAATTAATATACTTTTGATAGCTACAGCTGCCGCAGTGATGCCAGCTGGTAAAACTAATTTGACTCGGCCTTAATTGAATCTTTTGAACAATTTTCAAAATTCGAAATTTTCAAGAGGGACTTTTGATGCCAACACCATTTTTATTTGCGCACATGCAGTTTTTCAATGGTTAAACAAATCAATGGCTCAACGAAATGGCTGTCATTATCATCCTACCAACTGCAAAAATGTATAAAAAATAAAATTCTTTAAAAAGTTTTGAAACAAGTCGGCTTAAGCGATAGGAAGCCATCAGATTAGTTGATTCCATTGTATTTATTAATGCAGCAGCTAAAATTTAAAATTAAACCTTTTCTGTCTGTTAGCAAATATGGTTAAGATATTAAAAAAGCTGGATGCTATGACTGATAAAACATTGGATTGCACTGTGACAAAATTACAAGCAGTTGTTTAAGCACCAGGAAGTTGTTTAAGTAGACTAATTTTCAGTTAGAAATTCTTTTAAAAACTTTTTTTTTGAAAGATTAAGAACTAAGAGCAGATCAGCAGGTAAAAGTATTCGTTTTAAGAAAGAAAAATCCTAATGTTAATATAGTTTTAAATTCAATCGGACTAAATTAATTACATTAATTTAAATTAATTTAATTAATTTAATAATTAATTAATTAATTAATTAATTAAACTAATCGGCCTCCCTTTATCAGTCCACTTCATGGCTTAAAGCAAACGTACTCATTCTCTTAATCTTTCCAAAATATTTTGAGGTGACCAAGCCTAATTTCTCACTTTGAATTGGGTCTCGAAGCAAATTATATTATAAAATGTAGCAATCTTTTCATCTCTTTATAATTTTAATATAATAATAAAAAATAAATTCTCTGCTTTATGATTTAATAAGCGTGGGTGGATGGTGTTTATTTATTTTAAACTCCTCTCAATGAAGAGCATGAAAATTATTATAAAATCGATTTTAAAAATCAAAATGTTGTAAACTTATCTGAAATTGAACAAAAGTTCATTAAGTAATTCTTGCAAAAAAAAAAACTGACGTCAAAACAGATTATAGCTGTCTGTTTATAAGGGTGCCAAAGTTTATTCACAAACATATTTTTACATTAAACAATTGGAATAGCATTAAACAATTGGAAGCACCCATTAATTTCAAAATTTAAGTTGTATACATGTTCTTTCAAATAAAGAAAAAAAAAAAAAATTAAAATCGGTCCAGAAATAACTGAGTTCCAGGCTTTTATTTTTAACGTTTGTATCTTACACTTTAATGGTCATTTAGTTAATTTAGCATACTTACATTAACACAACTTTTTTATGACTTTTATTTATCGGCAATAGGGTTTAATATTTCCCGGGAAACAAGGAAAAAATCATCGCATTGCTGGAATTTTCTGGTATTTCCGGGCGAAAAGCAATTCTTGAAGAAACAAGTTAATTTAATGAAATAATATTAAAAAATTATTAATTTTATTAAATTAGTAATCTTTTGTTCAGTTTTATTTCTTACTAGCAGTGTCCACGACTTCTTCAGCATATCATTTCTAATTATATTAAAATTAAAATTATCTTTTGTTGTAGAATTCTTTAACCAGTGTTAAAAACTTTCCATTTACAAAAATAAAATGTACTGACAACTGTTCTAGTACCATTATACCGGTAAAATTGAGTGCTTTCACATTTGTATCTCTAGTTTCACTACGAAATGACAAATTTTCATTAAATAAAAAGTTTTCTATATTTGAACCAAGGTTTTAAGTGACCTTCTCACAAATTTTTATGAAAACCAATTCAGCAGTTTTTACGTGATGCGAACACACGCAGACAGACTAACAGACAGATAGACATAAATTCTAAAAATTGCTGTTTTGTATTCCATTTTAAAAAATATATTTCATGTACAGATGTAGTAGAATTTACATGAAATCAGATTTTTGAACATTTTTACATGTAACAGCCAATATATTTAAAAACCAAATAGTGTATTTTTTAAAGTGCTAATGATTTTAAAATTCTCGATTCCCGGGAATTAAGAAAAAATTTATCCGGGAAATTGTGGATAACTTTCCTATTTTCCAAACCCTAGTCGGCGATTGTGCGATGAGTTTTCAAATTAGAGCTTCGAATTTTATGCAGTTTTGAAACATTTATATGATCAGCAAAGTTATAATCCACCTGTAACATGTTGTTCTTAGATCGCGATTACCTTAACTTTGTTTTGACTTTGTGTTTAATGACGTCAAGTATATAATATTATCTAATCGACATATGTATATAAGTCTGGCATGAATCGTAAGTTAAAGAATAATTGAGGCCACATTAGTGTTATAAACAAAATATCTTCTCTCAGACTGACATTAATATGAAAAAACTCCACATTAGCTACTAGCATACCACATGCTAAGACAATTATGATAAAACTAATTAAACACCACTCCTCCTAAGTTGATTATATTTAAATATATGTTCCATGAGGCTTTAGTTCATTGTCTTATGAATGTTTTAGTAAGTTTTTATCTTACACCAAATTCTTTATAATATATCGCTGACTTTATGTTGTGACAGTTGCAATGTCATCAACTAAACAAGACACTAAATCAACTAAATAATTCTAAAGTCCACAAGCATTTTTTATTTAAAGTCATGCGAACGAAAGCTGCCTTTAAATGTCAAATATTAAAATGATTAACATGATTTTAATTTAATTTCTTTAATTATAATATTCACAAACTATTGTGACTTAATAAAAAATTTATACGAAACTAACAACGATGTGTTTTAAAATATTGGAGTGCATTGCAACAGCAGACAAGTTTTTTCTTTTCATATCTTCGTGTATTTGTTTTGGCATAAATGCATTTTAAAATATATTTAGGCTTCAAAACAAAAAATATTTAAATTTTTTTAAGGCCTAAAAAAGAAAGATATAATTTTCCATTGTCGTTTTAAGGTGGAAGTGTTGTAAAGAGTTTTAGGTTAAATTAGTTAAAAAAACGACTGTTTAATTTAATAGTTAAATGATACCAAAAGTGTATAAAAGTATAGCCAATATCTGGAAAGAGTGTCAGTTGAATAATATATTTTATTAAGATAACAGCTTCCACCTTAAAGCAGGTTAAGGATGTATAAATTTGTATCATTTGTGGTAAGTGTGCAAAGTTTATTAAAATAAAGGAACTTAATAATTTATTTATTTGTATATGTTAGTGCTTTGCTTTGGTAGCTACTGCTGCTGCTAATGTTGGCTACAATTATCAGCCACCCAGGCCTGTTCAGCAAAACTTTCAACAACAAATTCGCGCTCCTACTCAATTGTTTTTACAGACTGCACCTCAGTTAGTTGCTTCAGGTCCGCCGCTACTTTCATCGTTTCAGCATAACCAGCAAGCTCAACAACAAACGATTATCTCTAAGGATATTTACATTCATTCTTCTCCGGAAGAAACTGAAGAAATAAACCTGAGTCAGATTGCTGAGTCTGTTCCTAGTCGCAAGAACTATCGCATTGTCTTTATTAAGGCTCCAAGCCAAAATATAAAATTCAACGTAGAGTCTCTTAAACGTCATCAAGCTGCTAACGAGGAAAAAACTGTTATTTATGTATTGGCCAAGAAACCCGATGTTACCACCATTCAAACTCAACTGTCTGAAGTTCAAACGGCGCAAAAGCTACACAAACCTGAAGTTTACTTCATCAAGTACAAGACCCAAGAGGAAGCTAATCGTGCTCAAAAAGAAATTCAAGCGCAATATGATGCCTTGGGTGGTTCTACGCAAATTTCCGACGAAGGTATTGCGCCCGTCACCTCTGTTATTGGCTCTGCCGGCATTGCTTTTGGAAGTGGCTCAATTAATGCTCCTCCGTTGACTAATGGCTTAAATTTTGTACAATCTGCCAGCAACAACCAACAACAATTCGTACAAAAGCAACAGAAGCTTGTGCAGCAATCTTTCCAAGGTAACCAAGGGGCAGCCTCCAGCATTAGTTTGGGACTTGCACCTCCCAGCAATAGGTACTTACCAGCTAAGAAGAAGTGATTTTATTTTTTTTTAATTCCCTTTTATTTTATATTCGTTATAATTCTTATTTCTTATTTCTCAATTTGATATTTATTTTTTTTTATTGCATTAAAACAAAAATCGCATTATTACCCAACTATAAATTCATATTAACGGATATGAAGACTTTTATTATAAAATTTAGGTTGATCTTTTTACAGATTTTATGGTTTTAATCAGCGCTATTCATTTATTTTTTTTTTTTAATTTTTTTGTGAATCTTTAGCCTATTTTACATATTATTGTTTTGTAACACATTTTGTAATATAAGATTTTATAACATTTAGAGGTAATAAATTATATCTTTATACCAATTTGAGATGTTTGTTTTTAGGTGAAGAGAGAAAATTAAAATTTGATTTTTAATACATTTTTTATAAAGGTTTGCGTTTAATACTAATGTAAAAACCTCTTAAAATGTATATGTATGTATATAGATTCATAATAAATTATGTGCACAGAAAAATGTTTCTGCTCGTATTAACAATTTGATTTTTTTCGAATAAAAAATTCATTAAATTTTTAATTGGCTCAATTATATATTTAATTAAAAACATAATTGCATAATTCTCTAATTGTATAATTAATTGAATAAGATATGTTTTTTATTATAAAAGAAATGCAAGGAATTTCTAACTAAATAAATAATTGAATCAATAAAAAATTTAATAAAATTTCAATGTGAAAAAATAGAATCTTTAATAGTTGATCCGCAGGTGAAAAAGGGTATGTCTAAGTTTTTCATTTCGTTAATAATTTCTACATTATCGATTTTCTATACCATAAAATATATATATTTTAAAATTTTTTCCATAGCGAAGTCGATTAAGCGATGATCTTTGGTCTGTCCTTGTTAGTGTTTAAATCAACTTTGCCAAGGCACTAGATGAGCTAGAGAAAATTTAAATACTCCAAGACTCTAAAATCTTTCTAGTAAAAATTAGAAAGATCGGTCACGTCCCTCGAGGCAGCGGGCAAAACAACACGCCTGCCTCTAATTTTTTACATAATTTGGAACAAATCTAGTTTAGTGAGGTAATTCCAATCAAAACAACAACAAAAAATGGGGGCGATACAGAATTAAAAAATAAGTAAAAAAATTGGCGCTCGCTCATATTTTCCGAGTTATGGAACTCTGAAATAATTAAAAAAAATAATTATAAAAATTGTAAGATATCAAAATGGTCATAATTTAAAAGCTTGAAGAGATCTTTTAGAAAATACAAAAATTTAAAAAAAAAATGATTAACCCATTAAGAGCCGATATAATTATTATGTTAAGTTATGTGTTGTAATTATTTTTTGTTGTTTTATTTTTGCATTCTCTTCCATCCCAATATTTGTTTTTTGATTGAAATTACTTCACTAAACGTGGCACTCTTACTGCCATCCCTAAATTAGCACGTAAAGCGCAAGATATCTGTCAAAATTTCTCATGTACATACAAAATGTATGAAGCATCCCTAAATAGCACGGCATCAACGCTTAGCAATTGGAAGATCCAATTTTGACAGGGCGTAAGGTAATGCAGTTGCCTGCAAGCAACTGTTGTTTACATATTTGTTTGTGGTTTTTAGAGAACGTTACAAAACAGTAATGACATTCTTGCTTTTGTCGGGCTTATATAGCGTTTTTATCACTGTTTTGCGTTTCATTTTATAGGGTTTTATTAAAAGTGATAGGTTAACATTACTGTTCACAACAAAACGTTGCGCTTTTATTTAGGTGTGTCATTTCAACGTAAAAGCCATGCGTTATTGTGCGTCGCGTCTTACGCGCTAATTTAGGGATGGCAGTTACTTTCTGTTTACAGCTTTTTCACCTCTTAGTAATATTGATTACAATTAAACTAGCTGGGACAAAAACCCTAAGTAAAATTTACAATTTTCGACTTTGTTTTTGAACAGAACAACATAATAGCAAGAAAGAATTTCTTCTCCTTCTTTTTCTTTTTTCTTTTCTTTAATTGTTATTAAAAGACAAAATTAAAACGGAGAAGTAATTCTTGCCGCAATAGCGTTTGCAGCCCTAATGCAGACTAAAGTTAGGTTTCAAAAGCTAAAGTACATTTTACTTGTTCTTGATTGCTATATGAATAAGATGCACGTAAACTTTAGCAGACTTCACTAGAAACTTCTTTTGTTAAAAAAGTTTACAATATTTGATAGCAGATTTTACTTTACTTATTTCTATTGTTCCATTTTGTTAAAACCAATAAGAGAGTTATGTGTAAACGTTTGAGTATTTATTGTTATTGTCAAGTTAACAAAACTCCTACAAGCACTCAACAAAAAATTTTAGTTTATTAAATAAAAATTTAAAAAATGCAACACATTTTACAATTCTCTTACATATTTTCTGTTATATAGCATCTCTTAAGGCTGTCGTAAGTGATTTAACCCTCTACTTTTAACAACATTTTCAAAGCAGCTTTTTATTGTATTCTAAAATTTTTATAGCCAAAGTCGTTAACACACCATATTTTATTTTATATTTTACCTAAAATAATTTCATATTTTTTCGTAAAACACTGCATTAAACGTGTTTAAAATTAATGTGCTGTTTCTATATTACAGTCGATCAACTCGTCTGAAAAATTTGTATGAAAAGCACACAGTTTTTTGAGTTATTTTCATATAAATTTTTCAGACGAGTTGATAGCCTGTAATACAGAAACAGCACATAAAACTGTAGGTTTCTATTATTTGTAAATGCTTTTTTAATCACAATAAATGGCATAATGAAATCAGCATTAATGAGGATTCAAATGTATATAAAAGTTTATTAAACACTAGAAAAACTTGTTGGAATATTTTTTTTTTTTTTTGACAGGGCTATGGTAAAATTATGTACCTGGCCGTAGCAGTGGAAAATTCACTCGTTTTCACTGTTGCTGAAAATGTTTAACTCCGTTTATAAAAAATCGTGTAAATTTTTTTTTATTAAGGTTTCCTGATAAGTTGGCTTAAGGAAATAGTGAAATGCGAAGAGATACCAGTTTTTTTAACCAACATATAAATTTTATTTTTATTATAATAAAATGTTATGTTTTATTAGTTTTATTAAAATCCTAAATAAGTTTTATAAATAAACATTAAAAACGTGTTGACAATTTTAAGCCTTGCTTTAAGCGAAGAGGAAGATTAAGAATTCCCTTGCATTTTTAATATATTGTTACCTTAATATAAAAATGCACTAACTAACGTTGCACTTCTTTTCAGAAAAAGGAAGAAATTGATAAAGATTTCAGTTTTGTAGTTGGAAATTTTTTATTATTGCATTGTGTTGTTCTATTCTCGAAGCAATTTAATACTGTTACAACTTTTTGAATCTTTTAGTGATGCATTAGAAAATCACTTATTGAAATATGTATAAAACTTGAATTTGAAAAAAAAAAATACAATTAGGACCTTTGTTTATTAAGGTAACAATATATTAAAAATGCAAAGGAATTCTTAGTCTTCCTCTTCGCTTAATGCTGAAGGATTAGAACGAAGAGAAAATCATAATTTTAAAATTCAAAGAGTGTCCTAATAGGCAATGCAAAATATATTAATGTGTACGCTATAAACCAAGACAACAATAAATTTTGAAACTATGCAGGCGGACATAATGGTAATTTACTTTCTTTTTATGAAATCGTATAAAATAAGAGATGGTTTGAGTGTCAGAGCGTTATAGTCTTGGTGTTTGCCTTGCTACAAAATAGAAGGTCTGTTTTAATAAAGACTTTGTCACAACTATTTTTATTTTGTTGTAAAAATGACAGTTTTATTAAGTAGTTATTTATAATTTTTTCTTTATTATTTTGAACTAAATAAATCGATCAAAGGTTTGTTATTCTTGTTAATATTTAATTTTTTATTGTATCTTCTTACGTTTTTGATCAAAACCAAAGGCGTATGTTTAAAAAATAATAACTGTCCTCTAATTGAAAACCTCTTTTTATGAATTTTATTTTGAAACGCTTATTCACAAATCAATTAAAATTCTTTCCCTTTAATTTTTAAAACAATTTCTTTCGTACAGATGCTTTATCCAATTTTTTATTTCGTTGTATAGGCAGAGATTTTGTATTTTTTTAAGTTTTTTTTAAAGTTAATAGTTATGTTCGTTGTTATAACCACGTACATAACTATTGAATGAATAACAGATTTATTTTTATTAAACAAAAACCCTAAAAAATACCTGCTTATTGTTTTCTATTTCGTAATCATTAAAAGTTACATAAAGTGTTTTTTTTTTTTTAATTTGATTTTAAGTGTTTGCGGTTGAGTAATTAGAGATGAATGTTAATTTTTCAAAATGTTGAAGTTTTCGGATATAAAGAGAGGCATTATAAATTTGTCATAACACTTGTAATTCCTCCAATATTTATTTACCACATATTCTAGTGTTAAAGAGTTCATTCCGGCCCACACAATACAATCTATGCATTATTTCCATGAGAAAACACTAACAAAACAGTTGGTGCTGCCAGAAATTAAAACAATCTTGAATTATGTATCAACTAAAAAAATCACAGTTAAAACTCTCAAGATGCTCAACCGATAGAAATAAAATGTGAATTGTGCATATATTCAATTTTTTTTCATCACAATTGATATATATAAGCTTGAACAAAATATTGTCTAGCCTTTTATTTATTTAGATATATTTTATATAAATAATATAATATTCTTAACGCACTTTTTTAATTTTTATAACAATTTTGGTATTTAATTTTTGTTATAAACGTCTTTAGGTTTAAAAAATTAAATTTTAATTTAAAAAATATTAAACCATAATCATAGTCAAAAAAAGTATGCTTCAAAAAAAGTATGCTTTACGAGTTCAAAGTACAATTTTCTTTGAAGTGCAGCTTGTGTTTATTAATGACGGGTAAAATAATATTTTAAAGGTAAAGGTGGTCTTAAATTAACTGATTTAATACCGACTCTATGACTTAACTGACATTTTTCCACAGAAATTAATTCTTTTTATACATTTCACCACAAAAAGTAAAAAGCCGGTATATTTAAGGTTGTCATTTCATTTTAAATTTCTAGAATATCCATTTCCGACACCATAAAGTACATATACTCTGAGTCCTTATGCATAGCCAAGTCGATTGATTGTCTGTCCGTGTTAGGCTTGAATTAAATTTTGCACTAGATCAGCTAGAGAAAATTTCATTACGCCAAACGATCAGGCATAGTTTTAAAAGCTCTCCAAATGAAAATCAGCTAGATTGGTCCATGTCTTTAGAGACAGCGAGCAAAACACTTCGATATCTCTAATTTTTACATATCATTTGAAAAAATCTAGTTTAGTGAAGTAACTCCAATAAAAAATAAAATTATATGCAGGACGATAGAAAGTTAAACAGTAAGAAAAAAACATCAAGTAGAGAGTTGTCACTCTCCCATATTTTTTGAAATAAGGGCCTCTAATCTTTTCAAAAAAAAAAATAATAAATAAAAAAATTACGAAAATCACCATATTTTTTTTTTAATTCATCAAAATGGGTAGCGTTTAAATACTTTTGAAGGAATCTTTCAGGAAATGCTTAATTTATTTAAAAATGCTTACCCATTAAGAGCCGGTGACAATTTTATGTAATATTATTTATAATATTAATTTTTTTTTGTTATTTTTTACTTCTCTGTCACCTCAGTATGTGTTTTTTGTGCGATTGGAGTTACTTCGCAAAACTAAATTAACATATTTAGTGAAAGGTACGGCATAGCCAATATAGCACTCTTACTTGTTTCTTTTTTTTTTTTTTTGAAAAAAGATATAATTTTGAATTGAGATATAATGACCTTTCAAATTTTAGTTCCAATTTTTATTAGAATTTTAAAAACGCATTAGTCTTTTAACAGCCTCTGGCAAAATTGATTTACTTTAATGTTTCATTTGTACAAAGAATTTGAATTAATTTGCACACAAAGGTTGAAATAAAATTTTTATTAAAAAATTTTATAAAACTATTTTCAATTTTGGTCCCAGCCAGGGGTTGAACCGGTGATCATCATAAATCAATTAAAATTTAACTTTTTCGGCTTTGGATGCAAAAAATGCTGAAGATGGATTTGGCGGTCCTGAAAATGCAGCATTACATTCTGCCAGCGTCTAATTTTTCTTGTTTTCTTTGGAAAACGTCCGCGTACATTTGGAAAAATAATTTTTCTTAATAAAAGTTAAATTAAAAATGAACCAAAGCCGAAAGAGTTAAATTTTAATTGATTTTATAAAATTATTATTCAGAGACGTATTTGCTTTGTATTTTTAAATAAGACTTTAAACTATAATAATTAATTAACAATTATGTAAATTATTTAAATCAACATTTTTATTTCATTAAATTTGTAACAGATTTCATAACATAGAAATAACATAACGATTGAAATAAAAATATGAAGAAACATAATTAACAAAAATAAGCAAAAATTATTTAATTTCACTTCTTATTTTGGGTGTGGTGAATGAATTGTTGCAAATATCTTAATTTATCAACAATAATAAATAATCTATTTTACCATATTCGTGACGATACCGCAAACGTGAATAAATGTTGCTAATTAAAATAAAATAAATTTAAATAAAAAAGATATGAAAAGAAAAAATAAAATTATGTAAGGAAATTTGCATGGTGTCATTTGATGGCTAAATAATAGAAATAAATAAAAAATTAACAATTCGTTCAAAAAGTTTACAGTTTCGTAATCGGTGGCAAATATTTGTTGCTATTGTTAATAGCACCATTGATGGTTGAACCAGATCTAGACGTAGAGGCAGGTAGTGAACTGCTTGCATGGCCAGAGGCATTAGAAAAGCTAAGTGCAGGTTGGTTTTGTTGTTGTTGTTGTGGGGCACCGTCTAAGGAACCAATAACTGAGGTCACAGGTGCAATACCTTCATCGGATATTTGTGTTGTACCGCCAAATTTTTCATATTGAGCTGTTAAAGAAATAAATATTTTTAAGCAAACAAAACAAACAATACAACAAACTAAATATTCATTAACAAAAACGAGCTCTATTCATAAATAATCCTCAAGTTCATTTAGTTTAAAGTAGCAAAAATGCATAAAATATTCATTGCAAAATTCAAGTTACTTACCTTGAATGGCATGTTGTGCATGTTTTGCTTCTTCTTGGGTCTTGTACTTAATAAAATATACTTCCGGTTTGCTTGGTTGTTTGGTTTGGGCTTCTTGAAGAGCAGCCTGTATATCTAAGGGATCCGCTTTCTTGGTCAAAACGTAAATAATAGTCTTCTCTTCAGTCGGAGCTTGTTGTATACGTAGAGCGTTGTTGATGTTGTGTGATGGTGCCTTAATAAACACAATACGATAGTGTTTACGGGGTGGAGGTGGAGGTAAAACAGGTTGTTGAAATTGTGGATTCTGCACATCTTCAGGTGGAACATGGACATATATATCTTTTGTTACTGTATTTTGTCCTGGCAATCGTTGTTGCTGTTGTTGTTGTTGAAATCCATTAAACTGTTGTTGTTGTTGTCCTTCAAAATTTGGCACATTTTGTTGCTGTTGTGTACCACTGAAGCCAAAGTTTTGTTGTGCCCCTTGTTGAAATTTTGAAAAATTGGGTGCTGCTGAGAAGTCTTGTGTATTTTGTGCCGTTATTTGTCCATCTGATAATAGTTGTGGCAACTTGCCTGAATTGAATGCCTGCTGTAAGAATCCTTGACTTTCTTGAGTTTTAGATGATGAGGTTAGTTGAGAGTTTGTGTTAAAGTTGGTTGAACCAACTGGAGCATCATAGCTTTGTTGCTGATTATAATTGTAGCCTTGAGGCGCTGCTAAAACTGTAGCAAAGAGACAGCTGATCTGTTAAGTAAATAAGGATGCTGTTAAATTTAAGAAAATATTTTTTTTTTTAAATTTGGGACAACTCAAGTAAAAAAAATACGTTAACAATAGTTGAATTTGAAATAGCAAAATCTTCAATTATATTGAATTTTTTATTTTGAATTTCGTTGTTCTTAAGTTGATCATCTTTATTAGCTAATATTTTTTAATTCTAAAGAAGTTAAAAAAAGAGGTAGAATACAAAATCTAAATGATTTTAAAGTGTTTGCTCAAGTCCAGAATTGAGCATATGTTTCAGAATTTAAGTAAGACTGAGGTTTCTTAGAAATCTTCTAAAAACTTATTACTGTCACCGAAGTCTCCCCCACCTTGACGCTATTGACTCTGGGAAATAAATCAATACCTGCCCTGGGCTGCTAGTAGCTGGAAACGACTAGAATCTCTATTCGGATTATTCGTAAAGTTCTTCGTGATGGCTGTGGTTTGAGCAATAATCACGGCTTGGTTGCATAACTCCAATGTAATTTTAAATTGCAGCAGATGCTGATTATGATGCCAACCATTATGCTAAAAGTTTCTACTTGGGATATTGCTATACGCTCTTAGCGCACCGGTAATCGCATTTTGTTCACTCTTTTATCAGATTACAGTCAGTTGGTGGCCAATATGGTCAGGTCTTAATGTTAATCTGAGATAAAAGTTATACAAAATGTTCTAGAAAAGAGTTTGTAAAGTAAAGTTAAAAATATTAAATACTTAAGTATTAAGATTCCGACTGCTTCTATTGTTTTGCAGATGATTTCTATAAACTAACGACATTTTTAAATTCATAAAAGAAGCCTTTTAGAAACACGAAAAAAATTCTGTTAACTTTAACATTAATCAGCAGAAAAAGAAATATTTCATTCGACTGAATATTGTTTTTTTATATTTATGCCTCAATAACTCAGTCGTTTGTGGGTCGATTTTAAATTTTTTTTATTAGAAAGATGATGCTTACAGACTCAAAAGTAAAAATTAAAGGGTGTCCCGATAATTAGTGTGATTTGATGTGGTATATTTACTGAAATCTGATGTATATGGCCAAACTGTTGAACAGTTATAGACAGAAATTTACAAAGAACCTGAATGCTAAGTCTACTACAACAGCAATTATATAATCTGAACTTATAAATTTGAATCTGTTTTAAAGTCGGTTTTTTTATGATCGATACAGTTTGTAAGAGAAAAATATCTTTGGAAATACTTCCCCTTACATTTTCAATGCATACAAATTTAAGTCGAAGTTTGCAAGTACTTTTTCTGCTAAGCCCTTTCTTAAAGCATATTAACAGAGTAAGGTTCATCCACTAAGTGTTGGTCCAGTAAAAAAAACAACACAATATGAAAATAGTTTCTTAGATTTCTCTAAGTAGGTCAGCAGTTTTCTCACACCAATACAATTAGATCAAGGTAGATGGAATCCTTAATTTCCGTTTCTAATTAACGACTCTTCATAAGCTTGTGATGTAAAATATTAATCATTTCAATATTTGTTGCTATAAAAATTATTTATTACAACAATTAAAACAAATGTTAAAATGCATTCAAAAACATTGCATTGAAAACATTTCTTTAAATAATTTATTAAATTGATTTATTTTGGTTGAAGTTTTTATGTTTTTATATAAAGTCTCTCGAAAGGTTTTTTTAAGCAAAATTAGGTTTTGTTTTGTTTTTATTTTATTTTATAAACTATTTTATTTACTTATTTGTTGCTTCTTCATTATTTTGTATTGTTTTTTTCAACACTTGTGTTTCATTTAAATTATTATAATATACAATTTTTTATCATTTAACTTTCTTAAATTAACTTTCATATTTTTCACCTACTATAAAAGTATGCATTTTTAAAATTTATTGTCGTTATTTAAGAAAACAATGTTTTTTTCATCAAACTTTAAAGCCTGTGTCAATCTTTGTGTACCAATTGACAATCTAAAATCTACTAAGTGTTTACAAAAAACAGCACAAACCTTTATAAACACGAACTTAGATGAATATCCACGCTAAAGAAGAGATCAACTGTGTATTCAAATGACCACAAAAAAACTTCAAAAACATCAGTCAAAAATATATAAAAAAAAAAATAAAAAAAAATACAGCAGTGATAAAAGAAAACATAATAAAAAGTATACAACAAAACATAAAACTATTTTGAGGGCGATGGTATTGATAACTTTAATAATTATATGTGTTAGCGCACTTTATTGTGAAGTTACTTTTTGGCAGAGCACGAAACGTGGTATTAATAAAGATACGCACTTCTTGAGTTATCAAATTGAAGTAGTCGAAAAAGAAAACATTAAATTTTTAGAGCTTTCGGATTTATTTAAAACATCACTAAAAACTAATTTTTTGATGGCGTATTACGCAAATAGCAACCAAATTTTTATTGCTTGATATTGCATCAAGGACGGTTATATATGTTTTCATAAATGAATTGGCCCTTGGCCTTGGATTTTCTAAATAAAACGATCATCCACCAAATTTTCGTTAATGATGTATAATTAACGTTATGTCTGTAACTACAAATGTCCTTCACAGAAAAGAGCTAAACAATTGGCTAATTTCATTACTAAGTCCCTGTCTCGACATGCAATTTTTGTCTCTGCGATTTTCTGAAGTTCTCTATTGAAATTGATTTTGTGTGCACACATTCTAATTTTTTTTTCAGTGATTTCGGCCTTGATTGCTTAGGTTTATTTTTTTGCCTAACTCCCTAGGAGAATTGAAAGTACATGAAACGGTGTACCCGCATCTATTTACCTTTCCTCTCTCACCTACAAAGAATGTCACAACCAAATTTGCAAAGTCTGGTCGGGGTCTATTAAAGTGAGACGTGTGTGAACGAAACAGACAAGAACACTCAGAAGCAAAAGTAAAGAGTTCAAATCCCATCAAAGTGTTGAATAGAAAAATAAATAATTGTTGTTGAGGGGCCATGATGGACAAGTTGTTTTAAAAATGAGCATAAATAAGATTCAGTATTAAAAACCCTCCAAAGTCCAAAGGAAGGAAACTATTTAGTCTGTAGCCAACAGGGATGCGTTGTTTGTGACGTCTGTGTATTTCATTGTCAGGAAAATAATACCATATAAAAAGCTTGTGGAATTAAAGGCTGACCCTTAGTAAAAATTAAGACCAAGCCACAGTGTATTGTAATTTGAATAGCTACGCAGGTGAAAGGCGCATGTTTGCTAAACAAGATAATTTGTTCGAATCTAGCGGAAGACACACATTGTGTTAACGTGGATGGATGCTTAAATCTGTAATAGCGCGTGCTTGGCAAACAAAAGATCGTGGAGAAAATATAATAAAAGGGAAGAAATAGAGAATAAGTTAATGTCACAAAAGAGTTAAATAAAATGTTTATTTTTTTATTAGGAGCAGCACTCAAGGGTATCACCTCTTCTTATGCAATGAATTGTTTCAGGACTAGAAAATTAAGTTGTAGAAAGGGGTATTTGCTGGTATCTGCATTCAAAAGAACCCTACTTTTGAAAAGAAAAAATGTTACAATAAATTTTTTATGTAATTTTGCCGTCAGTTTAATAATTAAGAAATTCTACAACAAATACTTGAAAAATCTCTTAAATTTTGATCATATTTTGGATCCCAACCTGAATACAACGATGTAGAAATTGATTTCAATATTTTCCCCTAAAGAAAACATTTACTAACTTTTTATCCCTAAATAAAGGATGGGGCAGCACGTGTTAATAATTATTTTTCGGCTTTTTAATGTCTTTTCATTCGTTTATATTTTATTAAATCTTGGAATAAATAATTGTTAAATTCTAATTGATCAATTAAGTTAACTAACCGTAACTTTATTTTTTTATTCAATTAAAATAAAAGTCCAATAACTGAACACCCTGTTTATATAAAAAATTTTATCTATTTAAATTCGAATTATAAAACAATTAAAAGAATGTTGCTCACGATTTTTCTCATAAAAATTTTTTTTCAGACAGGCATTAAAATTTAAATTAAATTAAAATTTTATACAAAAAAAGAAAAAATGGTTAACAAAAACAAGAAATTTGTTTTTATAATATAACAACTGATCTCGTTATTTCGCCGGAAGACACCAATAATTTTCAAACAAGTTCATCATGCACATTAAGCACAAAAAAAAAAAAACACGCCAGGTTTCTGTTGATATCAATTTTGAGTAATTTATATTATGAATGAGTTTTATACAATTCAGATACTTTTTATAAAAATTACATGTAAATACATTGTCAATCATTTAAGGTAGAGGAGTCCTGTCCTTTAAATAAAAAATACTTTATTCGTGAGCAGGCTACTGCTTAGATTTTTTAGCCTCACCACTTCTTTATTAAAAAAATAGAAAGTAGACTTAGTGTAGAAACACAACAGACGACGGTAATGGAACGATGATTTATCGTTGTCGAGAGTAAGTAAACAAAATAACGACGATTCTCTGACGGCATTCATAATATTTATTTTCATTTCAGCTTTGTGTTTGTTTTCAAAAATATTGTGTTAAAATATTTTATTACATTTAAATGAATTAGATAAATTCTATTAAAAACTCGATGAAACGTAAAGAATATTAAGTACATTTAACATATCCATGGCATTAGAGTCTATTGGACTGGTTAACCTTGTAGGAGATTCAATAGGTCTTTTCAAAACCTTCACACAAATTGAAGAGCGGGACGAAGAATAAATGATGACTGACTTAAGATGAGACATGGGCTCATATTTTTCACCTTTTCAGTTATTTTTTCAATCAATTTTATTTTCAATTATGTTTTTCATTTACGTACATACATGTATCAGTTTCTTAAAAGTATTTTTGTTCCTGAAATTTTGTTCTATATAAATAATGTGCCTTTGTTGTTATTGCGAATTCAAATGCTTATAAAATACTTATATTTCTGGCAATATTGTTAGGAGAGTGAGAGACTAAATGTGAGAGAATAATGAAAACCGACAAGAAAATAAAATAAATTTTATCTCAGCGGCATTGTCGTTGAACGATAACTTATGTCAAATTTGTATGAAATATCGTTACCGTCGTGTGTTGTGTTCCAACACTTAGTCGCTTTCTAATTTTCTAACTAGACAATAAATTTGCATCCCATCACTATATCGATCTACAATTAAATTCTTGTTTAAATATAAGTTTCCATTTATTTCGTCGACTTTACCCAACAATGACTGGGACTAGATTTATTCTTAAGAGCGCTTATTTACTAAAAAATATGCTTAAATAAACCTTTGCGCTTCGAGTAGACTGTAAATTCACATTCAGACATGCAAGTTTAGTTCCTGAAATTCCCTCAAATCTCTTTTGAAATTGCAATCGTGTCCAAGCATTAGAAATTTTTTTATGCAGCAATAGACTGGATTGATTCGATTTTGTTTTTGATTAAACTGCGATTAATAAAACAAGAGAGAATTTTGAGTACATGAAATAGTGTACCTGTTTAAATTCGCCTTTCCTCTTTCTCCAACAAACTCAAGAGTTGCGCAACAAAATTGCAAGGTGTGAACGGAGAATAACTTACGATCTCATTTAACCAACTTAGCTACAAACGGTTCGGTTAAGGTTCCATACCACGATTTCATTATTCGGTTTTCGGTTTTCCATCTGAAACATAAGTGATATTTAAAAATGACCCTATCATGTTTTCCGTGTTGTGATGTACATACATACGCTTTAATTATCTAATCTAGTGCAGGTAAAAAAAAAGCAGTTGTTTTCCTTTTCTAATTGAGATTTCAATAGGGTAAAATGGCTGTTCTTAGATATTCGCCTTTGAACAATTCGATCATACCTGCTGCTAAAACAATTATTTTTCTTTCAAATTAAGGTTCTTTTTTCTTTTTTTTCTTTTTTCTGTCTAACAAACAGGCAGTCACGCAGTCTTAACCTTCATTTTATTACTTCTCAAATTAATATTTCGTTCAGATCTGTTTACTATACACACGGCCGTTAACAACAGTAGATTTTTTTTATTATAGATATTAAAAGGCTGGCCAAATCTTATTTTCGTTACAAAATGTACTATTGCATAATTGGCTTAAAGGGTATTTAAGATTCGACCTAAATGAATCTGTAATTTCAATTATTTTTGCTGTTGTTATTGTTTATGTTTAAAAACTAATAACTTGATTATGTAAATGAACTTTTAACATTTAAGCATAAAGAAGACACCGCTGCCGGTGTCATAAAAATATTTAATTTAAAAGTATCTACTGTTTTATGTCATCGATATGTGTCTGTAGTTCATTAAAACTAAACGTTATTGTTAAATTTTGTTTGTTATTTATTTTAATAGCAGCATGAATGCGCCACCCCTTGTTGCGCGGTAAAATGTTTATGTGCTTTGTGCATATGAAGTATTTTTTGTTATTGTTAAGAAAAGAGGAAGAAATAAATAACTCGTAGTTAAAGAAAGGTCAGTTATTTCTTCTTACCTTTTTTTCATGTTGTTACTAACATGTATTTACGATTTACTTCCATGGTATCTTTTTAATTTATTACTTTGTTGCATAATTATAAGAAACACAAAAAAAAAAAAAATAAAAAATAAAAAAAACATTAAAAGAAATTTATAGTTGGTCAGAGACGACTGAGTGAAATCTAATCTAATCTATATTATAAATTTCTTTGTAAGTTTGTTTGTGTGACCATCAATTACGGCTAAACGACTGATCCGGTTTTAATGAAATTTGAAAAACGGGAAAATATATGTACTCAAGGTAAAGTAGGGTATTTATATTTTGAAAAGCGGACCAGGATCACTTATTTTTGATTATTTTATTTTGATAGGGCTTAAATTTTAAGCTGGTTTTAATATCTATAAAGTGATTGATAATTGTTTTTTCTAAATGCAAATAGATGGCGCTTCTAATTGCGCATACAGTAGTAAAAATGCTAACAGATATAACGCTCTATGGACTTTAATAATCTCATGGTTAATTTTTTAAATAGTCTTAAATACTAATAATCATTTGTAAATGAATAAAATGGTTATAAAAATTGTATAAAAAACTTAATTTTATTTTACCATTTTATTAAAATCTCTTTTATCAATACAATTTAAAAATTTATTTTTGAATATCTTGATGCAATTGGATTTTGTGGCAATGTGCAGATACAGGAAAATTAATATTTACTATCGACGATGCGTTAGATCTCGGTCTTAAGCTTAAAACTATTTTGTTGGTTGATTTGCATATATCCAAGATTTTACAAAACCTTAAATTGCATTATAGTCCGTCCAATCGTTTACGTAAATGACATCTGGTTTAAGCTAAAAAAGTTTGACTGCTAAACAGATATCATTCCTAGTCGCGTGCCACATTTACTTACCCTCAATTTTATCTCATTTTAAAATAAGCAAAGTCCAATCACGTTAAGACATCTAAATTCCTAAGCTCTAAATTTAATTTACAAAATATTTTCTTATTTTTTAACAAAACAGTAAACAGAAATCAGTAAAATGTAATGTAACAAATTCTTCGCATGCGTCTTCTTTAGGTTGTAAATTAATTTAACAAACGAATTTGATAAACAAGAATACGAGAAATACTCGTAATCAGTCAATATTTATTTGACTTGATGCACTCCTCACAAAACCCGTTTTTCTTGTTCTTTTTAAAAATATTCTTGCTTTCTTATACCTTTCGGATCAGCAGTCCATCCAATTTTAGTTTTATTATTTTTATACTTTTTGCTTCAGAGCAAAGTGAGGCTTTTTCAATATCTTTTAATTTGTTGCAAAAGAAGTATGAAAGCGCGGTGCCTTGTTATTGGTTTATTTTTTTTTTAATTATTATTCAAACTATGCACTATTTTAAGGAATGAATAATTTTTTATTCGGCTTAAGTAAGCGTTATTTTTTTATTTCTGTTCCTGTTAATATTTAAAGAAAACAGGAAAAATCTACGCTAGCAGAACAGAGTGCAGCATTTTCTAGATCGCTACGTTAGCCTTCTGTAAATAAAGCAATATTTTTTCAGAATCATGGAGAACTTTCTTTATATTATTCATATAAAGCAATAACCTTTTCTCCAGTAAGAGTTTATTGCATCCATCTTGAATTTAAAAATATGTAACTACTCTGTCAAATAAAATTTAATTATTTCCATAGAGTTACAAAACTTAACAATAAATGGAATGGAATAAATTTAGGTTAAAATTCTCTCTTTCTTAGGAATTCGAAAAGTTCCATGAAAGGTAAATTCAAGTGTACTTTATTAAACAAGTTAAACTGGTTTATGATAGTAAATACTTGCTTAATACACGTAGGGTATTATGACAAATTTTTGCAATTTGCATATAAAGACAAAACGCAGACATTATTTATCTCAGTTTGGCATGTTTCAAATGTGTGACATGGCCTTTTTAGTTACGGGTTATTTAATATTTTATTTTTCAAAAATTTACATTATACGTAATTCGTACAACCTTACAGATTTCATAGAGCTAACAATAAGGTGCGTCTTACACTGAAAACAAACTTCAACATATTTAATTTAATAAACAAATGTTTGCTATAAAAATTTCAAATTAAAATCACATTTGTTAATAAAAGTTAATATTTATTACAAGACATCAATCAGTCGTTCTTTTAAAAATGATAAATGCATTTATTTTGACAGCTTCATTAAAAAAGCAAATATAATTATGTTTTGTTATATGTTATATAATATTAAATATCAAGCTTTTATAGAATTAAAATATTTAATTTGTTTATTTTTGGCCATAACACTACAGATACTTATCTACAATAAAGAAATTTTATTTTTACATAAAGCTTCATTAGTAAAAGTTTTTAAAATAAAAATTTTATTAATATGCATAAAGATTATGTAAATTGTTAGGTATTATGTTGAATATTTAAAACGAATATCATATAACAGCATCATAAATTTTTTTAATTATTGAAAATCAGAAAAAAGTTATTTTGTTCGTTTTTATATTTAAATTATTGCATAAAAATATAAGATTTTATGAAGATGTTCGTAACACATTAATAGACAATAAAAATTTAAATTAAAATCTAAAATTTGATATTTTAGCAAATTTTTATTTGAATTGTTATTGAGTACTTTGATCACTTTGATCATCTGAAATATTTTATAGGGCTGCACAATATAATGACTGCACGTACTGTGGCTATATTTTGGAAAAAATAAGTGACCAACTTTTTTTTTTAATTTAAATTATTTTTTCAATTTATTTTATTTTTATGGAGGAAATCAACATTTAATTGAAAAAAAAAGTTGATGTAACCATAATTTAAAAGCAACAAATATACTGTTATCAAATTATTCTGTTATTAGCTTATTGTACCCAGCATTGCCTGGGTATGGCTTTAGGTTCTTTAAAGAACCTTCTAATAATTATAGCCTTGTTTGTTATAGGGTTCAACTCCAAAACTGTAAGAAACAATATTTAGTAATCTAATGAATAATTTTAGGGATCAAATATTAAAAACCTCAGTAGAGGCCTCACTATCAAGTCCATTCTATCAAATCAGTTTGGTTCTTATAGATCGGGACACATATATATTTCAAATATTTTTTAAAACAAAATTTGTTAAGATCGGTTAAAATCCATAAAACTGCCTGTTTGTCTCTCCACGTCTTCCCCACTCCCCTTCCTAATGCCACCTTTTTTTTTCAAAATAAACGTAAAATATTTACATAAATATCTAACTGTGTTAATGCACGTTTTTTCATTTTTCTTTAATCTTGATCCCAGCTCTGGAAACTGTTTTAGTTGAGAACCTATCTATGTTAAGAATTTCATTAAAATCGTTGTACGAGACTTTGTTAAAATTGATTCAGATGCTTCAAAATGCCCGCTTCTCCTTCTGGTGCGATTATATAGTAGTGTGATTACATACGATGATTTTATACGAATCAATTTAATATATTATATTTACAATATAAATTTTATGGCCAAATTTACAATAAAATGTTTAAGAAACAGCTTAGTTGTGGTAAAGATTTTGACAAAAAAATATTGTTACACTTAGATATTTTTTATGCCTGATTGTCCTGTACTGAGTCGTGTGGCGTGAAGCATCGTCAATATCATCCGATGCTTCATGTTACGAAATGAAGAAAAGGTAACACACACAAAGAAAACTAAAAACACAACAAACATTAAAAACTGATAAATTAATGTTAGTTTTTAAACTCTTAAATACAATGAATTTTACTAACATGTAGTAACGTCAGAAAGGTGGAAATGGTGTTCATTTCTTGCAGCTATGTTTGTTTAATGAAGACACCTTGTTCTCACGTGTTTGTTTTGTTTTAATTGTTTTTTAAATTAGTTAACACACTTATTTTTCAAAGAAAATTATAAACATTTTCTTAAATATACCAATAGCAAGATTACGTAATTTTTAAATGAATAACTTTGGTTTAAAAGTATTTAGTCTCTGTGTTTAATAAATTTTAGAGACACGGCTGCTATTATTTTACTATTTTAAATGATTAATTTTATTTGCTATTTAGGTGATTTTATTTTCAGATCTGCCTTTAAAGACATGAATTAAGAAATCCCATTGTATCTGTGACTAAAACCTGCGATCCATTAAATCATTTGGAGAAAACAGTATTTTATTTAAAAAAAAATGCAAATCACAGTTAATATTGAACTAGTTAAAACAGTAAAAAAGATAAAAGCTTATGCTAATCAGGTCATACTCAAATATTAAATATATAACAAAAATCTATATTTGTTTAAAAATACCAGGGAATATTTAATAATTGTCTAGATGGCTCAAGTAAATATGTGCAACAACGTTTTTTTTTTTTTTTTAACATGAAGAAAGCATCTTCAAAAATTAATTTTACACCAAAAGCTGTAGTGTGAACTTAACTTGCTCCTTTATGACTGGTTTAAAAAAACTATAATTTTCGTTTTCGTTATACATCATCACTTGCCCTAAAAGATATAAGTTAAATAAATAGTAATAAAAAGAAGATACTTTAAAACTTCTCTTTAGAATCTCATTAAATATGCTCGCCTCTAAAAACTTTCATACAAAACAATATAGGTTAGGTTTTTATAGCTCTCAAAATGACTTTAAACATGCATCAGTACAAAGCTTCTATACAGTTGCGAAACAAAGCATCAACTTAAAAACTAATGCCCGGATTGCATTTTTACTTTATTGCTAATACTTTTAGATGGCTTTTTGAAATGGTGTACGACAGAATAATAAAACGCTATACTTTGTTCGAATACAAAGCAATTGACGTCCTAAATGTCCCCCTCTCTCATTATTTTTTATAGGAGAAACAACGATCTCTTCTGCGCTCGTCACCTAGGCTTTTCAGTCCTTTTGCTTCTTATATCTTTTTAGTTACTTAGGACACATTTGCATTATTTTCTGCATTTTTGTCTATCTGTCCATCTGTCTATGTTCGCATTACGTAATTACTGCTGGATGGATTCGAATAAAATTTTGTGAGAAGGTTCTTCGTTGAAATACAGATTTTTTCCCTTAAAGTATTTCATTTCTTAAGAAAAATAGAGATACATATGTGAAAGCACTAAATTTCTTTGGTATTAAAACTCTTTTCAGCACATATTATTTGTGTAAAGGAAAAATTTTTAACACTACAGAACTTTACGATAAATATTTAAATACATATTTTTCAAAATTTTTAATTTAATAAAGTTTGAATTAAGAAGTCGTGGGTGCTTTGGTATAAACTAAATTATATGGTTGTGATCACTTAAGTTCATATAAATATTTTTGTTAAATTTCAAATAAATATAATGTTAAATTTATAAAATAAATTTTAATATATAATTTAGCAAAATGGGCTGTTGGACTGATAATAATAACTGTTGGCAGTTTAAGATCTGGCAACTCAAGAAAGCTTTCCTGTAAATACCAACGGCGTTATAAGCTCTGCTGTTAAAAGCTTAAAAACAAATGGCATGTTTCAACAACACTGGAAATAAAAATGAAATCATAAAATTCCTATTTCTCAACCATTTTAAGCTTTTGTTTGTTATTGGTGAATGAAATAAGAAACTTTAGTTTGAAAAACTTATCGTTTGGCTTTTATTTACCGTTTAAGTTTTTTTTTCTAATCAATTTCGCTGTTTGTTTTTCTGATGAATGATGAATAAAATATTTTTTTTAAATAATATTTTTATATTTTTGAAAAGAATAAGGTTTTATAATGTAATAAATAGATTATGCGTTGAAAAAGAAAACTTAGAAAACACATTTACAATTTAGTGTGAGACTAAATTCATCGTTTAGTGTTTGTGTCTTTAAAAATCATGCTTTTTCCCAGCAGTAGATTCAACTTATTTGTTGGTTATCTTCAAACAATGATTTATTGTTTAATTTCGCATACTATACAATTTTAATTATCATGCGCTAAAATGTTTAATGACTTGAATCATAAAAGAAACATATGATTGATATTAATTGAATATATTCTTACGAAACTGATATTACTGATCATTTCTCATTGACCTGGTTTGCCAATTAGACTCAATAGCATTAAGGTAAATAAATATGATATTAAAGAAATAAATTTTAAATACTTAGAAAAAGAAAGCAATTATAAAAATGTTTTTCAAGTTAGTTATTAGGCGATGAGGGTGCAAACATAGATGAATATAATTGCTTTTTCTTTAAAAAAAAATATATACAGATACTATGTTATTAAAGCTTAATACGGAAGATTATCCATATTTTGTGCTTATACGCAGACAGTTTAAGCAAATTAAAATTTTTAAAGCAAAAGTAGGAAAAGAAAAAATTTAATAAAATTTAAAGTCTTTACTCATGGGGGCAGCGGACAAAAATAGTAAAAGTAGCTTTTTTTTAAATATAACAAATATTAGTTCAATGTTAAAACGAAATGCTGAATTTAAGCATCTGTAAGGATTTCCCATTAAGAGTCTTGCACTTAAAGTTTTCAATTTAATACTCGCTTTCAAATTATTTATCGGATCTGCATTAACTTTTGTAGTTAAAGATTTTATTATTATTTAAGCTCTAGGTTCTACTCGGTGAAGTAATTGGGTTTTTTAGTTAAAATAACTTTTTTTGCTTAAATTCGATTGTCACATTTCATTTATCAACTGAAAAAAATATATTGTTTTGTATTTCTTGATTGGAAATTTAATTAAGGAATTTTATATAAAAACAGCAACTGCGATTGATCACTTTTTTAACCCTGCCATCTTAAAGGCATTGTAACGAAAAAGTTCTTTTAATTTAATGTTGCGTTCAAAGGAGGAAATATTATAAAAGAGTTTGTATTTTTTATGTTCTTTTAGTGAAAAACAAAATGCCTGCTATCCTTGTGGTATAAAGTAATATGAAGAAAAATTATTTTGTAAGTTTTGTTAAGGCTGTACATCTATGAATAACAAAAAAGAATATAAAATTTCATTAAAAAAAAAACATTAAAATTCTAATTTAATTAATTATGTAAAATTATCTAAAACTAGAATTTTTTTATTTTATATGCTGCATTTATAAGAAGAATTTTACTGATTCTTAAACAATAAAGTTGTTATACATCTCGTACGTTAGATCTATAATAGAGTGTGCCGCA
Organism: Cistogaster globosa; assembly: GCA_937654795.1. Lineage (NCBI taxonomy): Eukaryota > Metazoa > Arthropoda > Insecta > Diptera > Tachinidae > Cistogaster > Cistogaster globosa. The sequence continues at coordinate 41,547,735 of OW569403.1, read as the reverse complement.
GTTGTTAAGAAGCCATATTGCTTACGTACATTTTAATTAGTTTTATTTGTTTACGACATTTGAAATAGCAATTTTGTCTTCCTTGATTTACTCTTACATCTTCGCTTAATTTTAGGACTAATTTAAGCGTAGTCTTTAGGGAAATGGATGGTCCTTAGACTTAAAATAAAACTCTACATATAATAAAACGGTAACAGGATCATTTCTGTACATGAAATATTTTTTGAAAATTTGTTTGATGGCGTAGATAGTGATCGATATGAAATACAAAACATCTATTTTTGGAATATTTTTCTTTTCGTCTATCTGTGTTCTGTGTATAAAAAATGCTGGAAAGCTTTGAATAAAATGCTCAGAGGAGGTTCCTTAGAATCTTTCTTCTAAAATAAAATGTTTAATTTTTTTTTAAATATGTCATTTCGTAGAGAAACTAGAGAAGCAAATGTGGAAGTACCCAATTTTACTACTATAATGGTACAAAAAGCGTTGTCATCACATTTTATGTTTGTAGATTAAAAATTTTTAACATTTATAGAACTCTACAAAAAATATTTAAAAACACAATTTTCTAAATTTTAATTTTAAGAACTCAAAAATTTTCAACGCTTAAAATGATTAATCAGTGTTACGTTTGACCTACAACGCTGGTGTAATTTATGATTATATTATATTAAAATAAAAAGACAATTCAGTTTTATCTTAATTTGTCTTATTAAAACATTTAATACCTTTAAATTTCTGTGTTTAAGCACTTCCGTTAAAGAATTTTTTATGGCACGCTTAACACCTGTCGCCCATTCATTGCCTATATATCAGACAAATAATTAGCCGATGATTAAAAAAGCCACAATTCGGATGTTTTTTTTTATTAAATAAGTCACGCACAAACGTGAAGAGTATTTTAATTTAAAATAACAAAATCATGTCAAATCTTTAACTAGAAAAAATAAATTTAGTCCGCATCGCAGCAGCTGACCTTAAAAAAGGGGAAAATAGAAGAAAAATACCGAAAAATAAGAAAACATAACCTTGAAATGTAAAATTTATATTATTGCTTGCGATTAAAATAAAACGCTTGTATATAAAAAACCATATAATAATTATTTAAGGCAGGTTAAGGGCACTGTTGCAGATAATTTTTCTTTGGTTCTTAGGCTTAAAAATTATTTTTTTCTTTAATAGACAATAAAATATTTTTAATAAATCAAAATTTAAAAATTATAATCTTTTGGCTGCCTAAATACTTAAAAATTTAATGCCAGCTAATTACAGAGGAAGCCCTTGTAGGCGACAGACCAAGCTTTGCAGTTGTTAAATTTAGACAAAATGGATGTGAAAGCTGCCATATTATTAGTGAGTCATGTTTCGTAGCTAGAGTCGTTTATTTATTATTGACATGTGCACGTCTTTTTTAAGTCTTTTCTATTAAAAAAAAAAAACGATAAAATTATTTTCGCACATTACAAAAATTTGAATAATTTTAACATTAATAAAATCTGCTACTGTAAAAGTCAATCAGCATCATAAATCTCACTTTTTTATATACGTTTTTGAATCCATGTGTGGCTTAAGAAAATTTGTTAAAGCTTCATTTTGCTTAAATAATTAAGCGTAAATGTGACTAATTTGAGCAATGCTTATCTTCTTCAATAAATTGGTAAGAGATGCAGATTATTAGCAAATATTATTAAATTTACTTAATTATACTGACACAAATAAAGTAGAGATGCTTGTATCCAAAAACAAAGAAAATAAAATTTGAATAAAAAATTATAGATTAAAGACGGGAGCTAAGTTCGAAACAAATAATCTCTGCTGCATGTATGTAATAAAATTACAGTCAAACAAAAATTGTTTGTCCATTTATTTAAAACGACTTTAATATTTACTTTTGCAGTTGTATGAAAGCCAAACTCCATGTATTTATTTTATTGCTTAAAATTAATTAATAACTTTGAAATATTTGTAAGTCATTAATTTTTTTTTATAGATGTTGTTTACTCAAGATCTTATGAAAATAAAAGAGTTTAAAAAGGTTTTTTTTGCCTTTTCCTTTCAGGGAAGATTAAAGGTCAATGCCTTAGGATAATCTTTAAAATAAAATTAAAAATAAATTTTATTTCAAAATTTTGTTGCGAGAAAAGTGCAGCAAAAGTTAATGCCATTAAACAAAACTTTTATCATTAATTCTTCATTATTATTAACCTTTGCATTTATTGATTTTTTTAAAATATGAATTTATTATTATTTATTATTTTATTTTTTCACAATACTGGTCCATAGTAAAATTATTATTTGAGGAGTAGTGGTGATATAGAAATGAAGATTGTAATGTTACATGTTATTTATAAAAATAAGTACAGTATTTTATTTATCAATATTTTTTTATGTTTTTTATTCACCACCTCTTGTTCACCAAAGATGCGTCTTAACATTCGCAGCATAATAGCATGTTGCTCCGGTATACATTAAACTCATTATATTTCGATTATGACATCTGATCCTTGCTAATGTTTACTAAGCAAACGCTTTGGCCAACTCAGCCACGTCTATTGTACCATCTCGGCACTTATTCATGAAGGCTTCACACAATCTCCGTTTTTAGTAAATAAAAAAGCTGGGAAAAATATTGCTTGTGAACATTCTTCTTAATTATTCTTACATTTAAATTGACAGGAATCTAAATTATATATGGTGCGTTGTAAGGTTTACTTAACAGTTGAACACGAATGGACGACTCTTAAGGAACAACTCATTGCACCTTAAAAATATAAAAGTCGTGAACGAGTTCTCTTAACTTTAAGGGCACATTTCAGTATTCTAATGAATCATTGATTTCAATAAATCAATGTAGTTACATACTGTCATCAATGAAAATTTTCGCCCCTTCTTAACGCGCGATAGTACCAAAATGGACTTTAAAACACCGATTTTTCTCAAAAGTTATATCTCATTATCAGTCTGATGTAGGTTTTGTGAATAGTAAGGAGGTAAGATGAATAGAAGAATCTTTGACAGCGAAAGTTGCTGAGATTACTGGGTTATTGTTAGGCCCTTCTTCTACGCAAATGAAATCACAAAAATGTTTATACTTTAGAATATCTTCTTATATTTATTTTCTAACGTTAACAGCAAAAGCATTTCTTAGGTCAATAATATACAAAAACCATAATATTTTTAAATCTATCCTTAATCTCTTTAAGTTATATCACTTGATAGTTTTTTCATTATAACTCCAACTTGCAATGCAGAAATTTAACGTAGGGGAGTTTAATTATTTGACAATATTTTAGGTACAAATTACACATTTTTTAAAGGCCCTCTTTTTCTCTTTTATCAGAATTCAGGCAAAGGTTTAAGAGATAAGCCTTTCGCATATTCTGAGACAGCAAAACAGGCTTGGAAGGAATATTTATTTTGACTTAAGCAAATAACGAGCCATCTGTAGTCTCTTATAGAATCAACATTGAATTTTTTTAAAGCTGTGGCTAGACTTAGAAGTTCTATGTTGCAATTTTTTCATATTTTGCGGTATGGTTCGAATAAAGTTGAAATTGTTGATATTGACAAATGTCTTTCCAAAAAGTTATAAATTTAAAAGTGTTTTTATAAATTAATTACAAAGTATGACTGCAGGAAATCACAACAAATAATTAAATCTTAACTGAAGTTGAAGATACTCAACCCAGTTGTGTATACATGTGTCTGATTTAACTACTTTTTGGCTATGAAAATTAATTTTAACATGTGATGATTGATTAATTGTATTTTAATCTGGAATCAAAAAAAAAAAAAAATGTATAGAATGCAACAAGTTAAAATTGTATTTTCACTACTTCTTCATTTTCGATTATCAAAACAAAAAAAACCTTTTGCTTTTTTGTTGTATTCGTATAATGACCGTGAAAGAAATATTAATTTGTTGTGGTATATAAATAGGTGGTGTCTTCCCACAAATGTTAGTACAAGATTAAGAGCTTAGCTAAGCAAACAAACATTCAATAACAAAACCCTTTAACTAATTTCGCAACTATTTAAGCATAGAGATGCGTGGACTTATAGTAAGGACTTATAGCTAAAACTTCTTTGAATTAAAATTTATATTAATAAGTTCTCTTAATAGGTATTGTGTTTATGTACCGTGTCTTTGGCTGCTCCCCAAGGTTACAGCTACAATCAAGGCGGTGTGTCAGTGCAACAGACAGCAGCTGGTAAATATGGTAACGGCTTTACTGGTATTGCAACAGGCGGTAATTTCTTCCAAGGTGCACAAAGCGTACAACATCCCAGTTTTGCAGGACCAGGACAGCAACAAATTCATCAGCAACAAGAACAACAACTTCAGCAACAACAAGCAATTGTTTCAAAACGTTTCTTTATACATACCGCACCAGAAGATGTTGAAGAAGATTATAAAGAGAAGCACATTACTGTTGGTATTCCAAAGAAGAACTACAATGTTGTATTTATTAAATCACCTTCTAAAATAAATAAAAAGACTGCTATCAAAATTAGCCCTGCACCTACTGAGGAGAAGACTGTTATTTATGTGCTCACCAAGAAAACCGATACTTCCGATATTCAAGCTGAAGTTGTTGAACATCCAACTACCACTGCCAAACCGGAAGTATTCTTTATTAAATACAAAACCAACGAGGAAGCCAATCATGCTCAAGAACAAATTCAAGCTCAGTATGATGCTTTAGGTGGCACTAACCAAGTAACCGATGAAGGTGTTGCTCCCGTGAGCTCCGTTATTGGTTCCTTAGGTCCTGTTGATGTTGCAGCGCCTGCTGGTGCAAGTAGTGCCCACATAGGTGGCTCTAGCAGTTTTGTTGGTAGTCAAGCATCGGCTACCAATTTTGCCGGTATTCAAACCAGTGTCAATTCTGGTGCATCAAATAACAATGCCTATTTGCCACCAAATGTCTATTAATTAGTTGTATTGTAGTCGCCTCGTACTTTTTGATTTTTTTGTTATTGTTCAAAAAGCAAAAAAGGCAAGGTTTTGTTATTGTTATTAATTGTTTAGTAGTAAATTGTTAAATAATTTGGTAATTTTGCTCAAGAAATAATTTTTTGTACAGTTAAATAAAAAAAATTTTGTTTAGATGTTTTTGTTAAAATAATATTGTTTTTTTTGTTTGTTTTCTTTTTTTTAATTAAAGCATTGGCTGAATATATAAAAACGGTAATGCTCTTGACCTTAATATCATCTTCATGATGTTTAAATTAATTGCATTTTGTTTTGATTTTTTTTTATCTTTTAGATTTTATTAAAATTTTTCTTTTATAATTTCATACCTTTTTTTATAAAATTTTTTTATCTATCAATCATACCTTTCAATGGTTTGGTTGTATTTTTTTTTTATATTTTTACCGTCTTCTTGAAGTTGAAGTTAACGTTACGGAAAGTGTAAATTTTTTTGTTGCTTTTTGGTTATTCGGCTGTATGTCAATAGGTTAGGAATTTTAGCAATATCTTATTAAAAAAAGAGATTTGATATGTATAATTGTATTTTAAAAACTCAATTCATTGGTGGATATACCAAAATAAAGGTACTTTTATTAAAATATTATTTGCATAAGTAATAATAAACAAAAATATTTGTGTTGGTGTGTATAGTAGTCGATATGGAATACAAAGTTATTTTGTACATAGAGAAAATAGGGATGAAAGTGTAAATGCACCCAATTTTATCGGTCTACTGGTTTAAAGCAGCACATTTTATTTTTATAGGAGAAAATTTTTAAAACTATGAATATTTAAAAACATAGTTTTTTAAATTTGAATCTTAAGGAAATTTTGAATGACACGCGGACGATGTCGTAAGCACTTCTAGTTTCCATAATGAATGTTAAACGAAAATAATGTAGCTTTAATTAATAGAAACGAGGTTTTGGAATGTTTTTTTTTTATCTTTATCAAGCCTTAATGATAACTAAAACGAATAAAAATCAAATTAATAAATTATATATTTGATGGTGGTGGCAAATAAAGCTTGTTTTCTTCTAATTCTTTTACTTTACATTTTCAAATGATGCGTTTTTGCGAAATTTCTTGTAGTTATTAAATTTTCATCGAATTGAGTGTTTTAATTAATTATTCACATGGTTATTACATGCAAAAAAATCCATCCATAACATCTTTTCTATTCTTTTATGTCCAATTACGATTGAATCCCAAATACTGTTCGCTAGAATCATAAAAATCGTTACTTTTTCTGAAAATAAAAACAAATTTGTGACAAAAAAAAAAAAATTTAAAAAAATAATTTTAGTCTTAATTTGACCTTTATATTTTAATATAAAATTATATCTTATTATTGTTATTTACTTACTTATTAAAAATTGTTTCATTTAAATGAAATATATATTTTATTGTGACTCCTGAAAATTTGCTAAAAATTTCTAAATGTGAGTATTATATTCGTAAAGGTATAATAACCGATTTGCTGATAATTCGCATAACCGACAAATTGGTTTAGTAGCAGCTTCCTTTCTATGTGCCAAACTTATAGTCAGCGAATGTCGTCACAATATTCATTAACAGAGAAAAAGACTGATTTTTTCATGAATTATCTAGAAACTTATTTTAAATATTAGTTTTGTACATGTTATTAACTAACATTTGTCTAATGTCCTTAAAGTAACCAAATTAAAAATTTATCTGTCTGTGGTCTTAAGCTAAATGCATTCGCATACGTTTCAGCCTCTTCCCCATACAGTCTGTAAGAATCATCTACTTCCAGTTTTAGGCATAATACTTTGGTTTCCATGATTATTCGCTATCAAAGTTTTACAGCTGAAGGTACTAAAATTATAGCAGGTACCTTCAAATTCAGGAGTAATTGCTTCAGGAGTGTTGTTAAAGATTAACCCGCTTACATTTTTAATTAAAAAAAATAAATTAATTAAAAAAAATATTGGGGTGAGAGAGAATTTAAATCTAAAAAAATAATTGAGTACTATAAATAATTTTACATAAAAGAGTCATCGGCTTTTAATAGGTTGGGCATTAAAAGACTTTTTTTGCGTTTCCTGGAAGCTTAAAAATGATACCAACATTGATATTTATAAAAATATGGTGCACAGTCGTAATTTTTTATGAAAAATTCAGAGGCCCATAACTTGAAAAATATGGGCGTAGACCATTTTGTTTCCTTGTCGCTTTATTCTTAATTTTAAATTTCGATTAGATAGCTTTCTAGCAGTTATAAGGTCTAGCTGTGAGTCATTTACCGGCAACCACCGCAAGGAGGTTAAAATCGCACTTCTACCTATACACTCAGTAATGACGAGTCATACTCTTGTGCCTCCCAGCTGATGGCATAGATGGCAATTTTATTCATTATTAACTTTCTATTAGTGTGCCAGTATAGAAAAATCTTTCAGCTCGACAAACAAACGGCCATCAATGTTATGCGTACGCTTAAGGTAAAATACCTCTTGAAGCAAGCAATTTAAGCTGAGCTTTTGATATACGAAATAAAAATACACAACGTATTAGCAAACAGTAATGTCGCCTTAAATTTCAATTACTTTTAACTAGAAACACTTAAAAACTGTTATTTCAAGTTATTATGTATTTATCTCAACCTATTTTGAATAATGGATTTATAACTAAAAAATGATATCTTTTGTTTTCTCTTAGTAAAATAACAATTAACTGGGACGAATAAAGAAGTAATGGCAAAAAATAGAAAATAAGATTATTTGAATTTTAACAAAACTCATAGATTCATTAATTTGTTTATTTTCATACTGGAACTAATGATTTAAACACAAAAGTCTTTTGTTTATTTTAATCACAAAAATCTGCGTTGTGGAAGATTAATTGCTAAGATTTCTTTAAAGTTTGTTCTAATAGATTTATTAGATATTTAAAATAAACTTTTTTATTAATCAGTTATAGTCCTATTCTTCACTGGTTGTTTGAGGTTCTTTGTTTGTGTAGTCTTTTTGGTAACTCCTTCACAATTAAAGTGTCACATTGTTATCATAACATTCAAAATTGAACAGAGCATTTAATTATACGCTTACACAAGTATAAATCAGTGTAGACATTCTGCTACATTGGCTTTTGTTAATGACAGTAATCTAATAGTAATTAAATTGGTATTGTTACTCAGGTGGGTCAATTAGTAAGTTAGTAAAAAAAATTTCTAAAATTATATGTTTTCGTAAACAAGAACAAGTCATCATTAAGAAGTTTTAATGATCAGTAAAGAAGCAAACAAAAGCTGACCAAAGGTATATTCAATATTCATGTAAAAAAAGCAGCTGATATGACCAAAGATGTGCCACATCAGCTTCGTCGTTTGGTTTACTGGGTGTTCGTATTGAAATCAACTTTTCCAAGGTACTAGATGCGCTATAAAAATTAAAAAATGCTAATCGATTAGACATAGTTTTAAAACTTTTGCTATTAAAAATCATTAATATCGATCCATGTCCTTTGAGGCAGCGGGCAAAACCCCATGCCTGTCTCTAATTTTTTCATATCATTTGGAAAAAAAACAAATTTATAGATCGATAAAGAAATAAAAATAAGAAATATTATCAAGTGAAAAAATTTGCGCGTGCCCATATTTTCCGATTTAAGGGGCTTTTAGCTTTTCATAGAAAAGAACGATTGTGCACCATGTTTTGACATATCAATATGGGTATTATTTAAAAGCTTTTAAAGAGCTATTTCAGGTTATGCTAAAATTGATTTAAAATTGCTTAATCAATTAAAAAACGGCGACATTTTAATATAAAGTTATATAAAGCATATAAGTTTTTTATTTATTTTTTTTTAACTCTGTCACCCCGTTTTATTTTTTATTTATTTATTATTATTATTTTTTTTTTTTTTTTGATTTAAGTTTCCTTACCAAACTAAATTTACATACATGCTGAAGGGTATATAAGATTCGGCATAGCGGAATTTAGCACTCTTATTTGTTACATATATGATAAGGAATACCAAACATAAAAAGCCGTAATAAAATAACCAATTTATTTCTGTTTATGATCCTCTAACGATCCATTTTAATTTAATGTCCGCAAACCTTAGGAGCATCAGCCTTTCTTGGAAATTCCATTAGTTCCTCCAAAGTTCAGTTTTGCCCTCCAAGATATGACGATATTAAATTTTGGGTTATATGGGCGAGGCCACGCCCCTTTGTCCACTCCCAATTTTATATAGTCAAGAATATCCTATAGCGAAAATTTAATGACGATTGGTCCAGTAGTTAAGACTATATTACGATTTTTAATTTTTCTAAAAAGGTCCCACCCACTTTTCTCCTGGTACGTATTCCTAATTATGCCAATACCATATGTACCAAATATTGTCGACGTAGGTCAAAAAATGGCCAAAATATGGCGATTTAAATTTTTGGGTTATATGGGCGGTGCCACGCCCCATTGTCCAATTAAAACTTCATATAGCCTATTATTCCTTCCGGAGTCACAGTAACATGCTGTGAAAATTTCAGGAATATCGGTCCAAGGGTTGGGCCTCCTATAAAGCACAAATAAACAGACAGACAGACATTCATTTTTATATATATAGATTTTTTCTTTTAAATGAATTTTAATTTTTTAATTTGTATTTCAGATACAATAGTAAATTGAACCTGAATTAGGGTTAAGTTAACTTTTATTACTTTGTTTTAAAGGAAAGTTTCTGAGATATTTGTTTCAGTTGAATAAGTAGTTTTAATCTATTCACTAAATTCGACTGCATACACGAAATCGTAAGTATGATAAGGTTATTTAATTTAGGTATGAACTATACGAATTACTAGTTACTATTAAATACAAACTATTGTTACCATTTAAATTTGCCGAAAGAAATAAATAATTTCCAAGACGAAGCAACAAGCTGCAGTCCTAAATTCCCTTTCTTATTAAATATTTTTCTAGTAACTGAAAACCTAACCACCAGCCGCTATTTATTTAGTTTTCTTTAAACATTATTGTCGGTAATTAATTTAAACAATAACCCATTATTAACAACTTCAAAGCAGGGGAAAAAAAATAAAACAAAAGGATTAAATATTGCCAATAGAAATCAAAACAATATCCACCCAATCATTCATTCAAAGCTGCTTTCATTTACTTACCAAACGCAGTTAACCGATAAGCAACCAACTTTAAGAATCTTTAAGCTCTACAGATTTTTAAGTTAACAAATTTATTTTTTCTTTGTCTTTAATTGTCTTCTCTTAAAGACTGTTAAAGAAAAACATTTATTTTTATTTCGACTATTTAAAATGATTGACTTATTTAAAAGACAAAGACAGTGCCTGCATCTAATGGGTCATCATTTTGTACGTGATAAATCGATGTTGTTAAGTAACTGGCGCAACATTGTCTATTTCGGTGTCCTTATGTTGGTCATTTCGGCTCAATGGCCCATAATCAATTATACTATTTATTATATTGCCAACTTGGAATTGGCTACGGCAAGTTTGAGTATATTTTTTACAAACATTCTAACTGTCATTAAAATAACTACCTTTTTGAACTACAAATGGCGTTTTGTAGCATTAATGGAAAAGTTGGAAAGTATGTATCAAGAATGTAAGTAAACAGGATTTTATTTCATTCATTTGACGTTTATCTGTACACATTTGCAACATTAATCAGTTGTGGAAGTGTTTAATAAATCGACTTCAATTGTACTTTGACTGTTATTCATAAATTTATCAAAGTTTTATTTTGTTAATTTCTGTTTCGTATATTCTGTTTTTCTTGTTTGTAGTAAGAGATTTAGCAGCTAAGGAAATTTTAAGAACAGCCAATCGTAAAGCGTTTTTAGTTGTAAAACTTTACTGGATGTCTGTTTGCAGTACTGGCTTGTATTTTATGCTGGCTCCTATTTTAAAGATTATTTGGTCAAAAATTCGCCATTCGGATTTAGTGTTAGAATTGCCAATGCCATTGAGGTAAATATTTTAAAGATTTGCTTGCAAAAAATTTAAAATTTTTTTTGATAATCTTAAAATTTTTACGCAAAATTTTTGTTCGTAACAATTGTAGTGAAAATAGCAACCGCTAATTGATATTCTTAAAATACTAATTATATAAAAAGTAAAAGTTTCTTCTTTATTGAAAAACTAGCAGTGCCAACGACTTCGTCCCCGTATCATTTCTAATCTTATTAAAATTAAAATTTAGAAAAATTTTCCTTCTAGAAAAATAAAATGTACTGACAACTGTTCTAGTACGATTAAACCGCTAAAATTGGGTGCCTTAACATTTGTATTTTTAGAGTATCCACGAAATTATATATTTTTTTATGAAAAAAGTATTCTTTTTTGAACTAAGTTTATAAGTGATCTCCTCACAAAACTTTATTCAAATCCATCCAATAGTTTTTACGTGATGCGAACACAGACAGACAGAGAGAAAAAAATTTCAAAAATAGATGTTTTGTATTCAATATCGATTTTTATCTACATCAGCAACCAAATTTTTAAAAAATTTTCGTGTACAGAAATGACTCCGTTACTCTTTTATCATCTTGCATCTTTCATATCTGAAAGTGTGCAGAAAGCAAGGAGGATCTGATAAACCGTTCATCATCTAATATTAGATATGGCTTTACCCAGCTATTTTTCTCAATTTAAAATTTATTCCAATATTTTTCAACATCACATTTATTTTTTGTGACTTTTTCAAATCTTTTATGCTTTTTGATTAAAAGAACGAAAAATAAAAACAACGAGCTATTACTGCATTAAAAATCAGTTTTACAGTAAGCGGCCTGGGTTTGAACTCGAGACAATATTGTTTATTTTCGGTTTAACATAAATTTTATTTTCAGATTAATATTAAAACTTGTTGATATTATAAATTCTTTTTTAAAGTATTTGGTAAAATGTGGTTATTGGTTAATTTTCGTAATTTTGTTTAAAATTTAATTATTTTGGTGATTAGATTTTTAGATTTTTTGTTTTTAATGCAACAAGTAAAAAAACAATAATAACGTAAAACAAGTAAGAGTTCCTTATATTTTATATCTGGTTCAGTGACGTAACTCCAATCAAAAAACAAATACTGAGCAAGACAGAGAATTGAAAAATAAAAAAATAAAAAATAAAAATGTGATTAGCTCTTAATGGATTAAACATTTTTAAATAATTTAAATATTTTCCGGAAGATTTCTTAAGAAGATTTTGATTGATACCTATATTGGTATCTTAAAAAAATATGGTGCACAGTCGTACTTTTCTATGAAAGATTTAGAGGCCCGTTACTCAGAAAATATGGCGAGCGCCAATTTTTTCTTATTTTTTAATTTTCTGCGCCCCAAATATTTGTTTTTTTATATCTGATCGAATGACGTATTCACTATGTATAGGAACTCCAAATAAATATGCTTTATGGGGTCAAAATTACTGTGGATATAAAAACGGAATGAAAAACTTTAATATTCCATTTTTCCAACTTTGATTAAGGGTATAAAAACAAAGCAACGGGGAATGATTACTTGGATATATTTCTATCAAGTATTTATATAAAATTGAGGGATACGAAATAAGTATTGTAGAAATTACAAAGGGTTTGACCAAAGGAATATGTCTACACTTTTACAAATACTACAGGAATGTTATCATTTAATCGTCGTAAAATAACTGAGTAATCTGTCCATATAAGAGAATATAATTTTAAAATAATACAATAGATGACTTAGTATCAATTATTTAGATCGAGTATGTTACTTTGAATAAATAAATATTATTCTCTAGATTGATGATTTCAGTCGCGTCAAGGGTCTTCACCAACAACCCCACAACTTATGCTCTTGTGGAGCAAGCTTATGCCTGTATACACAAAGTTGTTCATACTTACCAGCGCAGTCTAAGGGTCTGTTAAGCCGAGTGCTATTTGAACAGGATTTGATAAAAAATAATGTTATTATTTAAGGCTGTCTTGTTCTAGTTTTGCTAATCAATTTTTTTCAACGACTTATTAAATATAAACTATTCAATTTAAAACAGATGCAGCTGTGTAAAAAAATTTATAAGGCTTTTATATAAGTTCTTTAACTATTGATCTAATTTCGATTATGTTACTTCTTCAGATAAAAAGCATTTCCAAACTTGGATCTTATTTTCTGTTTCGAAACATTTTTAATAAGTTCTTACCTCCTTTAAGATTTTCTTTCAATATTGAGACCTTTCCTGGCTATGAACTTGCTTACATCTATACAGGCCTTGTAACACTATTTGTCATTATGTATGCTGTGGCAATAGATGGTCTCTTCATATCATTTGCTATAAACCTGGTATCACATCTTAAAGTACTGCAAAAATCTCTGACGGAGAACAATTTTTTAAAAAGGGAAGAAGATATACAACACGATCTAAAGTCATATGTTGAATATCATAATTTAATATTACGTTTATGTGACGAATTCCGTGAAATATATGCTCCCGTAATATTTGGACAATTTCTGATGACATCGTTGCAAGTGTGTGTTATAGTGTATCAAATGGTAAAGGTATGTAGCAAAAGAAGAAAAATATTTAATTTTTAAATAGTTAATTAATTTACTTATTTTTAGCATATTGATAGCTATTTGGTGTTGGTTATAAATTGTACATTTTTGACTTCTATATTGTTGCAACTTTTCATGTATTGTTATGGTGGTGAAATTTTAAAAACGGAGGCAAGTCCAACTATTTTAATGATGACTAGCTGGAAAGTACTGAAAAGACATTTCTAGTTTGCAAAAAAAAAAATAATTTATTTTAGAACCTCAAAGCAAATAGAGAAACAACAAAATCTTTTCTAAATTTCTTATTAATATTTTCTTCCAAAATTATTCAATATTTTTATTTACCTAAAAATTAATTTTTTAAGTTTTATTCTCTATTTCTAACTTTATTTTTGTCTTCACATAAATTAGAGCTTCATGATTGGAATTTCGATACAACTATCAAAATGGTATAATTTGAAGCCATCACATCGCCGCATGCTATTGTTGGTGATGTTACGGTCTCAACGTGAAGCAATTATCAAAACCGGTTTTTATGAGGCATCTTTGGCTAATTTTATGGCGGTAATTAATACACGTTTTTCTGTTTATTCTTTTTGTTACTTTTACTTCAACATTTTTAGCTTTAATTATACTTGTGTTTATTGCTCATAAATGTATCGTTATATGTAACATTAACGTTTTGTTTGTTTGTATTTTCTTTTAGATTATTAAAGCTGCTCTCTCGTACATAACACTTATACAGTCGATTGAATAAATCAATTTAACAAACGTTTATTAAATGCATCACTCTTATGGTCTGGAAAAATAGTAATCTATTTGGTTATTTTTCATGATTAAATTAATTTTATTTAGAGTTACTGATAAGAAAAAGCTTTTAAAGCTTTTATCTACACAATTTCATGTATTTGACTAAAGATGTCGTGTTTAAAGTGATAATAAATTTTTGTGATTTTAAATTAGAAAACCCAATAAAAACATTTCTTGTTCACTTATATGGGACAGAATATTTCTTATATATATTTTTATTATTTTTTCTAACAATATGCTATAAGTGTAACCCAGAAACTGATAATTGTTTATTGCCATCACAAACATCGTTCTGTCATATAAAAGTCAAGTTGCTTATACATTTTTTTGTACAAGGGTACAGCGGACAGAAACTCCTTTCAAATTATGAAGGTTTATGTCAGAAAGCCAATTAAGAATAAAATGTAGCCATTTCATAATCTAATTGAATTAAGGGTCAAAAACCAAATCGTATCAATAATATGAAAAAAATATTAAGATAAATAAGAGACATCAACTTTTGCATAGAATTATTGAATTTTACAAAAAACCTTTTTATTACTTATTTTACAAACAACATAATATAATAGATGTGTTCTGGCGCAAAAAATTATTCGTACACTTAACAGTTTTTCATTGAGTATTAAAAGGGAAAACAATAGTTATGTACACAAGACCAAAGAAAATACTTATTAAAGCATAAATTTTGCTAAATATTGAAAAATAACCAACCTCGCATAGCAAGCTTTAAGAACTATAAAATCTTAAAAATACAAAATTAATATTACGAAAAAAGAAAAAAATTAAAGAAAGTAAAAAAATATTAAAAAGTTGTTAGTGTGTTATGGAAATAAAACTGTGATTTATATACCAGATTGCGGCATAAAGGTTCAATATTATTTTTCCTCGTAGCGGTTAAAACAAATTTTACATAAAAATTTCAAAAATACTACTTTCCATGCAATAATTATTATATTGAAAACATTAGTTTGATACAAATTTCTACAGTTAAAATTACTTTAAGTTGTATGCAAACTTACCCTTTCGACTCATTTTTACAACTGTTAAATTAAAGTAAGATAACTTTTACAAAGAAAAAAACCGACTTCAAAAAAGTCAAATTTTAATTATTATTTATTTTACTTCTGATACAGTAAAACCTAATATGCTTAAATTCTAAGCGTTTGTCTATAACTGTTCAAAAGATTAGCCATGTGTATCAAATTTCTAATTTTTAATACTTATAGAAAGAATTGAGAATTCTTTATAATTTTTTAGGTAAAATTATATCAATTATGGGAATCCCCCTAAATTTCTATATTCAAATTGTAGACTTGTTGTTATAGCGGACTGTGCAATACAGGATCCTTGTAAATTTCATCTGTCTGTAACCACAACCTTTCAAGTAAAGAAAATATTTTTAAAATCGGTTCAGAAATGACAGAGTTATGCAGGCAATAAATATAAAGAAGTAGCATTCAGACGAATTGATAACCCCCTTCTTTTTTGAAGTCAGGAAAAAAAGAAAACTGATAACGATTCTTCACCATTATCAGCAAACACAGATTAAAAACAACTATGTTTTTTTTTATCTTATCGCAAGCCGTCACATATAAAAATTATGCTGCCTACACGATCGGAAAGTTTACTTTTTTTTAAAGATTTTATTAAAAGATTTATTTTGTGCTTTAATTTTAAAATTTTCTGAAGCAGTTTTATTAAAGTGATGTTTTAATTTTTAGAATTAAAATATTTCATAAGGTGAATGAACAATTTCTTTTCTGTAGCGAAAATATATCATAATACCAATAAAATTGTTTCATTTTACAGCTTTAAAAAAAATTAATAAAATATATGAAAAATTCTTCATTGATATAATAAAGCCCTTCGTTAGCTCGTTATTAATGAAAAGCTTTATTGAAACATTGGTGATAATTTATTTCAGTGAAAGAATAGTGACAAATCTAATTTTTTAAAAAAGATATATCGAAATATATTCTTATGTGATTGCGTTAAGTGTTAAGGACCATGAATATTAATAAAGTTATTAAATAATTGTTTTTAATTTTTTCCCAATCAGGGATTGAACCATGGATTACTATAAATCAGTTAAAATTTACTTTTTTGGCTTAGGTCAATTTTTTAATTTAATTTTTAGAAAGAAAATTAATTTTTTAATTAATGCGGACGTTTTTCAAAGAAATGTAATGCCAATGTTAAGTTTTAGTGAAAAATTAAAAATATGTTAATTTTTATTATAAATTTTATTTGGTTTTTTGATAATAATTTATTGATAATGAATTTTGTTATTTTAAGCAGAAATTTTACGAATGTTTGATCGATCATAAATGCAGTAATTTGGCTAATATTTATCTTACTCTCTTTTTGCTTGAGAATAATTTTTAATTTGTTTTCTGCAGTATTTTTTAATTATTGCTGATTACATAACTATAATTATTTGGTCATATAGAATTTTTTAAAAATGTTTAATAGTGTGTGGACAGTTATTTTAGATAGTGTATGCATGCTCTAGAAAAATCTTTTATTACATAAAATCTACATATATTTAATATTTTTTCCTCTATTATCTAAATCACTTTCATTCAACATAGAAAAACCCTTTTTTTGTGTCAATCCAAAAAAAAAGGCTACCATAACAGCACACTCTCTAGGGTATTTACTTACGGAATTCTGAGCAAAGCACCTCATTAAAACGATAATCAAACAAAAATAAAAGAGCTTACAAAACTTTTTGTATTCAGGCCTACTAATACCATAAAATACCTATTTTTTTCTAATATTATTTCTATGTTAAAATTGAAAAGGTATTTTTATAAACTTTGTGTAGTTTAGTGTGTATTCTTTAAATATGTATCTGCAAATAATAAAACGTTAAATATTGATTATTGTCACATTGCAAAAATATATAGTATTGGAAAATAACGCTTAAGATGATTTAGGTATCAATTTTATTTTTAATAAAGAAATAATATTTAAATATCTATTGAAAAAGAGAAAGAAATTAAGAATTGAAGAAACTTTTTATAATATTTAACTTAGTTTATTCCCTTATAGATTTTGAGCACATTGTATCTAAAATGATAAAAGTGAAGGAGTTATTATAGAAGGAAAGAAGTCACAAAAACTCTTGCTTGCCAAAATTACATTTCAGTATATCTGTGTTCTTATACCCTTCACAAAAAAAAGTGGAGACCGAGTATATACGTCATTCAGTTTGTAATTTTTACAACATCTATTTCCGATACCATAAAGTTTATTTATTCCGAGTCCTAATGCATAACGAAGTCGATTGGGAGATTTCCATCTGTCCGTCCGTGTTTGGGATAAAATAACTTTGCCAAGGCACTGGATGAGCTTGGGAAAATTTAAATACGCCAATCAATCAGACATGGTTGGAAACATTTGCTAGTAAAAATCATCAAAATCAGTCCATGTCCTTTGAGGCAGCAGGAAAAATACCACGCCTGCCTCTAATTTTTTCATTCATTTGGAACAAATCTACTTAAGAAAAGTAACTCCAGTCAATAAAGGGCCGAAGGAGAATTAAACATTAAAAAAACATTATGTGAAAAAATTGGCGCTCGCCCATATTTTTCGAGCTATCGGCCTTTAAATTTTTCCCAGAGAAATACGATTGTGCACCATATTTTTTTTAAATATCAATGTGGGTATCATTTAGAAGCTTTTAAAAAGATCTTTTTGAAAACATAAAATATTATTTTTTAAACGCGTAACCCATTAAGGGCAGATGACATATTTATCGGTGAATCGACTTCGCAATGTAAAAGAAGTCAGAATATATATACTTTATGGGGTCGGAAATGGATAATGTAGAAATTACACACGGAATAACAAAATTTGTTATACCTTTTCCCCCTTTTCGTGGTAAAGGGTATAAAAAAGTGTAAAATTGTAGGTCCTAAAATGAACATTGGAACAAGAATTATTACAAAATTTAACAAAGAGTAATAACATTTTCGTTCCCACAATAATTAGATCTTTGAAGTCAACTTAGCCCAAGAATGTGAACTAAGCAACAGCTCTAACAGTCAAACGTTTTTTCTCAGAGAAAAACTATCGACTTAAACACAGCTGATACAACAACAAACAATTTTCTTTTCAATTATTTGTTACAGAATTTTGGAAACAAGAGAATATATTTTATGAGGGTTCAGGTTGCGTTTACTTCTAATCTAAGCAACAATATTTGCTAAAACCTTTTTTAAATAAGATTTTTGTTGTTACAATTTGTGCACCAATTTATAAGATTTAATTGCCGTGAACCATTTTATAAATGAAGCGACATATGGTTTACTTAATGTTAGATTAGAATATTGTCTAGAGAATAAGACTTGGCAATTCTTTGCATTGCTGTAAAAATAATAGCTTATGTTATCCATGCTAAGTAGTCTGTTGAAATTTGCGAAATATATTGAATTTTTATTTCCTGACAATTATATAGTGATGACGAAAGCACGACTATTTTGCGTTTATACAAGTAAAACTTTGTGCTCTGCACGAAGTAGATGCAGCTTAGTTGAAAAAAAAGCATTGACAGAAATATTTGCTGTTAATATCGGCCATCGGTTTAAATCCCATAAGCATCATGAGGGTAAAGAAAAATAATTATTCTCAAGTAGCCGCGATGTTTTAAAAACAACCAAATTGGAAAAAAATTTAAGCCTCCTGATAGCAGCTGATGGCTCTATTCAAGAGCATAGCTACCGAAATCTTAAAAAAGTATTGGTTAGTGAGGAAATTATCACGTTTATAACAGTGTGTGGTAGTTTTGGCTGAGTTTGTTCAAATATCTTTGTGGTAGGGTATTATTGCGTAGTATCTGCGCTGTAATTCTTACCTTGCCGAAGTAACAGTAGTTTCTGTTTTCACAAATTGCACACACTCATGTACAGATTTGACTTCTCTTTTACTAGAAATGGGGTTAATGTTTCTAAAATAAAATTAATAAAAAATTTCATTAAAATTCCATCATAACAATCTTTTAAACCGATTACTTAATGCCGCGTTCTTGTTTTGCTATAATAAAAATTTATAATAATTGTTTCAGTATTAACAAAAAATGTTTATTAAATATTTCAGTTTGTTGTTGTTTTATATTTTGCCAAAAAATTGTTTGCTTGAAAGAATTGCAACTTTGTTTAACTGTTAGCTTTAGTTACCACCCACAACTTTATGAATATTTTTGTTCATCTACAATATTTGTTTGTCTTTCAGTAATATAGTTGTACTGCTGTATTACGTGAGTGCATGTGCATAAAGTGCACTGAAACGGATTGTAAGTAAATGGTATATAACACTTTACTTTGGGAAAAATTATAGATTTTTTTCGGCACTTTATGGCTCAACAAAAACACAAGGTCTAATGGAATGTTGTGCAAGTACAACAAGCTGAGAATTTCAAAGAAAAACCAAAAAGAAAAGATTACTTAAGTGTGCTCGGTAATAAAGATTGGTTTAAA
The DNA here is from genome assembly GCA_937654795.1 of Cistogaster globosa. NCBI lineage: Eukaryota > Metazoa > Arthropoda > Insecta > Diptera > Tachinidae > Cistogaster > Cistogaster globosa. The sequence continues at coordinate 41,527,947 of OW569403.1, read as the reverse complement.
AAAGAAAATTTGTTAAAGAAATATTCTAAATATGAATATATACATATAACAAAATAGCAACGGGGTCATTTTTGTACATGAAATATTTTTTAAATTTTGATTTCGGTAGTAGGTAGGTGTAGGTAGTAATGATATGCTCTGGATTCTGATTCAAGCTGATGTCAATTAAATAACACAACATTTCTAAAATATACTAAAGATTTTTATACTATTTTATTATGTTACAGCACCCTCCTTTATCGGTGTAGAAATAAATAAAATTGCTGTACCATTTTAAAAATTAAAAAAAATTTATAACGTTCAGTTTCAGGTTTGCAATAAATTAAGCGTTTAATCTGTTAGTCTTTTGCACGACCCTATCTCCACTACTTTATCACTTTTTAAAGACAATACAACGATTAAGTAGAAGGCATTATTATCTAAATAATACTTTGCACGGCACAGAGTTAGCCAGTTTGTACAGCAGTAGCTGTTGTCACTTTCGAGTTAACTTCCTGTTCTGCACTACAGTAATATGAGTACACAAAACCCTTTCAGTAATTAGATCGTATTAAATCTCTTAGTGCAAATATTCTTGAGCTTCCTTACAAATTTATTCACTTCTGCGTATTGATCTACAAATTTTGTTCATATTTCCTCTTTCGCCTCTGGAAATTTTCCTATATCCTTGACCGGTACCACCTTGAAAATTGAGCTCTACACCTTTTGCAAGGATTTGTTTGCCTTCTCTTTTACAGGTCATCTGCTGAAATGTTCTCTGACAGAGGGTGTAAAATTGATTATTATTATTTTATTTTAAAAAATTTACAATATTGCGCGTATTCTTTGAGAGGTACACAGAGTAAAATTCCTTGGGTTGTATACTATAAATTGATAGATAACAGTTTACACTTCATAATATTGGTCATTTCAATGCCTCATATCCCTCAAAGAACTATTATGTTTCATGTTACTCGTTATGCATCAAAGACCAATAAAGTCTTTGGTATTAAGAATAGCCGTTACTGGAGATGCTTATAACCATCCATTCGGAAATAGAAAAGTGTTTTAGTTAAAACAGTTTAAGAATGCCCAATGTTCGTCACAGGCTACCGTAAATTCTAAGCGATAAGAGCAACACTGTTAACCGATTTAAGGAGTGTGACAGAAAAACTTTAAAGCAGATTTTAAAATACTGCGGTTCCCATGCGCACAGGCAATTAGGACGTCATTAATTTTTCATACGACATGTTTGCAGAGCCGTAAAAGACAACGGAATTACTGTGGAATTATGTTACTGTGACTTATAAAGTCGATTGAAACACTGATGAAGATATCCTACTTTGCGTAATAGGATCTTTATATATTAAGCTCTAAACCTAAAGGAATGATAGAGGAAAATAAGAGAAAGAAAGAGAAAACAATAAAAATAATTAAAATAGGGCAATTGAAATCCTATGGGCCCCATGGATTGTGGATAGAATTATCGTCAATCAATTTACTTAACAGAAATGATAGCAGGTGTTGTTCTCTAATGTGAACAACAGTCTCCTTGTATGTAAATACGTTAAATCTGTCTTAATTGAATTTTTTGACAATTTTAACAGCAAAACTTTAAAGAAAATATAATGTTTTAAATAGTAGACTTGGTCATAGCTAGTCCTAAGCATTGCAATATTCTTTTTCAAGGTTAAGTAATGATTATTGTAACTTAAAAATTAAAATGAATTAACGAAAAATAAAATTTAGTTGTAGAAGAATTAAAAATTTAAAGACAGTTATTTTATTATTTTTTGCAGTTCTTTTTTAACTACATAATATCCAACAATTCGATTAATAATATTTTCTTAACTAATTATTACACCAGAACTTTGCGTGAAAACTTGAAAGTTAAAATTTTTTATGAAACGTTCTACTGTTTAAAATTTTTCGTTCTTATTTTTATGTTTCAGTTTTTTCATAAAAATAAACTTTTAAAGTAATTATTAAGTTTTCAAATAAAAATATAATGTAGAATTTAATCTAATAATACAAGTTAACCGATTATATCTCAACGCAAATTTAGTACAGAGAACTTTTCTAAAAATGTTAAAATTTTTAAAAATATGAACTTTAAGGGAATTTTTCCAAATTAATATGCGTAAAACTGTCAAGATGGTTCAAGGCAATTTACCAATTAAAATATGTTAAGAAAAAAAATTTAATTTCCTTTAAAATCAGGAGAATAGGGTGAAGGAAATTGAAAAGCTTTTGTTATTAAAAAAAATAAATATATATAATGTTCAATTGCTTAAGTTCTCATTAAATGTAAAAACTTGTTTTTTGTCTGTTAAAAAGTTTCTAGATTTTTCATGACACTCCTAATTTTATATTATGTTTTTTTTTTTTTTTGCTTTTGTAATGTGATAACATTTTGTAATGTAATGTTATTTTTCTTAATTTTTTTTGCATCTATTTTCTACATTTTATATTCTACTAAAAATGAAATAAAATGCACTAAATGGACCAAAAGGCATGCAGATTATTTTACTTAATAATTTTTCAACTTTTTCTTTTGGGCAAAATAATAATAAAAAGCTACGAGTAATTTAAGAGCAGTTGCAAATTTTGCATAACAAATTCCTTAAAGATATTTTTTAATATATTTTTTTGGAAATATAATTCTAATTTGAATTTTATTAACATAGTATGTCGAAAAGAAGGTTTAAATATGTAAAAGAAATGAAATTTTGTTTTAAAACTGTAATATAGTCAAATAATTATTTTCTGCAAAAATTATTAATACTCATACATGTAAGTAATCCATAATAAATAGTCCGTTAGCAATAAATGATAAATAATGGTATTATTTTCAATAATGGTAATTAGTGCCTTTTTAATAAATCATTATAATGAACAATTGATTAGATGGTTTCAAAGCATTATCTATACAAAGAATTAAACTGTAACAAGATCATTTCTTACATGACATATTACTTGAAAATTTCGTTGTTAGTGTAGATAATAATCCTTTTTTTATTTTTGGCTTTCTGTATGTCTGTGTTCGCATCACGTAAAATCTGATAGATGGATTTCAACAAAAATTTGTGAAGAGGTCTCTTAGATCATTGGTTCAAAATATATTACATTTTTTATTTAAATATATCATTCCGTAGAGAAAATAGAGTTACAAATGTAAAATCTCTTAATTTTAGCAATATAATGGTACTAAATCAATTAGCTCTACATTTTGGTTTTTGTAAATGGAAAAGATTTAACACTGTTTAAAGCACTTTACAGTTAATATTTATAAACAAATTTTGCTAAATTTAAATTTTAAGAAAATTAGAAATGACAAGCTGTCGCAGTCGTGGGCGGTGCTAATCATTCTTTTAAAATGGCGTTCTTTTCAGACAAATATGGTAAAATACATACGCTTTTCCATCTTCAGAAAAAAATAAAATTTATAAGAATAAATTTTTTTTGCAACTAATAAAAACTGCTGTGTCGAGTTTTAAGTGGCTTTATATTCCAGACAACAAGCTTTACACCTATTTTACTTAAATTTATTATATTTAATAGATGCTTAAATATAAATCAATATAAACAAGCTTTTTAAGCTCCTGCTACTGATTGTTCAATAAAAAAAATTATTTCTTTTTTAATCGATTTTAGTAGCTATATTCGGATGCGCCGAATCTTATATACCCTTTGTCATGTATGTGAATTTATTTTAGTGAAGCAAAAAGCAAATATTGTGGTGACAGGGAATCAAAAAAAAAAAAAAAAAAAAAAAAATAAGTGCGATACATAATTTTACATAAACATATCATTGGCTCTTAATGGGTTCAGCATTTAAAAAAAATTGTATTTCCCGAAAGATCTCTCCAAAAGCTTTTAAATGATACCCATATTGACCGTATTGACAATCGAACTTTTTTATAAAAATTTCAGAGGCCCATAACTCGGAAAATATGGGCGAGCGCCAATTTTTTTACCTGATGTTTTTTCTTATTTTTTAATCCTCTAATGCTCCATATGTAACTTTTTTTTGATCGGAGTTACTTTATTATTTTAAATAACAAAAAGTAGAGCCAGGCTGTTGTTAAGCCCACTGCCTCGAGGAGCGTGATCTTGCTGATTTTCAATAGCAACTCTTTCTTTTCGATTGGCGTATTTAACTTTTCTCTTGCTTATCTATTGTCTTGGCAAAGTTGATTTCAAAAGTAACACGGACGGACAGAGGGACATGGTATAATCGACTTCGCTATGCATAAGAAGTCAGAAATTATATACTGTATGGGCTCGGAAATAGATATTGTAGGAGTTACAAACGGAAGGACAAACTACCCTTTTTCAACTTTTTGTGATGAAGGGTGTAAAAAGGGTGGTAAATTAATTATGTCGAATAATGTCAATGAAAGTTTAATAGGATGAATTAATCCGAAGCAGTTAAATACTCTTAAGGCTGATAAATTCAACTGGAGATTGACGCTTAAAAAACCAACCTAAACGAACTACCAAATCATACAGATTTATTATAAAAGTCTGTTTTCTTTAATTCATATTATTAAATAATAGCAGATTTTTGCTAAGCGATGTGAATCACTTTTTGGCTTAATGCGCTTGCTGCATATAAAATGAATTCAGTGGATGAAAATGATCCGGATAAGATGTGGTGCTATGATACAAACGGCGTCCTCTACCATTGACTTATTAAAATGAAATTTTGGAGATAAAATGAAAATTGGCCTGAAACGTCGTGCGCTTTGACACCTTTTGATTATTTCTTGCAACAGTTGATGCCTTAAAGTGCTAGCACTGTTTGCAGTCGCAGCGGCCGTAAGCTTGTAGTCATTTTAAGATTATAATAAATTTTAATTTTTTTGCTATTTTATACAGAACTATAACTTAAACTACGATTTTTGTTTAGTTATAGCCTTTAGAAAATGTCTTTAAAGCTAACAAGATTTACATTAATATTATTATCACATTTTGATTATGAAAAGCATTTCACAACTTAGAGTTGCTGTTATTTGAAATAAACAATTTTCGAAATACAAAAAGCTTTAGTTTAAATATGTTCTACATCAGTATTTCTTAGCTGATAGTGTTATCAATTTAAAAATGATAAACAAATATACAAAAATAAAATAAATATTCCAACTCTCACACCAACCACAATCCCTTTTTTAGTCACTCACATATTTAGCATAATTTAGTTGATTTTAAAGCTCATCTCACTTGGACGTGGGACTGCACTTGTTTACTTCTTGTTGTTGGGTTTTAGCGTATATATTTTTGTTGTTTACATTTGCAATTTAATTAAAGTTTGGAATTAAACAGAAAAATACTCGTGTTGAAATTTTCGACCCACAAAAAGGGCAAAATAAGAAAATACTAAAAAAAAAATGATTACAGCGTACAAAAACTAATTTTAACAAAAACTTTTATGTCGGTCTGTGAACAAAACCACCCATTTTCAACACACAAATATATCAAAGTCAAATTTATCTTTAAAACGAACCAAGTTTTGTGTTGATGTTTTTATGTTTATGTTTAATGTTGGTGCATCAACCATATGTTCCTGTCTATTCTTTTCTATTTTACAAAGTATATATCATTTAAAGTTTTACAAAAATTATAACCATGTGTTGTTGTTTATTTTCTCTACTTTGTCAACATCAAAAACATCATCAGCACCATCAACATTTCGTTGTATATTTTAACCATCATTCAGCTGCTACAAAAGTTTCTTCGCTGTTTTGCACCACATTCATGTTGATGTTGTTGAACTTTGTATTTTTGTCAAATGCTCAAATTGCATATACGCGTTATTTATCCGAGTTACGCATACAGGAATTACATAATATGGCCATACGTATGGAACATTCTATAGATATGGATAAATTTGCCTGCGAAAGTTATTTTGATTATGTTTGCGGACGTAATCGTCCTTTATTCTCAATATTGGGTAAGTACATGATACCATAAATATGTTTGTAGTTTGCAAGTGATGCCTTTAATGGTCAGCAAGGGATAAAATAAATAATGACCTCTTACTTATTTACTGTAATGAAAATTGTTAGTACCTGGTTACGTCTACATAAATAAATATTAAACAATGTTGTATGCAAAATAGTTAAATTAAATTAAATTTAAGTTCAAGAAGGTATTTTTTCAGGAATACTTTCTACAAACACAAATTTGTATATGACTTATAAAACAACCTCACAATGATGAAAAGTTTGAATTTTGTAGGCCAATTTTTATATTTATTAAATTCTGTATAAATCATCGATCAATAAAGAGTGTTCTGTTTGTGTCGGGATAATTTTTGTAAGAATTAGCGAACCTAAACTAAATAAACCCTTCACCACAGAACGAAAGATGGTATATCTAAGTTTGTTATTCCGTTTGTAATTACAATATTTATTTTCGACCTAATAAAGTGTATATATTCTGGTTCCTTATGCAAAGCGAAGCCGATTGAGCGATGTCCATCTGTCCGTCTAATCTTTTTGTGTTAGTGAAACACAGTTTCAAAAATTGTGCTATTGAAAAATAACAAGATCGGCCCATATTCTTCTAGGCAGCTGACAAAACTCCACATCTGCCTTTTAGTTTTTCCATAATATTTAGAACAAATGTAATTAAGTGAAGAAACACCAATAAAAAAAAAAAAATAAATAAATTTAAATAAAAAATAAGAACAAAAATATGGGATAGAGAAATAAAAATAAAAAAGCGTCAAGTGAAGAAATTGGCGCTCGCCCATATTTTCCTTGTTATGGACTGAATTTTTCATAGAAAAAGAAGACCACGATCTATATTTTTTAAGATATCAATATGGGTATCATTTGAAAGATTTTATTTCAGGAAATGTTAAAATTTTTCAAAAATATTGATTTACTTTATTCGTGCTTGATTCCTTCAAATATAATTGCTTCATAATATTCTTATGAAATACTTATTATTTAAAACTACAAAATGAAATGTTTTACTGCGGGGAAAGCATATCCATATGGCCATTTTGCTACTGTTCATATAGCTCATCAATGGATTCTACCCAAATTTTGTATTAAAAACTAGAAGATCTCATATCCAATGCCAAGGTGATTAAATGGGAATTACATTGAATCAATATAGCAAAAAGACAATAAAAACTCAACACAGCAAACATTCAGTAACTTTTTTTTATTTTTTCCAAAGGTAATTGTTACTGAAATAAAAATAAATATATTTTGTAATTCGTTTTATATTTAAAGGCGGATAAAATATGATTGCATCAGGGCTGCAGGAATCATATTGTGATCTCTGTAACAATTATTAGAGCTTGATCATTAAACGGTTATTACTCCAAAGAAGTGCAACATAGCTGACTAACTGATAGTTCTAACTTTCAACAAATTTTTATAACTATCAAAAACATACCCATCAGAACAGTGTCAGTCTCTTAACTGCTTAATCAACTGTTAGGTATCCGAAATAACATTCATGACGTTAAAAAAGATTGTATTTTATTCCTGAAGGGAAAATAAAATTTTGGTTAAACTTTTGCGTACATGTGATATCTGAAGCAAACAGAGTTGCCACTGAATTTTTTTATTTTAAGCTTTTTAAACAAAATAAAACACCAAGGAGATTTATATTATGACTTCTACTAAGCAGGTATTTATAAAAATAGGTCAAAAAATTAGATAAAACCTAATAAACAAACTATTACCAAAATTGCTACAACTGCAAGGTAAATGCTGCAAATGGATATGTTAAAAACTCACACGTCTCTTATTTATTCTTGCAGCTTTACATATATAAAGCTAATAAAACAGTAACGGGGTAATTTCTGTACATGAAATATTTGTTGAAAATTTCGGTGTTGTTGTAGATAGTTATCAAAATGGAAAACAAAACACCAATTTTTGGAATTTTTATTTTCTGTCCGTCTGTCTATGTTCGCATCACGCAAAAACTGCTATATAGATTTGTATAAAATTTTGTGTGGTGGTCCCTTAGAACCTTGGTTAAAATATAGAATATTTTTCTGTTCGTATAATAAGTTATTTCGTAGAGAAAATAGAGCTATTAATGTGAAGTCACTTTATTTTATCGTTATAGTGGTACTAAAATAACTGACAGCACATTTTATTTTTATAGATGAAATATTTTTAACACTGTATACAGAACTCTACAACAAATAAAAAAAACCCATTTTTGAAAATTTTAGTAGAAATAAAAATGATACCCGGACGAAGTCTTGGGTACTGCTACTATATGACGAATCATACAGTGATTTACTTTGAATATAATAGTTTAGCGGTAAAAAAAGAAAGCGAAGTGGACTTCAAATCTTTTCTACAATTAAAAAATAACATCTTTAAATGCTGAGAATGATCTTAAATAAATAAAAAGTGGCTCGAGAATCATTCATAGTAAATAAAATTAGCTAAACTGATGGGTTATGATATTTGTAAAATGGCCATTGCATACGATGATTAACAAGAACAGAACCAATATTTTTTAAAGAAGCCCTTTAATTGCAAACGTTGGTCTGCCGTGAGTATGTTCATTATAATATGACAAATCAAACTTAACGCAAAACAGTTTTGCCACCTTAAAAATGTTAACAACGTTGATAGCAAAAATATTTAAATTTCTTTTTCTAACTTAGCATTATTTTTTATAAAAAAGGAATATTGTTTCTTGTTTTTTTTTTCAATATTTTAACACACCGTTGGGAGTTTAAGAAAAGAGTTTACTGAAAGATGAGAAAATTTTCAAAAATCAATATACTCGTATTATATTAATGGAAAGCAGCTTTTTAATCGTGGATTTATAAAAAGTTATTCTTTCCTTTTACAATCATATTTTATTAATCCTTTCTTTGTAACCATTGTTTTTTCACTGCAACTTTTTTATACTTAACTTTTGTTACTTTTTCACTTTATAATAAATATTTTGTATAATTGTTAGGTATTAAATAAAAATAAATCTTTATTTTCTATTTTAGGTCACCTTCCAGAAACCAATGAAATAATACAACTTTTAACTGAACTGCAAAACGATAATACCCAATTCGAAGCCAAGCAAAAACTAATGGATTTCTTTATATCTTGTAACACTGTTAAGGGACTTGAAGATTGCTATCGAGAATCATTTGAATACTTTAAACCTTTATTTGTGTACATTATAATAAAAAACTATGTTGATAGTTCTTCTCATGAACATCGTACATTCCTTGACATACTCTCAGAATTTGTAAGAAAAGCAGAACACACACAAAACTTTGGTAGAAATCCCATACGTTTGAAATTAGCATCATTGAAGGATAAATTTAAAACACCACAAATCTTTTTTCGTTCGGGTGATTTAAATTATGAATACGAGCCCTTAAAAATGTATCGAGAAAGTTATCAACACAATGTAAAAAATTTGGAAATATTTCGTAAGCAGAATTCAACTTATGAACATGGTGTTCATCGTACGATATTGGACTGGAGCTTGTATTTGTATCAGAGTCGTAACAAGCCAATGTCGTACTTTTATCCGACCTTAAACGTTCACCTCTGGATGACCTTATTTAATACTACAGAGCGTTATTATGAACCGAAACATTTTGCCGAGATTGTAGAATGTTTAAAGATGCCACAATTTGTTAATGTTTTGGAGGAGGCTCGCATTTTGGCTGTGGTCTATTTAAAAAGTTTTCGCAATGCTTTAGCTGATTACAGTGAATGGATAAGTGCTTCGGCTAAAAATCATGAAATTGTTGAACAAGAAAATGAAATTTTAAAACAATATCAACTCAACAATAAGAAAATCTTCTACACTTTATATGCTCAAAATTTTTGTGAATTTGGCAAAGATTTAGCGGAAAATGTGTTCTTTTTAGGTTTGAAACATAATCAGGATTTCTATTCGACGTATTCATGTGGTTATCAAACAGAAAGAAATGCTCGATGTGTTTAAAATAAATAAATTCAATAAATAATAAGAATAACAAAGTTCATGTATAGCTTAAATTTATAATTGTGTTTATTGTTTAAACAAAAAACTTATTTGTCTGGACTTAACTTTATAAATGCAAGTTTGTAAGGAAATATTTTTTTCAATTATATTTTTTAATTTTTTGCACAAAACTATCTTAAATTTCTGCAATAATTTTTAATTTTTTGTTGAATAAATTATTATCTATCCCATATTTCTCAATGGAGGCCTTAATTTCTTGTTTCATTTTCGCCTTTGTGTTCCTTTTCATTTTTTAATTTCGAAACTTTTTTCAAATATTCTGCGGCCCTTTCATTTCCATATAAACGTGCTAAATCTTGACAGCTTAAATCATTCATATCTTTTGTCTCCATATTAGCTCCGTATGTAACTAACAATTTTAAAATGCATAAATCGGAATCCATAATCACTAAAACAGAAAAGTAGCAAAGGAAAACAGTAACTGTATTTAAAGAAAATCTCAACTTTTAATTAAATTGTTTTCTATTTTACATAAGTGTAGTTATGATTGCATATGTATCAATGCGCCTGCAAGTAAGTTTAAAAATATTGATTTGTTTTTGTGCTTTCATACCTGCACGCATTAATAGTGTCCAGCCACATGCATCTCTCGCCTCTATATTGGCACCATTTTCGATTGCAAATTTTAAAATCTCAACTTGATTTGCATCGACCGCCAAATGGCAGGCAGTTAAACCGTACATATCTTTAGCATCCATATTGGCATTTTTATTTAATAAAATGCGAGCCACAGGCAAACGTCCATAGTAAAAGGCCTGCTGCATATGAGTTTCATGTTTGAATAAAAGAAGGAGGAGAACAAACAGCAGTATTTAGTAATCTCAACAAGCGGTAGTTTATATTGTAATGTTTGCTTAAAAGATAGAAATAGCCTTATGATGATGTTAGGTGTGGTGTGTTTGTAATACAAACTTTGTATGAATAAATTGAAATGTGGCAAATTAAACTTCCGTTTTAATGCGAGAAAGTGTTGCTAGTTGGTTTTTTTAAAAAGATTTTTATCTAATAAAAACAGACGTTACACTTATTTTGACAACGAAATTAGTACTTACGAAATAAATTAAATTTTATTTGTATTTGATACAGAAATTAACCTCTTAAATTGAAATATCTTAATAAATTGCATGTGATTTCATTATCTAATTTTACTGTATAATGATTGATTTTACAAATAATAAAGATATATGGAACCACATTTTAGTTGTTAAGATTATTGTTATCGTTATATCATACGACTTAATTTTCATGTTTGACACAAAATAAAAATATCATGACATAATACTTTTCACTCAACTTCGTCATAACAATACAATCGTACAATTGCATTGAGTAGTTCACTAAGAAATTATTTTTTCTTTTCAAAGTCGGTAAAGATTCCCGAAACATTTTTTCTCAAAACGTTTCAATTTATTTCTCATTTTCTTTTCTTCTGTTAAGGTACTTTAAATTCAATATACCCAATTCACCGGTACAATGATGGTAAAAAATGTGGTCAGTACATTTAGTTTTAGCAAAATTTAAAATACTGTTTACAAAAATCTCTATTAAATATTCAAAATCATATTTTTAATAGTTGACATTTAAACAGTTCGGATTATTATTTTGATGATTCAGCTTTAAACGTTATTTATAAAAAAGTTGTTGATATTGCAAATTAATTGGTTAATGTATTTTGTGTGAAGGGTCAGAGTCTAGAAGAAAATATTTGATCGACAGCCCAGACGACACCGAATATGCCTCGGAAACTATAGATAATATAAGTGTCGCAAGGACTGCCAGCTTAAGTCACATTTTCCGGCTTAGGTAGACTGCAAAATTCAAAAGTTTGCGCAAAAGAATATCTGAGTGCATTAATCAGTGTTTGATAGCTTTTAACCTTCGTGTGCAGTCAAAATGAAACTTGACTGCTTATAATAAAGTCCTTGTATTGCTGGGCGTTTCATTGATTATGCCGTTACTGAAGGACTATTGCATAAAAATATATCAGTACTTAATTCATTTTCAAATTTTATATCACATTAAGTGAGTGTGTGCTGAAGATACGATTTCTCAAGGAGTTTCTAGACAATTAACAATGCCACGTTACCAAGGAGGAAAAGAGTTCAAAAACGGATGCCCTTAATGCTGAAGACCACTTGCCAGTAGAGCAAGAGAAGCATTATCGCTGTGTTCGCTGTTCTTCACTTGCCATAGAAAAGCTTACAAAGATGATATGCTTAGGCTGCCAGGCCTTTTGTAACAATTGTTTAGAACATTTTAAACAATAAATCCCCAATTGCATTACTAAATCATAATCTAATAATATTCATATATAAGTTCTCTTTTTAACTTTGAATCGCTAATCAACAACAGGGATTGGGATTTTAGTACCACGTAATATCCTTTTTGGGATCATATGCCCCGCTAAAAATATTTGTTGGGATTATGTATCCAGGCATTAAACGACTAAAACAGGATTTATGAGTATGCAGAACATATTTTAGTTCTTAAAATAAAACTCCGTCCCGAAGGTGTTAAGAAAATTAGTAATGACATGCTGACGAAGTCGAGGGCACTGCCAGTACGAAATAAGAAATATTAAATAAGAACAAGTAAGAGTTCTTTGTTTGGCTATGCCGAATCTGATATACCCTTCACCATGTATATAACTTTAGTTTGGTGAAGTAACTCTAGTCAAAAAAACAAGTATTAGGATGAGAGAAAACTAAAATATAAGAAAAAAATTTGTTACGATATGTAATTTTACATAAAAATTTCATCGGCTTGAAATGGGTTAAGCATTTTAAATTTGAGTATTTTTTTAAAGATCTCTTTAAAAGCTTTTAAATGATCCTCATATTAATATTTAAAAGCATGGTGCGCAATCGTATTTTTCTGTAAAAATTTCAGAGGACCGTTATTTGAAAAATAATGGCGAGCACCAACTTTTTCACGCAATTATTATTAGTATTACCTTCATTGTTCCAAATGTAAAAGGAAAATTAAAGAAAGGCTTGGTGTTTTTCCCGCTGCCTGGAGCGATCTTGCTGATTTTCAAGATAGCTTATCTAGAGCTTTGGCAAAGTTGATTTTAACTCGAATACGGATGGACAGACGGACATCGTACAATCGACTTCCCTATGCATAAAACCTCAGAATATTTATGAATTTAGGAAATGGACATTGTAGAAAGTACAAATGCAATGACAAACTGCGACAAAGGGTGTACCTTAGTTTGTCATTCCATTGGTAATTTATCCTGTGGTGAAGAGTATATAAAGAAGCAGCAAACAAAGTTTCATTATTAATTCAATTAAGTGGAGTAAATTTTGAAGAAATCTAGAAAAAATAAATATCAAACAAAAAGGGTCCACTTGTGGTCGCACTCACATTGTTCATCTTGTTTTGAAAAATTTCAAGAGATTTTTCGTTCGAAAAATATGCTATTTGCAGAAAGGAATCAGATTTTTAACATATCGTTATTATTAAGATGGAAAAGAAGGTAGATGGAAAATTATTTTATAGTAAAAATGCAATTTATTTGTTGGCTAGAAAAGCTAGTATCCCGTGTTAACCAAATTTTTAGAAAAGTCCAAAAAATTTACTTTTACTACAGAAACCATATTAACAATATAAGAGAGAGTCCATTAACATGTTAAAGCTAGGCAAAAATTAAAAATTACTGGAAAATATATTTATGTATATTAACGTTAATTTGTTGTTAATAAGATGTGAAAATTTAAAAATTAATTTAATTTAATTACACCACACAAAGAGTATTTTTCGTGGTAAATTCAGTTGTTTACTTATTACCTTTTTGCTATCTAGAAAATTTTCTACAATGCCATCAGTATGCTTGTACTAATGTCACACGTTTATGTATAAACATTCTTTTAGAAATGTGATTGATTCGTTTATACTCACATGTAATGGCGTCCGGTTGTTATTTGGATTTCCTATATGAACACTGGCTCCATATGTCAATAGTAGATCGATAATGCACATTTTGCTAAATGCAATAGCATTGGCTAAAGGCAAATAACCATTTGGTCCAGGATATTCAATTAAATTAGGACGACGACATAAAATACGTTTGACCAAAAATTGTTGGTCTTTTTTAATGGCACGAAAAAGACAAATTGTTGTAGGTTCAGCAGATAAGGTACAGCCCTGGAGGAGAAAAATCATAATAAAGCAAGGAGTATGTGATGTTATTTCCTTAACCAACAATAACTTACAACAATATTAGGTGAAATTTTTAGTATTCTATATCTACCAGCAACAGTATCTAATTTTAAAGCTTTAACTCTTAACAAATAACCAAAGTTATCTTCCAAATTGTTAACTTTAGCTAAACATTTACTAGTCCTTAAAAAATATGTATTAAATGTACTTCAATATTTTGTAAAAGTTTCATTTATTTATTAATCTTATCATTTCATGCCTACCAATCAACATTTAACCATCCTTTGTATTTATAATGTATTTCAGTTTGATATACATCTGCTTCATAAATTAAATTCCATTCCAGCGTTACACTGTTACTTGTTTCCTTTGAAATTTTTAAATTAAATTCATTTTTAACGTCTTTTTCTTCCTCTTTGTTGAAATTTTTTGCCATTTTTATCGGCTGGTTATTGTTACTTGCAGCATGAAAAAATATCGGCTTTGATATTTTTTTTTTGCCATTGATACCAGCAGTGATGATAATGTTACTTTTCAATTTCTTTGCTGATGTTATGATATTTACGCATTCTTTGCTTGACTGTATTTTCCTTTTACGTTTTCCTTTTCCATAGCTGAAGAATGTTTGTGTCTGTATTTTACTTGGTTTTCTTTGAGTTCATATTTTCTCTGCTTTTACTGATAATTGTTAACAAACGTAAAGAAAAAAGTACTAACAACTAGTGACTGAAGTTAAAAATAATGAATTTTTTCTTTGTAAATCAATATTGCATTTCTATGGTTACCAAACGTTATTGCCATTTGAAGCAGGGAAAAAGCAATTATTAATGCTTTTCTGTGAAAAACATCAAGAGAAATTCAATATACTTTTTTTGGAGATATTCGCTGCTAAAAAGATATGTTTGACATAAATAAATATTAAGACTACGCAGTGCACAAAAGAAAAATTGCTACGAAGAAATTGTACTTAAGTCTATTTAATATTATATTTTAAAACAACTTTAGACAGCTATTTACCATTTCTTTCGATCTTTTTGTTAATTTTGAATTTAAGTTTTTAGATAAGTAGGATTGTAAAGCTATAAAATGGAACTCAGAAAAAATATAACTCTCGGTTGTAAAAATAATAATAAAAAAAGAAAAGTAATTTCTAATTTTATTTTAGAATGAAACAAGCACTAGGTCAGTTTTAAAATAAAAATAAAAATATTGTTTATTTTTTTTTCTTTTTTTTTAATATTTCGCCACACCGTTTTTCAAAAACATACAATTTTTTAATAATATTATTTCCTGTTTCCTGAAGATGCCACCCAGCGGTGTGGCGAAATATTGAAAGAAAAAAATAAAAAAATAATAAACAATATTTTTATTTTTATTTTAAAACTGACCTAGTGCTTGTTTCGTTGTAAAATGAAATTAATTATAATAAAAGGTCAAAAACATTAACACTTAAAAGTAATTTTTATCAAACAATTTTGTTATTTAAAAAACCAAGAAATGGCTTCATCAGAAGGCTAACATGGCTGCTTTTAACGATGCCCACTTTAGATCTCTAATTTTGTGACAATATTTCGAGTGTTGTGATCGTAAATTAAGAATAAAACGTACTATGTTAATCTTCTAGGCATCAAATTTATCAAAAAAGTACTTGATAGGTGTTGTCTTGACCTTGGAGTGCAATTGATTTCGAAGTCAACTTATCGCAAAATTTAAATTTCTTTAAGTCGTTGGTTATCACCTTATGACATGTATAGACGTCCTGTTAAAACCACATCTCGACCGGATCAACGGTATGAGTTTTATCAGGCCTAAAAAACACAATTTTTCCACTTACAATTTAAATGTGTTAAGTAAGTTTATTGCTTTTACCGGTATTTAAACTCTAATCAGTTTATTCTTTAGTAATCAGAAAAGAAATTAAATGGTAATGAAAACATAAATTCATTATCAGTAAAAATTTGCAATTTATAATTTTTCACGGAAAACTAAAGCTAAAACAATACAGATATCAAGATTTTCAAAGTACTTAAATTTAAACTTTATTTGGTTTTATAAAAATTTAATATTTTAAAAATATATTAATGAATTTTGCTTTCAGTTCAGCTTTTAGTTTTTAACTCGTTCCTACAAAATTATTGTTTACAAATTAATGGATAAGTTCCGAATGTGGGAAACTTGAGTTAAGAAATAAAGCTAATGTCCATTGCTGAACTTTGAGCAGCTGTTGCCGCTTCTGATTTAATTGGTATTTAGAATGTTTTTTGTTTTTTTTTTTTTTTGTTTTTTACTTAACTATTTTTAATGAGCCTAAAAAAGTTAATAATTGGACTTTGAAATTACTTAATAATAAATTATTTTATCATTGAAATCGAAAAACTGTCCTAATAATCAGTTAAACATTTTCAATAAAGACTTCTGAACTCCAATAAAAAAAATATTGGGATGACAGAGAATTAAAAAACAAGAACAAAAATAACAAAAATACCCTAAAAAATACAATGCACAATCGTACTTTCCTATGAAAGGCTCAGAGGCCCATAACTTGGAAAATATGGGCGAGCGCCAATTTATTCACTTAATGTTTTTATTTCTTTTGGTTTAGTTCACTATCGCCCCATATGTTTGTCTTTTTGATTGGAGTAACTTCAATAAGCTAGATTTGTTCCAAATGATATAAAAAAATTAGAAGCAGATGTGGTGTTTTGCCTGATGGCTCAAAGTACATGGACCGATCTTGCTGTTTTGCAAAGCCTTAGCACAGTTAATTTCCACACTAAGACGGACAGACAGACGGACATTGCTCAATCCCCTACGCTATATATAAAGACTCATAATATTCAGTACTTATTGCCAGATGCAAACGACTCATGAAATAGCAAATATCATGAAATGTAAAAATTAAGCTTGAAGAATATGCAATGAATTTACTGTCTTGATTATATATTCTTGAGTTTATTGCATATAATAGTTGAATATCTTGTGCGCAAGTAGGTTATAGAACGAACGCCGATATTTTAATTTTTTTTTATAAATACTTTATCTATTTAAATTGTTCCCGTAATCATTTCACGTAAAAAGTTCCTACGTGCGTTAAAAAATTATAGTTTAAATTATTTTATTCAATTGCTTGTGTCTAATTTTAGGGCCTAAAGCACTGTATAATATATCATACTGTAAAATATATATTTGTTTAATATGGTACTCTACTCGGACTACATGAGAAATAATAATTTTTAATTGAAATATTAATTTCGGAGATAACATACTAAAACTCTCAGAAAGGGCATCACCTATCAAATCCAGGTTGGCAAGGCTATGACCAAAAATACACAAATAAAAAATTTTATTGAGAATTAATTATTTACTTCTATAAATAAATCTACATATTTGTTGTTTTGTTTGTTTATTTTAAAAGTAAAATTATTTTGCAACTCAATTACAACAATTTAGTGAGTCAGACAATTTACTGTCACACACCTAAATAATATTTCCGGACCGTTGCTTAATAAAGTGACCGTTGTAAAGCGACATAAAATTTGTTTTTCATTTCTGGAAGCATTTAGTTTTTTTTTTGCATTGCCAATGTTACAATGAATTTAATTTTGCCCTAAAATCGCACTAAAATTAAAATCCACAATTTAAATTTGTTCAAAAACAACCCGCTAGTTTTTCTGAAAAAAAATAATTTTTTCGTACAATAACCATTTCACTTATCAGGGTATGCATGTCAATACGCAAAATTGCCGCACTTGGGTTTCTAAAAACTCTAGAAGGATTATAGAGAAGCTCCTACATACTCAAGAGTCACTGTATGGTGATTAAAGACTTTGAGAAGAATCGACATTTGTCAATGTGGTTATGGTAGACATTTGCCAGATATCATTTTTAATTCATAACTTTTAAAGTTCTCTTCGTAATGCAATTAAAATTGCAATTATTTAAGTTTTGCTAATTTTTTTGTTTGTTTAAGAAAACAAAGTTGTTGTTAAAAATCTTGAAATAACTATGTGTTGACCGGTTACAAAGTATTAAATGTTTTATCATATAAAAAAATAATTTCATATTTTTATATAGTTATATAACTTTGAAATAAATTAGCGCAATATCATATGATAAATGTTTTAAAATAAAGGATTTTCTATGAAATTAATAGCTCTTTACTTAGATACTAAACCACAGTTTTGATTCGTCATATCATTAGCTTTTTATGATGAAAAACTTTGTAATAAATTATTTTGAAATTATTTAACTTTAACAATTTTCTTTTAAATAATATTAATCAACTATAATAGAATGTTATACCTTCAACATTAATATCTAATACTGTGAAGACATTTTTATTAACATTAATACAATAGTAAATGCTTAGATTTTTTTAAATCGATAAAAACACACAAAAATGCCATCTTCTCCCTTTAATTCCCCTGCTAAACTATTTAAAAATATAAATATACTATTGCACTTCCAAGATATCTACCAATTTTTAAAATTTATAAAAATCGGTTCAGCCGTGTAGCCGTGATCGACACAAACAAATGAAACAACTTACAAATGAACAAACTTACAAGGAGATTTATAATATTTATTAATTTTTTTGTTTAATATTTTTGTTGTGTTCTTTATATTATGTTTAAAAATACAAAGCAAAATAGTTAGTACAGTACTAGTTGTGTCTTTTGTGCCTATTGCTTTATGATATTTGTGTTATAGATATCAGTGCGGCGCTGATTATACAAAGGCAATTGGCGGCGAACATCATCGACCATTTGGAAATCTAAAAAAATCATATCAATTTAATCATATGCAACACTTCTTAGTCTTAGTCTTAGCATGACTTACCAATATCCTCAATAATTATTTCACGGTTAATACCAGCTTCACGTTGTACACGAGCCCATGGATCGACAATCATTGAATGACCATATGCAACATAACCGGACATATTGTTACGTGAAGGTGAGCAAGTTACAACAAATAGTTGGTTGTCAGTGGCACGTGCACGTTGCAAAAGTTCCCAGTGCATGGGGCCTTGGCAAATACAGAAAGCGGATGGATAAACTATCATTTCGCAGCCTAAAACCAAGGAATAATGCAAAAAACATTAATTATTGTTGGCAATTAAAATACGGATGGCAGCAATATATAATGAAATTATTTTAATAGTTTGAACATAAATAACTACACTGTGATCCCAGCAACTTTTTCCTTATCCTGAATGAGAAGAAAAAGCTTAAGTTAAATGGAGAAGTCAAGGCTATTTAAAAAACATTCTGAAATCGGAGTGTTAATCTAGAAGCACACAGTTTTAAAAAATTAAAAAGAATAAATTTATAAACAAGTTTTGAATATCTTTATGCAGATCTTTTTAAGTGGAAATATTATATTGAAAATTAAATTTTTAATTATAGATTAAAGCCTGATTTTCTAAACTTTGTGTGGTTTAGATTATTATCAGTGCATGTAACCAGGCTCTTAAAAGCACAATACAGATGAAGAGTGTGACTTCAGCAAGACTTCAGCCTTCTTTTCTAGGTAAGCTTGCCAACTCTTAAGGTCGAATGCATATACTCTGATTAACGATTGATAATATCAAGCGCGCTTGGTCGAAGTTTATGGAAAATATTTTTTTTAATGGCAGCAGACGTTTTTATGTATCACTATTAAAAAAGTGTACTTATATGTTCGAGAATTGTCTTGAGTTGAGCTCTGAAATCATGTAGTAAAGTAGTGCATGTCTAGCGGGCACTACCTGAGCAGCCCCATTTTCAAAAATGTGTGGTTTAACGTTACTTTTAGCCGCACCATTCCTTCAATCCCATATACTATATTTAATAAATAACATTTGACGCCCTCGAGATAAAAGTGTAGTTTTTTACTCGCATAAACATCAATCACAACATTTAAAATATTTTGCTTGTAAATCGGAAAGTGAACAGAAAATCAAGGTGAACAGAATCAACTGTCTTATGCCACTAATTTATTATTGTTCTGGGCGATGTCTTTCTGTCCATAATAGAGTTGAAATCAGTTTTGTCAAGGCTCCAAAAGAGCTAAAGAAAATTAAATCCTGATAGGCACAGTTTCGTAAAAAGTGCTTTTAAATTCGGTAATATTGTTCAGAAGAGCTTATAGATGTGGTAAAAAATAGTCGAGCGTTTCTATTTTCCTTACGTTTTTCAGATGCTGTTGTGTTTATGTTTACGTATGTTATTTTTGTTTATGGAAATCAAAGGGTGTTCCAACATCGGATAGAATTTGATATATGTTGCCACTCTTTTAAATCGTTGTAGACAGACAGCTGAAACTTACAAAGAACCTCTCTTACTAAGTCTGCATTAACAAAAAGTAAATTAAAGGGTGTTCCCCTAATAGATGAAATTAACCTATGTACAACTTGAAATTAAGTCTGAATATATGTACATTACTTTATCTGGAATGATAAGAAGTATAAATATTTTAAATTATAAATTAAAGGGTGTTACAAAAGTTAATGTAATTTGATGTATATGGTCAAACGGTTGAACAGAAGGTTGAAAGGTAAAAAGAAAAGTCCGTCAGAAGAGCAAGTATAAAATTTGAATTTGGAAATTAAAGAGTACATCTATAGTTGATGCAATTTTATATATATGGCCAAGTTTTGTAACCGTTGTGGACAAGTTGCTGCTGTGTTAAAATCGGTTTGTAAGAAATATTCCTTTGTTGTGTAAAAAAAATTAAAAAACTCTTGATTACTAAAAACTAGAATATAAATGATCGAAATTTTATAATTTTTAGCAAGATTAAAAAAAAATAATTGTACTGAAAAACCAAAAAAACTGAAATTTCTGTAGGAAGGGAAACACAAAAAAAAAAAAATGGGAGTGACGTTAAACGCTCAAAATTTCTTTAAAATAATAAAATTTTACCAAAAATTCACTTCAAAATTTTAATTTTATCGAAAAGTTGTCTTCTGTTTCATTTTATCTTAAACTTGTTTTGTTATAATTCTTACACGTTTTATAAAATTTTAACCGAAAGGTTTTATTTCTTTGCATTATTATTTTTTTTTTTTTTTGCAAAATGAAATAATAAATTAGAACACCTAAAATTGGCTCTAAGTTGAAAAAAATATTTGAATTGAACAGATTTAATTAAACAGAAGTTTTCTAAAACTGACCTTTAAGCCCTGCAGAATATTGAAATTCATAAAAAGATAATTTACCTTGATTACGGTAAATTTGAGCCAATTCACCAAAACGCTTATCATGACAAATACCAATGCCAACCTTATGACCGAATATATCAACAACAGTAAATTCATTGCCAGCTGATAAAGCTAAACTTTCATCAAATTTTACGCCGCCATTATTCTCTTCATCAATGTTAACATTAAACAAATGAATCTAAAAAAAGAAGCAAACAATATCTGCGAATAAAAAATATCAAAATTGAGCCAATTATGAGAAACTACTTTACGGTGCCTGCCAATTAGTTTGCCCTCTGGTGAAAACACTGGACAAGTGTTGTACAACTTATCGGAATCAGCACGTTCAATTATGCTACCACCAATGATATAGATACCCAATGATTGTGCTAATTTTGACAGAGCCTGGCATGTAGAACCCTCTGGCACTTTTTCAGCATATTTTGCAAAACACTCTACAGCATAGGGAGCATTAAAACATTCAGGCAAAACTGCCAACTGAACTTTAGGATTTTTTTGCTTGGCCTCCTTAATAGCATTAATAGCATTTTGTCCATTTGTGGTCACATTGTGGCCACCAGGCAATTGGCAAATTGCAACTGTTAATACTGCAATAATCAAATAAAATTAAAATGAACTATTAAAATGAAATATTAACAAGATGATTCGTATTGAAATTATTTTAATTACAATTAATATTAATTAAAACAATTACTACAGACTTTTATTGTTTTGTGACATTATCACACTGCTGTTGTTTTAATTTCTACACCACGAATGAGTTTTAAATTGTTTCGTTGTCAGTCACTTACTGCATTCAAGTCTTTAATTTGTTTGCCTTTTAAATAAATTTGCATTAAGTTTGTTATCAGTAACAATAACAGCAAAACTGGTGGTCAATTTTGTTTTGTTTTGTTTGTTTATTTAATCACAATAATATTTGTTGAATGGAGATAAATGCCTTAAGTTTGTCAATAAAAAAATTAATCAAACAAATTTATTCATTTAACAATTGCATTCCATGTTATTAAGAAGAGTAAACTAATTGATGTGGGCACTTAATATTTTATAGAACAAAACGAATTAAACTAAATTTAAGTGTAAGAATAGTTCTATGGGTTTAAGTTTTCTTATTTAAAATAAATTTTGTTGTTTTATTAGTTTTGTCTCTGACACTTTCAAGCCAACCATATTGATATGACTACACAAAAAATGCTTAGAAAAGGAAAAAAATTAAGGAATTTTGCTAAAAACTCCTTAAAATAACTTACACTTTGAATCAGAAACGCGAAAACATGTGTAACAAGTGTGTAACTTGGGATTACTTTTTATTATGACACAAATATGACTCCTATTAACTCAACAAAGCATAAACATTTTTTAGTCGAAACAGTTGTTCTTTTGAATTGCGTCCAAAACCGTAACTGAAAAAATTTAATTAAGTTAATGTGACGTAAAGCAAAATATTCTTTTGGTCTTGGAAAAAACACTAAGAAAAAAATATGACTGGTCTGCCTTTTAATGATTTCTGCCGCAGTTGTGGCTCGGAGGATGAGGAAGAGACCGTACTGCACCTCCTGTGCCACTGTCCATCCCTGGCTCGAAGAAGACTAAGAATTCTGGGCTCTCCTTTCTTTGGAACTCTGACGGAGCTATCATCCCACTCTATAAGGGACATAGCGAAGTTCATCCGTGAATCCTCATGGTTCTCGGCTGGGTAATGGGAGTCATGCCGCCTTCTTTGTGGTATCACAACGGGCCATTCGTTTGTGCTCAAGTGAGCTTCGTCGCGAGAGGCTGCCACTCCTAACTAACTAACTAACTGTCACATCGTCATGAGAGGAAATATGGTTACTATTGCATTTGCAAATTGTTTGTTTTCTTTCAGGAACCTTTAATTACAAATTCGAAATTAGAGCATGCAGTACAAATTAGTTTTAGAGAGAGTTAAACACAGAATTAGAAAGCGAAGCCGATCTGCTTAAGGACGATTATCAGACGCCAACGTGTATTAGATTTAGCACCTTAACCGCCACCACACAGTGGCACAGTTGGCGAGAAGGCGGTCGAAAATCCGTAACTTTTGATTGGATCGGCATTTTGATATGCGGTTTCTTCTGTTTGGTAGGTGGGATTTTAAACTTTAATTTTTGGTGAAAAGCATAAAGGTCGACTGACAAAAAAAAAGTTATGAATGGTTTAATAATTGTTACGATTATTAATTGAAGTTGAGTATAAAAGTCAAGTGTTAAAACATAAAAAATTTTTTTTTCATATTTATTTCCTATTCTTATATTTAGAAATTATAAAATTTAATAGTTTTATAAGAAGTCTTAGTAGGAAACGCCAAATTTTGGCCGCCATAATATTTTTAAACTTAAAAGCAACAATAGCCTAAGGCTGATTTTTTAAAACATCCTTTTGAAATAAAAAATTTAAAATGTTTAAAAAGTTAAACTTTCTTAATAACGAAAAAATTCTATTTTAGTTAAAGTTTTATTTTATTTTCAAATATTTCTATAACAATTTATAAAATAAATATTTATTCATTTACATAAATACGTATATTTTTAAATCAAAGAGCAACTAAACATTAAGCGATTTTAGTAAAAATGTCTTCTAATAGTTGTTTAGCCTCCTCCCCTAATTCGACTGGAGTTGTTTTCCATTTTTGTCGAATGTTAGACATATATGGATCTGATATATACAACAGAATGGTGATAAGGTCTTCATTAGTACAACATCTAGACATTTTTCTTGTGCTATGTCCGCGAAAGAATCTTTAGTCTTTGTTCTTTTATCTTGCCCTTCTTCACACAGATCTCCTATTGGTAGCAAATTATGTTGAATGATTTGTCCCTCAATATACAAAATTTTATGAACCATTGAATACTTATATCTCCAAGAGTATTTTTCATTGTAAAGTAAAGCTGTTTTATTGGCGTTACCACCAAATTTTTCTGCATTTATCTTTCTGCTGCATGCTTAGACTTGTAATATGATTTTAAATCGTCTTATTAACACATAATCTACATCTATGATAGATGGTGCAGTTTTTGGATCGGATAAGATCTTCTTGCAGTATTTTCATCACTCGAATTTCCTTCTTGTTTAGATCGGTCAATTATAAGGCGTAGCTGAAGATATCATTCTTTAATTTGTTATCTTTTCTTTCGTTTTTCTGCACAAATAAACAGGCTATAAAAATAATCATGTACAAATCATCCCCTGCAGTGTGTGGGCACATCTTCTGTGTACAAAGTTGTGTTATTCAATTAAGCAAGGAATTAGCTTACATTTCCCTACTTATGTGATAGTAAAACTTAAACTCGAAAGAATGCCATAATAAACATGTGCATTCATGTATTTTATTTAAGACTTCCTGTTTAATTATTTTATTATTCTGGATTCGTTATTCTTTATGGTCTTATTGTTTTATGATATATTTGCCATTACCAATTCTAATGGGTAACCAAAATTTCATTGAATATTAAGATTTTGCAAATGTAATAGGTACAATATAGTGAATTTGTACATTATTAGATTCCATCTTAAAAGTTATAAACGCCATCTTTCAAATTAGCTTTAACTCTGTGTTAAAAAGTTAAAATAATTTATAATTTTTGTACAAAATACCTGACCTTTGGTCAGTAAAATTGCTATGGTGTACAAGATCACAACCTGGCGCACATATAATGGTGTATAGGTGTATAGGAGAGGTTTTGGGATATAACACAGAGATATATCTTTTTGATGTGGTTTTTCGATATGGAGTTATGCTCTATTAAGGATGAGATTTTTGTCAAATTTTAACCTTTTTTAAACAAAAAATTTAACAACTTCTAAAAACGTAACGACTTTACTTAAACTGATAACTAACAAACTGTATAATTAAATAAAATTTATTTTGATTTAATATGTTTTAAAACAAAAAACTTATAGTCATTTGAAAATTTAATTTACTAAAAAAAATTTCATTTTAACAAAATATTCAGAAAGTCTATTTTGGATTACCCTGTTCAGTGTGTTATAATTGGAACAGAGCTCTAATACTTTGCATCTCGAGGTCTACTGGTCTCTACTTTCAAATGATTAAGAAAACACTTAGATCGGTAACCAGAAAAAATTATTTTTGGCCGCCTTCTTAAAATATGTGCCAGTGTGCGCCGCCACTTAATAACTTACTTCGACTATAGCTTTTAGCTACCGGTATCTATCATCATTATAAAAAATATTTGAAACTAAACTAAATGAAAATTGTTAATAATATTGCCTAAAAATACTGGCTAAGTTGACTAAGAGCCACCACTCTGTTATTTATTTTTAGCCGCCGCCATAACTTGGTTTTTATTAAGCTGCCGCCAGAGACAGTTATATATCGGCTTCGTTCCTTCGACAGAATGAAATATGTAGAATGAAAAACATATTTTTGGTTGTCATAGATCATAAAACTAAATTATGAGTTACTAGAGCAAAAATAAACTATAAGTTAATAATTAAATAAACTCTGAACTTTTTAAAGTAATCAGCTTGATAAAAATATGAAGATTCTAGAATTGAAATTATTTTTTTTTGTACAGAATCCCGTAATCCAAGCGCTACTGTGACCCTGCAGTTGCTTAACATACTGATGCTAATTATATTCTTTACGACAGCTAAACTTGTCATTTCGTTTGTAATGTCTATAATGTCCGTTTCTAAGCCAAAAAGTATATACATTCTGAGTTCTTAGGCTTAGCGAAGTCGATTAAGCGATGTCCGTCTGTGTTTGGATTAATAACAACTTTGCAGAGGCACTAGATGTGCTGGAGAACATTTAATTACGGTATTCGATCAGACTTAGTTTCGGAAATTTCGCTACTGAAAATCAGCAATATAGGTCCATGTCCTTCGAGGCAGCGGGCAAAAAACCAAACCTGGCTCTAATTTTCAAATATTTTAAGTAAAAACAGTTAATAAAGTACTTAAAATTTCTTTTAATCAATTAATTTAGAACTCAAGTTTAAAGTTGAGGTTGTGTCACGTTAATAAAATTAAAACGAAATTTTTAAAAGAAAAAAAAAATCAATGAAATAAAATGAGAGTTTAACTTGTAAAAATCACATTTAAAAATACTTTAGCTTCTATTTAATGCAAAAATAACAGTATTCCTAATCTATTTTCTTTGCCTTCTTACAATGACAGCAATATTTTCTCAATTTTTCGCTTATCATTTTCAAATTTTTTTATTTTTAATTTGTCATTTATCACTTTCAGTTTACAATCGATTTCTCCATACCAAGCGCTGGCTAAACATGATTTTACTTCGTTCTTTTTTCTTGCTGTTTTCAAAAGTATTGCCTTGCAAACATTACCAACTAACTTGCACAAATATTATTCACCAGTTTTCTTTGTGTTTTTTATTTGAATAGGACGCATTGTCTTCTGCCAACTTCATTTTAAAAGGTACAAAAAAAACTTTATGTATTTATATCGATGATACTTATGTTAGTAAGCCTGTATGTCTGTTTTGACTGTGCGGTATGTTTGAGATATTTTCACTTCATTAACTGTAAATTAAGAAGTTGTCATCTTACCAGCCACCATGAAAATGAAATCTAAGCATCCTCTGCTTGTTTGCCTGAATTACATGTCATTTCATGTGTCTTCTTGTCACTGTTTTTATCTTCTCAATGGTGGTAGGACGTTTGCTTCAACGAAAAAAAAGAAGACATGATAAAAATTTTATGCAGCTAATAATTATAAAAACGATTAAATAGCTCACATTTTATGTCAAGTTCCTAGACAAAAATTAATTATTTCATTTATTTATTCATTCACTTAATGAAAAATTTTAAAGCTTAACAAAATCCTTAGCAAATGTTTTCTTCAGTCAATAATACAGATATTTAGCTGATGACACTGTATTGCTGTATTGGTTTGTCTCTGTGACAATTGGTGTTGGATCGTTAGTGGTTTGTAAATTTGTTTTTTTCTGTGGTGTGTCTATGCGAATGTTTCTTCGTCGTAAAATCATAATTGACTAATAGTCATTTTGTCTAGATTAAAAGCTTTATACTGATGTTATTAATCATCTATAATTTTAAACGATAGAAAAAACCAGCGATGCAGAAAAAATAAAGCGAAAGAAAAATGTGAAAAGTGAACATGATTTTGATTTATTGCTTTAGAAAAATTTTATGTTTTCTTTTTATTTCGCTGTATTAAATTATTGACCAAAACCTTAAAATTAAAATTTCATAATAATAAATGAAATAATCCTCTTTAATTCTTAAAAAAAATATTTTAAAATCAGTTAAGCTGTTTTGTAAATAAATGTTAAAAATATGAAAAAAAAAGTTTTGATTAAAAGGCTTCCGAGTTTAAGAGCAGAACATACCGAATTGACCTTTAAAATACCAAAAGGACAACCGGTTTTTATGACTACAAATCAACTATAATTACAAAAAGATAGTGACGACAGTCTTTACAAAAAGTTACGATAACACAGTGGGTATAAGACCATATCATGGCATTTTTTTAAACAAATTTCACCTAAATTATTTATTATTAATTAGAAACAAAATGAATTAGTATTTATCAGTTAGGCTAAAGCTCTTTATTAATTATTATTATTTTCAAAAGAACAGTTAAAATAGGTAACAGCGAAATGAAATACATTTGTTCTTGGTTCACTACATTCTTCGTAACTGTCTTCAAGGAAATTATGAATCGTAAATTTGTTGCTTTACAAAACTGTTTAGAAGAAATACGATGTAAGAAATTTGTTTTTTTTTTATATTGTATTTTTAAAATATATTTTTATCTACAAAAATCATTATTTATTATATTTTCTGTTAGCAATGCTAGCTAATAATATTTTTTTAGATAAGAAATTCTGAATTATCTGCTTTTTTATTTATTTTTAAGTTCTAAAAATTCCCCTTAATTTTAAAATTTTCTTAACTTCTTTTGCAAGGAGCTGATAAAAATGCATTTTAAATAAAAGCCGTTAAAACAGTTTTTTTTCTACCTTTTAACTGCAACACTACACAAAAAATATTCACATTATTTTTGGCATGCTTGCGCCCGTCTTCCTTGTTTTCAGATAAACTCTAAAGCATTTAAGAATCCTTAATAGTTTTGAATACATTTTTAGTAAACTGTTAGATTTAAACTGGTAAATTAATATATTTACGTATATATTTTAATATAGTTAACACTATTCGCTGTCATTAAATAAAATTGCTAAGATAAAGAAGTATTAATATTTTAAAATTGTAAAGCTATTTTGGTGCATAATAAAGAGATTTAAAATAGATTTTGTGTAAAATTTTGTTGTGTTTTTTTTTTGGTTCTTAAAGAAAAGTATTTACAAATCTAGAATATGCATATAGCAAGTGGCTATAGATGATTACATAATAAAAAAAAAAAAAAATGAGAAAGTTGTTAAATCGATTACAAAAATATGCTAGAAATTAATATATATATATATATATATATATATATATATATATATATATATATATATATATATATATATATATGTACAGTACAATAATACAGGCCTGCGTCAGTTTTTTATAAAATTAGGACTAACTATTATTTAGCACATTTCATTGCAGCTGATCTTAAGCAATTAAGAGATGTCATAGTTTATATTTACACAACAGAGTATTGAAAAATATTATATTTTTCTTATTCAAATGTCTTTAAAAAAACGATTCCGCTATCCATCAACGCTTCTTTTACTGCTCTTCCTATTGTAGGCATTTTCAGAATAATCTCTTTTTAACATCCAACAGTAATTCACTATAATGTTAAAATTCCATCTTCCTATAGACTTTCTTTCTATTTCCTTGATGTCTTAATGAAATCAATTGGCCTGCTCTTACTGACATCATCAAGATTTAAAGGAAAGTATTCAAAGGTGTAAGTGGAGAAAATTTCCTTTTTAGGTCATGTTACATCCCAGTTTCTTGAAGTTGTCCAACATGTTTGCGCCGAGTTTTTAATAGCTTGGGCTTCTCTTGCTTCCAAGAAAATTGACTAAAAATAGTTTGAAAAATATACTCGCTGGTTTTTAGCATCAATCATAAGTAACCTGATCTTAGTTCTAGAAAACACTCCTTCTTTTAGTTTGGCCGCGGATAATCCAGGAAGCTGTCCACAAAGATATGTAAAACATCCTCTTTCCTGTGGTAATGCCTCCACAAATTGTTTTATTAAGCCCAATTTAATGTAAAGTGGTGAAAGCAATAACTTTTAAGCATATAAGAGGCTCTGCCTCATAACATATGAATTAAACTCCGGCCTGCAAGGCGTTTCTTATTGACCATCCTTTTTTAT
The DNA here is from genome assembly GCA_937654795.1 of Cistogaster globosa. Lineage (NCBI taxonomy): Eukaryota > Metazoa > Arthropoda > Insecta > Diptera > Tachinidae > Cistogaster > Cistogaster globosa. The sequence goes on along the minus strand of OW569403.1, from coordinate 41,498,285 downwards.
ATAAAGTTACTGCCTCTCACTACTATCCCATTCGCAGAGAAAGTAAGGAAATTTGTTGTAGTTAATCAACAAGGAAACCACTTTTAAATCGCAACATATCCTTTGATCTAAGTAACCAATTTTTTTCAAAGGATTACGTCAAAATTACACTTGGCATATTCTTAAATTTCTTAATTAATTTTTTTTTTGTACTTTCTATAGAAGACACGGTAATTCTTATTCTATTGAATTTTGAAGTTGCTGTATCAAAAATTGAGATATCTATTAGATACATATTCCTTCATACAATAATTATTTAAGTAATCGTTCTTGTGATTATAGTGGGCTTAGCTTTACGTAAAGGGTGATTTTTAAAGACGTTTAAATGTTCAGTTGGCAGCACTTTTCAACTGGCGGCCATTTTATCAGCTTCCAAATTGAGCAAATTTTTTTTTGAAAATCATTGTTCTGTTCTTAATACGTATACGGTCAACATAACCATTAGAGCATATTAAATCGATTTACTTTAGAATGTATCGTCCTTGCTCTAAATAAAAATACAGATCCCCTGAGATATGGTATTTGGCGTACAGAAAAAGTGATTGCTGCTATCGAGCTTAGGGTAGAGAAAACATCGAGCAAGTCCTTATGCTATCATGCACTGAAATTGGATACGTGTCCATCCAGCTTAGGGAAGATTTTGCGAAAATATTTTGGTTTGGGTGCTTATAAAGTACAACTCATGCAACAATTGAAGCCAAACGATCCCCTAGCAGAATCAGTAAATGGGTCCAAAACAAGACTATTATTGTTCCTGATTCTTACTAATGAATCTTGTTTGGCCGATGGAACTTTCTTTTGGTCAGTAAACAAAACTGTCATATTTGGAGTAATGGGAATCCTTAAGTGAATATTGAGACACCGTTACATCAAGAAAAATTGACTGTTTGTTTGTATGTCATTGATTGGTAGAATTATTGGTTGGTGGAATTATTAGTCTGTACTGCTTTAAAAACGACGCAGCCAATGGTGAACGTTATAGAGCCATGAATTCTCTTGTTTTTTATTTATCAATTGAATAATCATGATGTGACTGTGTTGTCAACAATATAGCGAGTTATGTCATAAGCTCGTACCACAATTAATATACGATTATATTTGAGTAGAAGGAATCGTTTGGTTACCATTTTTTCACAAAAGTGATAAAATTACCGGGTTCCAAAATTATTTTTGCTGATATAAATGATTTGGCTATCACTTTGGGGTTCTCTAAAACATAAAAATTGTTGTAATTCATTAAAGTGTTGCAAATAAAAACGACAGTTGTTTTAACCAAATTTAATAAAAAACGGCTATGCCGAATTTTATATTAATTTCACCGTGTATGTAAATTTAGTATGGTGAAGTAACTCCAATAAAAAAACAAATATAAGTGACAGAGAATTATAAAATGAGGAAAAAAATTATGTACTATAATTAGTTTTACATAAAAATGACACTCTTAATGAGCTAAGCACATTTCAAATTTTGTAATTTCCTGAAAGGTCTCTTCAAAAGCTTTTAAATTTTTTTACCACTGCCTCGAAGAACATGAACCGATCTTTCTGGTTTTCAAAAGCAAAATTCTCGAAACTATGTCTAATTTATTAGCGTATTTAAGTCTTCTCTAGCTCATCTAGTGTCTTTGCAAAGTTGATATTAACCTGAACACAAACGGACATCGCTTAATCGGCTTCGATTACTTTTTGTGGTAAAGGGTATAAAAATCACAATAATGTATTAGCAATTACGAGGAATAAATAAATTTTAATAAAAATAAAAAAGTTTATTGTTAGTATGCAGAATTCTCTGTTTGTGGCTTATCGGAAGCAAACATTTTGTAGTGAGGTTTTTTTTTTAACATGGGGTGTACTGTTGGAGTTATTTGATAAAAATAGAAAATATAAAGTGAAAATTTGTTAATATATTAAATAAATATAGCGTGTTTTATTCGTAAGAAATGTAAGTTATTTTAAGAGCTGTTTTTTTGTTTTTTATTTTAATACTTATAAAAAGTCATCCAAATGTGACGCCTAGATGTCAGCACTATATAAATTTTACACGTGACATCTTTTCAAATGCTATAAGCCATTTTGATTTATTAGAAGGTAGTACAGTTTTAACCATGGATAGGTACACATGGCAACAACGCGTTTACATCATTAAAAGTTATTATGAAAATGGGCGTGACGAAGCTCATTTCAGAATGGATAGGTTCGTCAATAAACAAAATTGTCGAATCTGGGGAGATGAAAATCCTCGTGTTATTCATGAAAAATCTCTACACCCACAAAAAGTTACTGTTTGGTGTGTATTTTGGGCAAATGGAATCATTGGGCCATTTTTCTTCGAAGATGATGATAGAAATGCTGTTACTGTGAATGCTGAGCGATACCAATCAATGCTGAGAGACTTTTTATGGGCACAGTTTAATCATATTGATGTGTCTGACATCTATTTCCAGCAAGACGTTGCTACATGTCACACAACTCGAGAAAACATTACGCTTTTGCGATCAAAATTTCCTCAACGTGTAATTTAACGAAATGCAGATTTCAATTGGCCTCCAAGGTAATGTGATCTAACATTATTAGATTTTTTTGTGGAGTGTTTTGAAAAGTCGAGTGTATGCTAACAGGCCACAAACAATTAATGATCTAAACAACAACATTCAAGTTGCAATTCGTGAAATAACACCAGCATCATGTCGGAAAGTCATTGAAAATTTCGATATTCGGATTGATGTCTGCAGACGCAGTCATGGTGGACATTTGAATGATATTCTATTCCACTTATAATTGTAATGGATCATACTTTTAATAAAAAAAAAAAACAGCTTGAAATAATTGCAAATATATTGTCTTTTATTTCAAAGAAACATTTAGGCGCGTTTTTTGGATGACCCTTTATATTGATTTTATACTCATTGAGAGAAGCTAATAAAAATGTTTCCTTGAATGTATTCAAAACCAATTTCATTTCAAAATGATTTTCACAGCATTCATTTTGGCTTAAGTCAAATAGCGCTTAGATACCAGGATTATTATTTTAAATGTTTAAAATTCAATCTTACGACATTAAATATTAAATGAAAAATAGTAAAAAGAAACCACTAAGATTTTGGCAAAAAAAAAAAAAAAAAAAAAAAAAAAACAAAAAGGCGAGGAAACCTACCAAGAAAAGACATTAGATTTTATTTGATAAACAGCTTTTGTCAGTTTTGGTGAGAAAAATCCATTTAAGTAAGATTAGAAAAAACGCAAGGGATTTCTTACTAATGATTTGCAAGAGACAAAAAAAAAACAAAAACAAGATAAACGGCCAAGCTGCTTTTTACAAGCAAAAGATTTTAAAATTAAAATGATGTAATCAGCCACCATCATCATGAAAACAAATGAAATTTCAGTAAAAGTAAAAAATTTTAAATCTAATATTCATTCCTGCTTGCCTGCCTGCCTTTTATATTTATGCTTTTCGAATCTTATACACAACCAGCTGGCAGAGATGTGGGCAACAAGACTGGTCTATTAAATAAAAGATTTTTTATTAAAGATAACGCTGTTGTATAAATAGAACGAACAAAGTAATAGAAATGCCTTAAAGGAATCTCCTTTTTATAATTAACCGAAAAAAATTTAAAGAAATGTTACAGAAATACAAAAACAAAAGTATCTCGCACAATCAGCGTTTGAATTAAAGCGGGTTTTCTATCCTTTTGCTTTTATTTCACAAAGTTATGCCACCATAGCTTTTTTAATTGCAATTAAAATACCCATTTATTACATCGGTTTTTTTAAGCAAAAGTCAAACAGATAATCATTGCGGATTGGAAATTACTTAATTGTGAACAGTATAAAATAAGCAAGTTGCTTGTAATTAGTAAAAAGTATAAATTTATTAAACAAATATTTTAAAACACCAGCAGAAAATATATAAAATTTTTTTATGGAATCTAAAATAAAAAACTAAACTTAAGCCTGACTTAAACAGCACTGCTGGTGCTACTTCACCGAATTCAAAAATAATTATAATTTTTGTAATCCATCAAAAAATATATTTCGCGTACGTAACACCAGAGACGACAAAATACTTTTCACAAGAATGTGTGAATAATGATTATAAAAATTAAGAATTAAATATCACTCTCATTGACCATCCTCCGTCCTTTATTTTATTCCACTCCAAAAAAGGAAATAGAATTAAGTAGCCATTCTTTAGAAAAAAGAAAAAGTAAATAAATTTTAACTGACAATTAGAAGGTGTTTAAATTTTGTGGTTTGAAAGGTTCCGTTAGGAGAAAAAATTTTTATGTGAGTACAAGATATCTAATAAAAGTAAGAGTCCAGAGGAAGTAGAAGCAGTGACCTTCTAGATATCAAGAAAAAGTCTGCTGCAAGTATTTTAAGACATAATAATAAGTGACAAGAGCATTTGTCCATGCTGTCTGTCTGGGAAAACTTAAAAAAAAACAAACATATTCTAAATTAAAACGTATTCTTAATTAAAAGACCAAACATAATAAAGGATTCCTTGTAAATATGTTTCTTTAAAAAAAGCGTATTATTTTAATTATGGTGTCTATTTTACCAAAATAGGTTGGATTTTCTTTTGTATTTTCTTTAGAATTCATCTTTAAAAACAAACACAAAAAATATTAGAAAAAAAGGCAAACAAATTTTATTTTCGCATTTAGAAATGTGGCCAATTAAGTTACCAAATGAGGCATTTATAAACATCTTTTAAATATTTTATTTAAGTTGCTTGTTTTTCTGCTTTTCTTCTTGTCATTTTTTGCTCTCCGCCTGCCGCATTTAATTCAAAAAGAGGCAAAAAATAAATGAAGTTTGAAATATGAAATCGTTTAATCTTAAATCTCCATAAAATTTTAATTTCTTCTTTAATTTCTGTTTTAGCAACTCAAGTATCAGAATTGCTTAAGGGATAATAAAAATTTAGATTTAATAAATGTGTTTTTATAACAAAGGATGCGGGGCAAAAATATGTTTTTTTTTTTTAACATTCTAACGAACATTTAAAAATACATTAGAGGATATAGAAAAACTACTGCTAAACAAAATTAAACAAACTTTATCTTACAGCGAATGCCACTTTTAATATATTTCTTGTTTTTAAAGGATTTAAAATGGGCTTAAATTAACTCAAAGTATTAAAAAAAATGCCTTAAATGATCAAAAAGTGCTAAAATAGGAAAAATTCATGTTGATCGGGATTAAAATTTTTTTTAGTTCATAAATAATAGTATCTCTTTGTAATGAAAGCGACACTTCTTTTTATGGCTTGTAAAGGTGCCTTTACACAATATGTTTTTAAAATATAAAAACTCAAATGTATGCTGTTTAAAATATATCTTGCCTTAAAATACATGTGTAAAGTATGTTAAATAGTTTTCATTTAAAGCGGACAAATCAATTGATTTTTAGTGATAAAACTGTTTTCTTCTTTACTTTACGTTTGTAATTTTTATAATATCCATTTTAGACCCCATAAAGCATATATATTCTGCGTTTTTATGCATAGCGTAGTCGCCTGTCCATATGTCCGTCTATCTAGTGAGCTAGGGAAAATTTAAATATGACTATAGATCAGATCGCTCCATGTCCTCAAGGCAGCGGGCAAAACATTACGCCGGCCTCTCTGCTGAAGGTGGTTATGATTACTACTTAGTAACCTCTTCATCAAAATTATACAACAACAACCCCCAAGCAAAACGCTTTTTTTAAATAGAAAAACCTAATCGTAGAAGAGATTTTTTTATGCCCATTTTTATGTACACGTGGTTATACATGTATGAGAAAGGGTATATAATATTCGGCATAGCCGAGTGTAGAACTCTTATTACTAAATGACCAAGAAATGTAAAACGCACTAAATTTGATGAAAGCAGAATAGAGTTGACAAACTTTATTATCATCAGAATGTATGTTTTCATGGTTATTAGAGTTGAAAGAACATCAACCAGTTGCAACAAATGTATATCTTAGATTGTTTTAAAATATACAAAATGTAATATTTAAAAAAAATCTTTTCTTTTGAAAGTGATCATGTGTGTGTGTGCGATGTGTTTTGCTCTCATTGTTTGGGCTTATTTGGCGATGATTTCTTATTTTTAGCTGAATGTGTTATTTCCATCAATATTTTTTTTAAGATCTAAGTTTTATTTTTGGAAATTTTCAAGATTAATTTTATTCCATATTCAAGCTCCAGACCTATAAGTCCAGTAGTTAGCGAAAATTATTTTTTTATAAAAGCAACTTGAAGCTGCTTTTGCATTTCAGTCATCATGAAAATCATTTCTCCTTTTATCATTACACTATTCAATAAAACGAATAATTTTCTGAAAGAACTTCCATCCATCAACAGTTTTTATGAGAGGGCAAGTGAGTTTTATTATAAAGGAGTTATTCAAGGTTTATTCAAATGTTATACTTCAAAATTCCGATAAACATTCCTTAAAAGCTTTTCGATTTCCTCTGTATTAATATGAATTTTGTGTTGGAGATTGTTATTGGGTAAAAATTTATTCAGTTAAAATTACTGGTATTTTTCTTGCCCCTTATATTAGCTTGCTTTGTTTTATTTAATTTTCTTTACTAAGTTTTCATTTACTGTCCAAAGAAACTTAGTTTCCAAATTAAACTTTATCTCCCGACTAAGAGAATCTTGATTTTTCCAAGAATTTTAAATTTTATATTTAAAACAAAATTAAGCTAAATTTTTAGTTAATGAATGGAAAGTCAATTCACTCTTACTAAAATGTCTATGGTAAGGATCAACCCAACATATTTGCCAGATACATTAAAAAACTTTAAAAAATTTTTATTTATAAGATTCGGATACAAATTTATGAATCGTAAATGTTTCCTGTATGGAACAAGTAAATATTTATGGAAACCCAAGAGTAAAGCTTTCAGTGGCCAGAAAGCAAACCAATGCGACAACCTTACAAAAATGAATACCTTGGCTTTTTGCCTTCATCAGTATTATCTTGCAACAATGATACTCTTTAAAGTAAAAATTTATTAACACTTAACGTTTTAGCAGATTTTGTAGTTTTTGTCAAACATTTTTTTAAGTTGTAAAGAAAACGCAATCAAGCTTGTTCTTTTCTCACTCGTCTATTGCCCTGAGGAAAAGTTATCTTTCTTTAGGATATAAATTTTTTTTTGTAGGATAAAGCTTTATAAAATATATATCTGGTATAAAGGCACTAATAAGTGTAAGGTTTTTGAGTTTGTATAAATTTTTCCTTTCCAATACTTTCTCGATATTTTCCGTTACGTTTATTTTTTTTTCTTTAGTTTTAATGGCTTTAAATAAATTTTAAATACGAAGTACAAATCATAAGCACCATCTTCTCTTTGTCAAATCTTTTCTGTACCATAATTTCCTTAAGGAATTTAAAAAATATGAGTGAAAACCAAACAAATTTTTAAATTTTATACGCTTTTCTTGAGATTTGTATACTTTTTTCTTCTTAAGCAAGTGTTTATTACAATCCAGATTATATTCGCAAAATACTAAATGCCCGTTGGCCCTTTGTTATTATAATAAGAAGACTATATTGTTTTATTTTACCATGATAAAAAAACATAGTTCAGTTGCATTTCAGACGAAACTTTAAAGATTTTTTCAAAGGACACAGATTTAAAAAGTAAAGATTTTTAGACATAAAACTTTATTTAATAATATTTTTTTATGGAAAAAAGAAAAAAGTAGTAAAGCAAATGTGTAATATAAATTAAAAACTTATTTAAAAACGTTTTATTTGGTTAATGATACAGAAATGAAAAATATATTTATTATGTAATAAAATTCTTATACTAAGATTTTGTTTCCATTAAAACTGATATTTTTTTTAAGAAATTTAAGGTGACACATTTCTATATGTCACGTCATTTAATTTTCTTTCTTTCTTTTCTTTATATTTGCATAAAAGAAAAATTAATCTATACGCTTTTGCACCATTAAGTAAATATTTATTCCAAAAGCCACCAAAAACTTATCTAATTTCCTTCACTTCAAAGATTAAATAAGAAGAACAAAAAAGAAGACATAAATCTGCGTTTGACAAAAGTTTTAAAAGCAAAATTGAATAAAAAATAAAAAAAAATTGAAAACTAAGTGAAGTTGAATAGTTGAAGTTGCCGCTGTGGGAGGAACAAATTGGTGATAATAGAAAAAGTAAAGACTATAAGTTATTAATACGCTCTTCTATTACAAATATAATAAATGAAAACATCATCATCATTAATAACTTCGTTTGAATAAATTTTAAAATAGTTGATTTTTGTATTGAGTAAGCAACTGTGCAATTACATATAAATCCAATATATTTATAAATCTCTTTATTAGTTTGTTTATTTCTTAGTTTATTGTTTGTGCGTGCGTCAGTCACGGTTAAACGACTGAACCGATTTTAATAAAATTTGAAAGACGGGCAGATATTTGACCTCAGATAAAATAGGGTATTTATATTTTTAATAGCAGACCAGGAAAATTAACAGTAATCATTTTATTATGATTGAGTTAAAATCTAAAGCCGCTCTTAATTTCCATCAAGTGATTGAAAATTGTTTTTCTTTAGCACACAAATGGCGCTCAATTTTGCCTTTACACTAATATGCTGCTTAATAATAGTTTGATAATTGTTTATAGCTAAACATATGGCGCTTCTGTTTGCACTTAATATAAAAATGCTAACATAAAGTTCGTTCTATAGGCTTTAGTTATTTCAGGGTAATTTTTTTTTTAAATAATCATTTGAGATTGATATTGCACCAAAATTTGCGTATGAAAACTTTTGAAATTTCATTAAAAATAATTTAAAATAAAAGAATCGAACAATACGAATATCAAGGTGAAAAACTTTTGATAAGGAAAAAATATAGAATTATTGTCGGAAACAAATACGAGGGCTGCTATATATATTTCTGGCCTGGCAACACTGAGTGCTGCCAAGTACAATCTGACATTTCCATTGGAAAGCTTATCATTTTAAGCATAATCGTACTCAAAACGTTTTGACGTACGACCATTATTTGTGTTGTTTACAGTGACTTGAAAAAATAATATAGAAAAAAATGGAATTAACTCGTGAATATTTTCGTGCCATCATTTTTCACAACTTTCGACGTGGATTATCACGACATGAGTGCACTGATGAACTTAAATCTTTGTATAGCGATGAAGCACCATCCTATAGCACTGTAAAAAATAGCTCAAAGACTAATTCCGTGAAGGTCGTCCAAAAACGGCTGTTGTGCCAGAGAACATTAATGCCGTGCGTGAACTCATAATGCAAGATCGACATGCGACATACCGAGAGATAGAGACATCCTTGGACATTTCTTCCACCAGCATAGTAGCTCAAAAAAAGGCTCGTGTCGATTGGTGCAACGAAATGTTGCAAAAATACTATTGCGGTGCTTCAAAAGACGTTTATAAGATCGTCACAGGTGACGAATCATGGATCTATGCGTCTGAGCCCAAAACGAATCAACAATCGACCGTGTGGGTCTTCAAAGACGAGCAAAATCCAACGAAAGTTGTTTGTGGAAGAAGCACATCGAAGCAAATGGTCGCCTGTTTCTGCGGCAAAACTGGTCATGTGGCGACTGTTCCGCTTGAGCAACGTAGGACGGTCACTTCTAAGTGGTACACTACAATTTGTCTGCCTGAAGTCATCGGAGAAATTCGAAAAACCAACAAGAGAAGACGAATCATTGTTCACCATGAAAATGCAAACTCTTACACATCGGCTCAAACCAAAGCGTTTTTGACCGGCCAAAACGTCGAATTAATGGGTCATCCGCCGTTCAGCCCTGACTTGGCACCTAATGATTTTTTCTTTTTTCCGCACATCAAGAAAAAAATGCGTGGTCAACGATTTTCGTCGCCAGAAGAAGCTGTTGAGGTGTTCAAAAACCATGTTTTAGAGACGTCTCAATCGGAGTGGAAAAAGTGCTTCGACAACTGCTTTGAGCGCATGCAAAAAAACCATTTTTGATTATAAGTATTCGCATTTTCACTATTAGGCCAGAAATATATACAGCAGCCCTCGTATAACAATAAAAATCAACTAATTATTATATGAAAAAATAAATTAAAAAAAGCATGATACCAATTTTGAACGCGCTAGTGAAATTAAATTCTGTATTTGGGTACCTTTAACCACATAATTGATAGGTTATATTTGACATTTTAAATATTTAATCTTTAAGTAACTCTTTCCATCACAAAAGATAGTAAACAAAGGCTACAATATATTTAAAAGTGCCTAGAAAAGCCTAAAAATTTGACCCAGGTAACGCCGGGTACAATAAAGCTAGTCTGCATATAAGTCATGTGTGATAGACAATATTGTGCTTAAGAAAAGTTTTAAGGATGTTTCGTAAAATATAAACTTTTTAAGCAAAGAACGCAACTGAGATCATATTCCGTACGAAAACAATTTTTTTTAATTCTCTGTCATCCCAACTTCACTAAACATATTTACATACATGGTGAAGAGTAGGTAAGATTCGGCAAAACTAAATACAGCAATTTTATTTTTTAATTATTTTTAATTATATGTCAACCCAGCATTTGCTTTTTTAATTGGATTTACTTTATTACAGTAGATTTATAGACATGGTAAAGGATATACAAGATTCGACGAAAATACCTTTCTTACTTGATTTTTATTGTGTTCTAATATACAAAAAAAAAAATTTACCTTTTGCTTTATAAAATTTTTCTTAAATCAATAAATGGAATTTTATTAATTTTTAATGTTGTTTTAATTTTGTTTATATGTACGAATTGACAGATTAGTGTAACACTAGGAACATGTATGTTTGTGTAAGAGCACGGCAGTCCTAAAAATTATGTAGTGAGGGCTACTTAAGCGTTTGACAGTCTTATGGTTAGGTTCTTGTCATTATCTTGTTTACACTACTGTTAAGCCTTTAGGCTGCGATTCGTAATTAAACCATCAATTAAATAATTGTTTTAATACACAAAGCATTACCTACATTCTAGTTCACTTTAAACTTCTATTGAAAATCTACTAAAACGTCTGTCAAAAGTAAAATACGACATAACAAAATACTGTATTGAAAAAACATGTGTTGAAACAACATGCAACTACTCCCTATAATTCTTGTAATATTGCAGGACAGGCTGTAAGCATTTTTAAAATTGTTAAACCATCGGTCATGTTGCAAAATTTAAAAAAAATTATATTCATAAAAGTTTGCAGCAAAGTTCAATTACTTACTCTCGAATGCAGGAACTGCAAAAGTAAGCTATGGACGTGTAGTATAACCGAATTAATTTAAAATAGCAAATTAATAATATATTAACTGATTTAAGTCGAAGTCATTACAGAGAAGAGAAATCGAAAACTATGCTGGAATTTTTCATTATAAAATAATTATAAAAAAAATTATTATTTTAACGCATTTTTTTCTGAAAATGTTATTTTTATAGTACATTTAAACAACAACGTTTTTTTAAATAAAAAAAGATCAAAAATTGCAAGTTACGACACAAATACATTTAGCGATTATATTAATAGCGACTAATTAATAGAGATTATATTTTTTTCATGGAGCTGTAAGGGTCAAAATTATTCTATGCTTTGTGCCGTGTAACTTGTCATAAAAATGACGCTAATGCTACTTTTTGAGGCTTATAACGCGCTAATCACATTTCTATAAATTGTATTTTAAAACAATTTATTTTGCAAACGATACACATGAAAACATAAAATATAATTCTTGCAAAAAAATCAATTTTTCACAGATTTTAGCTGTCTGCTATATAAACGTTCAAAAGTTTGGCCACATACATAGTTTTGCAGCAACTATTGGGACAGCCCTTAATTTATAATATTATTTATTCATATTTCTTATTATACCAGACAAGGTAGTAGACATTCTGTCTAATTTTCAAGTGTTGGTATAAAACGGTTCAAATTATTGGGCCATAGAGGTCAAATAACATCAATTATGGGAGTACCCTTTGATTTCTAAATGTAAATCTTATACTTGTTTTTTTTAGCGGACATAGCAATACAAGTTATATGCGTAATAGGGTTCAAAAGTTTGGGCATATACATCAAATAACATTAAGTATTGGGGCACCCTTTAACCTATAAGTTTAAATAATTTTTAAGTGTTTGTATAAAGGTCAAATTACATCAATCAGGGGTACATCCTTTAATTTCTAAATTCAAATTGTAGACTTCTTCTTATAGCAGACTAAGCAATACAGGCTCCTTGTTAATTTCAGCTGCCTCTGTAATGGTTCAAAAGTTTGGTCACATATATAAAAGTACATCAACTGTTGGGTCACTCTTTAATTTCCAAGTGCAAATTTTATACTTCCTGTTGTAACGGGCTTAGCAATACAGATTCTTTGTAAGTCCCTAACATCTATCTAATACTGTATTAAAGTACAGCCATATACAGCATATTAAAAATTAAATTTTTAGTTTTTAAAAATTAAACTTAAATGTTAATATTTTTTGACCTTTTATTATATTTAATTTTATTTTATAATGAAACAAGCACCAGGTCAGTCTTAGAATAAAAATAAAAATGTTGTTTATTATTTTTAACTTTTTTCTTTTAATATTTCGCCACACCGTTGGGTGGCATCTCCAGCAAATAGGAAAAACATACAATTTTTTAATAATATTATTTCCTGTTTCCCAACGGCGTGGCGAAATATTGAAATAAAAAAAGTAAAAAATAATAAACAATATTTTTATTTTTATTCTAAAACTGAACTAGTGCTTGTTTCATTATAAAACAAATTAAAAATTAAACTTGTTATTGTAATGGTCATATTAATTGATATTCTGTCCAATTTTAAAGTGTTTGTTTATAATGGTTTAATAGATAGGATAATATACGTCACCTATGGTGCACCCTTTAGTTTTAAGATTTTTTTCTATTTCCTTTTGCTGTAAAGGGCCATACTAATACGCATTTTTTCAGGTTTTAAGTTGTCTTTATATTATGTATATTGGGACACCCTTTAATTATTCAAATTATGAATTGATTTTAAAATGAGAATAATGCGTAAGCATAAGCGGTTTTAGTATAGAAAAAATTTTAAATTTTAAATTTATAATCTTTTTAGAAATGACTGAGTTCTGCAAGCACAAACATAAAAAGGCAACTTTCAGATGATTTTATGATCCTCTTCTATTTAAAGTCGGTTAAAAATAGTTTAAGTCAATTAGCAAAACTCACAAAAAGGGAAATGTATATTTAATAAGTTTTATTTTGTCAAATACTTTATATAATGAGTTATATTTACACAAAATATATTTTAGTTTTCACTAATTTCTGTAAATAAAAACCACACCATTTCTGGCTCTTTTAAAATTTTTTAACACGACCGAATACTTACTTGTGTGATATTTTTTTTTTGTAGGAAAAATAACCAACACATACAAAATTGAAAAAATAATATTCATTATGCCTAAGAGATACAAATAAAAAAAAAATTTTAAAATAATAATCCGAAATGCCATGAACGCAAAATAACTTAGATTAATTTTAAGTTTCTCATTTTTTTTGAATTTCATGAAAAATGGTCAGAAACAATTACTTGACTAAAAAGGATATACGTATGTATCTATATGTGTAGATGTATGTATATATACATATGTATATATTTATGTGTGTATATATATTTATTTATATCAGTTGAATTTGCATAAAAATTCTGTTAAAGTGAATCGTCACAAAGCTCTCGCTATAAGCAGCACAGTAAAATAGAGACATGTTTCTTATCTCTATAAAGAAACTTTTTTAATCATATTTATTCTTGCAAATATAAACAATGTTATAAATGGGTGATATACATATATGAAGCTAAACGAAGTGATATTTGAATATCTCCCTCTAGCAATCAATTTGCTTGGAATTGTGATATTTAATAAAAGCATTATATTCTTTTTTTTCATTGTGTCTATAAATGTTTAAATTTTCTAACTTAGTTATCCCCAATGAAATACATTTTATAATATCTTAACTTAAATGTTAAGCAGAACATTTTCAACTGTTGAACTTTTCTTAAGTTCATACAAATTCGTAAGAACTAAATAAAAAATCAATAAAAAATATCATTCGATGAAAACTTGTAAATTTTAATATTGGCCGGAAAACTGCTGTGATAACTTTCATACAGTTTTATTCGCTTCATTATTTAGCAGCTTTTTAAAGGACGATTTATGTATTAAACTGCTAAAAACTTTTTATCCTGCATTTAATTCAATTTTATGTCTTAGACAGCACAAAAGCATATTCATGATTTGTATTTATGTGTGTGTAAATCAAATCAAAATTTATTATAGCAGCTACATAAAATAAACAAAGGAGTAAAGAAAATTATATCAAGTACTCTACAGTATGTTAGGTAGGTATACTTATGAAACCGATATATTGGCAGTATTCGTATTTGCCGATATTGTGTTATTTACCGGCATTATTTTTATTGTCGCTACGTTGATCTGATTTCAAACCGGTTATAGGTAGATGAACATACATCACATCACTAAACGGAATAACATATACAAATACTTTGTGGGGTCGGAAATAAAAATTGTATAAATTACACCTGTGGTGAGGGTTAAATCGTTTTTAAAGTTTCATGGCTTAAGTTCACAATTCATATTGGTACTACTTATGTTTTTTCGGTGGATTTCTAATTTACTTGCATTTGATATTAATTTTTAGTTTAAAATTTTAACTAATCAATCATCCTAAATTCTAAGATGTTTTTTTTTAGCGATATCGTGTTCCCTAGCGTTCCAAGAAGAAATGTGCGGTTTTTTCATCAGCATCAAAATTTTGTCGGCACATGACACTTTGCGAAATCTATTCTAGACATCTTTGTGAAATTTAAACATGAATGCGTTGATGTAGCTTTCTTTGTTAACCGACTTCAAAAAAAGAAGGAGGTTATCAATTCAACTAAATGTTGCTTTTTTGTGTTTGTGCCTGCAAAACTCAGTAATTTATTAAGCGATTTTGAAACTTGTTTGTAGTTTGAAAGATTACGCTTTCAGATTGGTTCCGTATAAAAAACAGTTCATAATTTTTAAAATTAAAGGGTGTCACCGTACAACATATATATTTTTTATGTGTATTATGAACCATAAAGCGCACTTCCTTAAAGTTTAAGAAAGTAATAAAAATATATCTAAAAATTAAAGGGTGTAACAATAGTTGACGTAAATTGACTTATATGCTCCTATATTTTGAACCGTTATAGGCATACGCTTAAGAATTGGACAGAATGTCAATTACTCTGACCTTTATAATAACAAGTATAAGCATTCAAAATTCTTAATTAAAGGGTTTCCAAATAGTTAAAGTAAGTTGTTAAATTTGGCCAAACTTTTGAACTGTTATAAACTGATAGCTGAAATTTACAAAGAACCTTAAATAAAGTAGCAAACTTGAAATTAGAAATTAAAGGGTATCCCTACATATGACACAATCTTTAAAACCGTTACAGATAAACTCTTGAAAATTAGACAGAATGACGCCTACTATATCAAATATAATAACAAGTATTCATATTTAAAATAAGAAATCAAAGGGTACCCCAGTGGTTGTAATTTGTTGTGTGTGGCGAATCTTTTGAACAGTTATAGACTAACGCTTAGAATTTCAACAAATTTTGTTTTACTGTGGCAGCATTAAAAAGTATAAAAAAAAGCGTATGTGGTCACCCTACTGAAATTTTTTGTTTAATCTACATTCATATTTTGTTCTACGACATGTAAAAAACCCTGACGCAATATTTCTCAAATATTATGAAACATAATAAATGAATATTACCGTCCTAAAAAAATATGATTTTAAGTTTGCCTGCTTTTAGGTCAGGTTTTTTTTGATAGAATTATTTCCTGTTTTCATGGGCTATTAACTGGACACTTTGCTTGCAGCAATATTATCCGAATTTTATAATAAGAACTTTCTTATCATATCTTAAAGGATTCCTCAACATGAAACAGAGAAATGTTGTTGTATTATTTGATCAAAATTTTGTTTTAAAATGACACAAGAAGGATCAAAACTTCCTGTTTAAATATCAGTACAATTTGAATTCTTGAAGAATACTTTCTGTCTTGTGTAGTGATCAGTTTTTAACAACCAACAACTGTTTTAAAATTACCAACGCTTTACTGCACGTCGTACTTCTTAAATTTTCTTTCAGTTTTTCTGTAACACAAATTAAGTTCAATTATTTTCCCTTGAATGATTTCATACAAAATTTGCCAGTTTGTCTATTTTCGTATATCTTGAAAGATAAAATCTCATGTTTGCTTTTATAATCGAGTGTTTAAAGAACATGAGTAAACAACTATGTAATAGTTTGATTTTTCTCTTGTGAATGGTTATTTAAGAGCTCTATATTGATTTATTTAATATTTATTTTTGTTTTCAATAATGTTTTAGTTTATATATTTTTACGCATGTATGTAGTATTGTTTTTTAAATGATACGAAAAAATAATTTTGTAAACAGGGCATAGAAAAACTAAGGACAAGTGCTTATGATAAAAATAAATTTTTCGATTAATCGGTAAACAGAAAAAAAAAATTTTATATGAAAATAAAAAAATACTTAAGTTTATTCTTGAGCCAAGTTCAGCTCATATTTAGTCAAAAGTCTTATATGGGGCCAACTCCTAAAAAGAATTTTATTATTAAAATTTAAAAACTTAACAATTTTATATATCAAAATTTTTAAACTTGAATCCACGATTTTGTCTACATGTTGTTACGAAAGTAAGAGCTTTAATCTTCCATATCTGTGCCTTTAATAAGGAAAAAAAAGAGCAAAAAATGTTTTTACTTTCACCATTAAAAAGGTGCGTTTTCTCTTTACAAGAATATCATGGAGCCTAAATATAAAGAAAAATAATTTTGATGAGCCGCAGTAGTAAATGAGTTGTCTTAAGGCGTTTAAATGAAATCACAGTTCCAAATTCCCGGAGACTCGGCGAGAAGAGAATAACTGTTTATATTTGAAGAAGATATAAAAAGCCCACTCTCGATTGACGATCTATTATTGGGTTACATGGGTCATTGTTTTTTTCAATGTTTTGCTTTGATTGCCTCCGATAAAAGAAAAAAATGTTTACATCCATTAATACTTTATTAAATATTTAACTGATGCAATTAAATACAAATTTACTGAAATTAAAAGTTAATTTTTTTTAATTAAGAAAGAAAAAATAATTAAATGAATTAAATCAATTAAAAATTTAATTATTTTCTGTGAAAAATTTCCACCTTTAACAGCTTATATTTTTGCAAATCCTCCTATTTCGTAAAAAAAATCTGAAAAATCGGATATCGTTTAAGAATGAGGTTAAGTATGTACTGAGAAAATGTTGAATAAAAAATATTAATAAGGGTCAGTCACGACGGAGGTTATGATGGAGGATTAATGTGTTGGAAAAACTGGTGTAAGTGGAAGTTATTTTTCGCTTTCCTCAGAGGTGGAAAGGAAATCCATCGTTCGATTATAACATTTCCTATCCTCAGCGGTAACAACTTATATGAGAACGGTCTTAATTCCTTCTAAAGTTGTAAACAATATTGTTGTAACAATATTGTTTCTAAATATTTCATACCCGGCACTGTTTTTAAAATTCCTTTTGCGAGTTTTTGTGTTTTCATTTCTGAGGGAGCAAAACAAAAAAAAAATTCTCTCACATACCATTTTAATATAATTCTCATACAAACACAATACTAAAGCAAAAGTAGAACATTAACCGCAATTGAAACATTACGTTGGTCTTATAAATATAAAACACGCGGCCTATAAAAAAGCAAGAAATACACAAAATCTGCAGTGAAAGAATAGAAGAAATAAAAAACAAAGAATAAATGATAAAGAAAAACAATAAAAGAGACATGAAAATGTGGCAAACACATTCATAACAAACAACGGTTGCTAAAGGAACCGTCGCACAAACATCTACGTCTAAAAGCAAACAGACCTTAGACACCAAAAGCTCTTTATGGAGGTGATAAAAATAAAAAGAAAAAAGCCAAAAAAATGCTAAAGAAAAGCAGGAAAATAATTTGAAAATGAAGCAACAAGAAAATATAAACTAATACTTGCATACTTGCATACATACATTCATACATTTGAATATTTACTAACACAAACTGTCATTCCTTTAACAGAATAAAGGAAGTCTTTCAACAGAACTGATTTTAATCTAAATTATCCAGTGTGTTGTGTGTAACAAATGTGTGTCATTTGTTTAAAAAAAAGATAAAATAAATTGAAATAAAAATATAATAAGGAAAAAATATGATATTAAATTATTAGATCATATAAATAAAAATTTAAAAAAATTTTCAAGGAAGTTGTAAAATTTGGAAAGAAAACACATGCATGTGCTTTTCTTAATTGGTTTGATGAAATTTTAATTTGAGAGTGGAAAAAAGCAATTAAACCGGTTGTTTTTCTTTTTAATACGGAATAGAAAATTTTTATTGAATTTAATTGCTTTTAAAAGCAACAACACCGTATTTGGTCTATCAAGATAAAATGAGCTTAAATTTTTTATGAAAAACAAATCTTAACAACGATTTAAAGTGTCTTTTTTACCTCAGAAATTATTAATGATTTTTTCATTTTTATTTTGAAAAGAAACTCAATAAAGAGTAAGAATTTATTAGTTTTGTGAAAATATAATGAAGTTTTAAATACGAGAAAGTAAGTGTTCATGAATTTTTAATGCCAAATGCGAAAATATTGATGTCATACGCCTGTTAAAATTATATACCAAAATATAGGAAACATAACAAAAACCGGATAAATACCAAAGGTAAAAATAGAATATAAAAATTTTCAGACAAGACGACTACCAACACTATTTTTGTTTAAATACAAACGTAATTTCATAGCCACACACGTATGTACATATACACGGTATTAATGTTAACTAAAAGCACAGAATATAATACTTTCTATATGAGAAGAGCTTTTATCCAAAGTGTTGCTGTAGTTTTTTTCAACATGTTGTGGCGAACATCTTCATAAACAAAATTGTGTTCGTGTTATAATTTTTCCTATTAATAGTTATGTTAAGGATATGCTGTATTGAGATAAACATTTTTGTGTCTGTTTCAAATGCAGGTTGATAAAATTAAGAAATAACTTTTATCTTAATTATTTCTTAAACGCTTTTTTTTCGTTTTAGGTAAATTTAAACAATTACTTTTGTAGCCACTTAATATTGTAATATATTGTCTGTTTTAAACAAACAAAAAATAATGTCAGTCTATATTAAATATTTGATACTTGAAGAAGAACATGTATTTTCCAGTAAAAGGATTATTGATTATGTTGTTTTTCTTATAACCCTATTTCTTAAATTGGTTGTTTGAATTGATGATGGAAACATTAAATCACAAGAATTATTTTTGCTTAAAGTCTAAAGACCTTCGAACAACTGAATGGTGAAAAGACATGGCTAAATACTAATAGCCAAAACTATTTATTAAAATTTTTTTAACGTTTTGAAATATTTCAAAATATTTTGATTGTTTAATTATTTTATAAAGTTGTCTTTTGCCATATGGCAAATATATTTCTTTTTTCAGTGATAACTTTCCTAAAGCTGTAATATATATTATTTAACTTAAACAGGTTTGAGGATTTAACAGGTCATTCTTTATTCCGATTTTTTAAAACATTTTATTTAAACTAAAGGGTCATCCATATGCGAGGCCTAGATATCAGCACTATATAATTTTTTACACGTGACATCTTTTCAAATGACATAAGCCATTTTGCTTTATTAGAAGGTAGTACAGTTTTAACCATGAACAGGTACACATTGCAAAAACGCGTTTACATCATTCAAAGTTATTATGAAAATGGGCGTTCTTTGAAAAATACCCATCGCAAAATTTTGTTTAGTGACGAAGCTCATTTCAGAATGGATGGATTCGTCAATAAACAAAATTGTCGTATCTGAGGTAATGAAAATCCTAGTGTTATTTATGAAAAATCTCTACACCCACAAAAATTTACTGTTTGGTGTGCTTTTTGGGCAAATGGAATTATTGGGCCATTTTTCTTTGAAGACGATGCTGGCAATGCTGTTACTGTGAATGCTGAGCGATACCAATCAATGTTGAGAGAATTTTTATGGACAGAGTTGAATCATATTGATGTGTCTGACGTCTATTTGCAGCAAGACGGTGCTACATGTCACACAACTTGAGAAAACATTATGCTTTTGCGATCAAAATTTCCTCAACGTGTAATTTCACGAAATGCAGATTTCAATTGGCCTTCAACGTCATGTGATCTAATACCATTAGATTTTTAAAGTGGGGTTTTTTGAAAAGTCGAGTGTATGCTAACAAGCCAAAAACAATTAATGATCTAAAGAACAACATTCAAGTTGCAATTCGTAAAATAACACCAGCAACATGTCGGAAAGTCATTGACAATTTTGATATTCGGATTGATGTCTGCAGCCGCAGTCATGGTGGACATTTGAATGATATTCTATTCCACTTATAATTGTAATGGATCATACATCTTGAAAAAATTGCAAATAGTTTGTGTTTTATTTCAAAGAAACATGTAGGCGCGTTTTTTGGATGACCCTTTATATTTTTTACATCCTAAATATTATAACGCTTTTTGTAAAGTAAATTGTGGTGAAAAAGACTAGGTATTGAAAAATAAACACGTCTTATTTTACATCATGTTGCTTTTTCTAATAAAATTTTCTATGGGAAGAGATAAAGAATGATGCAAAAAAACTTAAACTAATTAATGTAAAATTAACACAAAAAAATTATTTTCCAAAAAGTAAATAAAATGGAATCAAAAATCCCAACAAGATAGACTTGTACTGGGTGTTTGAAAATATTAAGATTTATATAGGATTTAATTTTGTATTTAATATAACTATGTCTTGTAAACGAATTAGTTTTTTTTTATAATTTCATTATCGGTTATGATAAATTGAATGAACGAAAGGGAACAATAAAATTTAGATACCTGCAGAATGAAATGTAATTCTTTGTATCTTTGTGTAACCACCTTGTAGATAGATGCAAAGAATACTAACGAAGGTTGAACCTATAAGGAATACCTCATATAGTACCGCTTTAATCAGTACGGTTTCTCTCTAAGCCGATTACGAATTTCCACAAAAATAAAGCGATTTTCGTTAAAAAATTAAAATAAGGTTTTTAAAATAAATTTCTCATGTGCTAAATACACATGACAAAATTATAAATAATCGTTTTTTTTTTGACTCAATTTTCATAATCATGTTCTTTAACCTTCTTAGTGCGGTTTAAAATAGCACAGCGAGGAATTTATATAAATATATATATATAACTCACAAACTGGATTGCAATAAGATGTTCGCTCAATCAGCCAGTTTTACCAGTTTTGCTTGTTTTTACCGATTTTTTTTAATTTAATAACTCTGCCAAAAATGTTTATTGGTTTTTGGACATAATAAAATAATTAGAGTGCTTTGAAACGAGTATCTTTTAGCAAATATTATTTCTTATATAATTTTTATAGTTACTTTATAATATGTCTATTGTTGAAAAATGCATTTATTAAATAAGTAAATAAAATAATGGCACTTTTTCTTTTGTATATGATTTTAATACTTTTAACAGATATATTATAATAAAAAATTATATAGTAAAAATTAAAATATAATTTTAATTAAAAAAATCGCATCTTTGTTAATAAAATTTTATTTCATGACCAAATGATATGTATACAAATATAACGTGGCAACACTGCAACAGTTTTAAAACTACTTTTTAGCCGAAAAAAAGCTTTAGCTTTAACAAAATTTTAAAGCTTTTCCTTAAAGCTTACATCATGCAAGAGAAGTTTCACATTATTTTAGTTATAATTTAACAAAAGAGAACAGGAAAAACACCCTTTATTTCTGCATTGAAAGGTTATTGACAGTTAGAATGGAGAAAAGTTAAGGAAAAGTATAATGAAAAAAACAACTAAAAACACTATGTATTTTTACTTCATCTTATTTATATACTGCATTCTTAGTTATTACAAAAGTTTTATGTAATTTGTTGTCTGCGTGTCCATGTGCGTGCGTTTTGCTTGTTTAAAATCAAAAGGTTAAAAGGAGTAGGAAAAAATACAATAAATAAATGGCTTTTAAAGTGTTTACAAAAAATTTCTAATAAAAAAACAACAACAGAAAAAAAAAGGAAAATAAACAACAGCACAATAACAACTTTGACTATTTTTGTTTTCCCCACACTGTAGTGTTTGTTAAAGTAGCAAAGAAAGTTAGTTTAGCCAAGGAGTGGTTTTTTAATAATAAATCTTTTATAATTATTTAAAAAACTGTGAAAAGGTTTTTAAGCCAGCTTCTATAAGTTAACTAAACATTGTTAAGAAAACTGTAAATATATCTACATAAAAGTACATGTGAATAATTGCATCAGTACAGGAAAATAAATATCTTCCTTGCTTTTGGTGCAGCTATTAACATCCATATATTAAGTGAAAAATTCAATGAAGTGAGGACAACAATATAATATTCGTTTTGTGTTCTATATTATTGCAACCATCTCTATGCTATTCATCCATCGCTATGTGCAACTACCGTCTGGCTCATACATACATATATAGCAGACTCATCGATTTACGTCTATAAAGTAAGTTAAATATTCATGTTTTATTTATTGCTGCATAGGAAATTTAGTAAAGAAAAACTAAAAAAAAAAAAAAAATAAATAAATAAAAAAAATTTAAAAATTCTTAATATTTTATGTCTTTCTAACTACAAAACCAGTCGATTTCCTAAAAAAATATATTTAAAAACTAAATTATTCATGATATTCTGATATAGTTATTTCCAAAACTCATCAATCCAGTTATTTTTTTTTTACCGACTTTATAGCATATGAGTAGGTTTAAAGAAAATTTATGTTAAAAATTCTACATTCGTAGTCCCAAACTTGACTGATTAAATGATAAGTTTATTTAATCGAGATAGCAAAAATCCCAAGGAATCCAACATTTTAAAAGAAATTATTAAAGATCAATATCAACTGAAAATCAGTTTTTATTTTTGAGAACCCTCATATTCATTCTTTTCGAAAAAATCCCAAAAATAACAGCTTCTGTACCCAAAAACCTCGGAAGATGATATTATTTTAGTTAACCCTTTCCTTGTTTTTGGTGAATATATTCGACGTTGTTACCTATTGACTGTATAAGTTTTTACAATTGCAGCTTTTTGTAGTTTTAAAAATTTTTCAC
Source organism: Cistogaster globosa (assembly GCA_937654795.1). Classification (NCBI taxonomy): domain Eukaryota; kingdom Metazoa; phylum Arthropoda; class Insecta; order Diptera; family Tachinidae; genus Cistogaster; species Cistogaster globosa. Next base: position 41,474,931 of record OW569403.1, on the reverse strand, counting down.
TTTTATAGAAATCCGACAATTTTTTATATTGATATTGGTTTCCGGTGACAGTTTGGACTATTTTAATTTGAAAAGTTTTTACCTCGAGTTTAGCTACAAACTTAATTATTTTTAATATTTAAAAGGTTGTACAAATTTCATCCACGTTTATAAAATCAATTATTTGTATTTATTTATAGGGGCAAAAAGTGTAACGTTTTTAAAAATATAATTATTTTTAAAGTCTGTATTTATTCCCATTTTCTTATTTATTTGTTGTTATGTAAGTACCGTAGAGTAAACCTGATCTTTTAATGGTTCTTGGCGACATCTTGATCCTCAAATTATTTGTTGTCTAGAATAAAACATGTTTTTGTTTTTTTTTTCTCCGAATAGTTTATAGGTTTTGAAAATAATGATTGAATAAGAAACCTTTTAGCATTTGTTACAATAAACTTAAAACCTTAAGGACGTATCTTGTGATGGAAGAGCTAAGACTACAGACTAAATTCGTTGAATTTAAAGCCATTGCTGCAAGACTTATCAACTTTATATTTTATTACTAGAATCAAAGACCTTTATATGAAAGAATTAATAAGAATAATAAACAAATTTCAGTTAAATTAAAAAAAAATCAAATCAAAAACATATATAATATTTAAGAAAAAGTCCCAAACAATAGTTTTTTCCACTTAAAAAAATTCCTAATTTTTTTAGGTAGTATCTATAAGAGCACGTATCTAATATTTGTTTTTTGATAATAAAAATTTTGTGAGAATGTTGTAAAATGTTTTTAAATGATTTAAGCATATTATCGCTAATAAATTTAAATATTAATTCAAAATAAAAGAACGCTATCAAACTTTGTTTTCTTTAAGTTTAACATTAAGGGCACAAGAACTATTGATATATTTTGGTCAAAAATGATACAGGAACTTGTACTATATATAGCAATATGTCAGGAATTGGGCGTTACTTAAAAAATTAATGGTCTTGTATGGTTACAAAAAACTTCAGACTAACCTTTTAAAAACAATTGTAGAATATTGAAAAATCGTAAATTGACGTTCGCGGAGACTAATTAGAGATTTTCTTTATCACCACGAAAATAGTTCCCAATTTGAGAGAAGAAACTAAAAGTTTCTTCTAAATTATTTTTTGGGTCTTTTTGTGATTATCATGTTTCCATAAATATAAAAATTAAATAAAGTATTAAATATAAGCTTGACTATTTTTTATTGTTGTAATTTAAAAGTAAGTCTTATTTGTTCTTAGATATCTTTTGCGTAGCAGTCATCTAACCGCATGTCACACAATCCAATCAAAGTAGGTATTATTACATATCAACCATTCTGCTCGAATTTCGTTTACCTTCTTTGGATTCGAATGATTTTTTATATTCATAAGAAATAATGAATCTGCAATTTGCTGAAAGTGGTTTCTATCTCGATTGGAATTCAGTTCTGTGATATGCCTGATAATAGAAATTTAGTTAAGAAAATTGTGAAGAATTTAAAAACAGCAAATAAAAACTTCATCGACTTTTCAATGTATTCTTCAAACCACAGTTTTCAAAAAGTAAAAATCAACTGCGATTCTTGAGTTTTTCACATTGTTAAAGTTATTTTAATTATTTTAATCGTATATTGCTCTTCTATATCCTTGTTTCTATTTTACTTCAATAAAATTATATGTGTTTTGGTGTAATATATGGATAAATAAAAGATCTACAATGAATATAAAAATGGTTTTAAAATTGGTAACTTAAGTCACGATAGGGATCTTGGATCGAAAAAAAAACTCTCTGAAGTAAAATTAAAAACAAAAAATAGTCAGTAGGGACTAATGATAATTATCATCGATTATAATCGATATTGCGGCATGGAAATACATAATTTGCATATGGCGTTCAAAATTGTCATAGACAAAGCCCAGAGCAAATAATAGCGAAGGAAAAAAAAAATAAAAACATCAATCACATATATAACAAATGTATTAAAAATTATTTACCATGTTATCAAATTATATTGGCAAAGTTGACTACAACACGAACATAAGAACTCAGATTATATATATACTTCATGGGTCTTATGTATTATTTACCACCTTAAATGCTCTTAAACAAAATTAAATTAATTTAAATTATATATTCATAACATAAATTCTCTAGATTATTTAATAGTTAATTAAAAAGCATTTAAACGTAACATATGAAATACTTTAAAACCATATCAATTCAAAAGCACAACATACATTTTTTATAACTTAATAAGCCAAATTTGAGTTTAAGCACATTAAGGCTTTAGGACTCAAGTATTTATAATAAATTTTTTCATAAATTTTGTAGCTTAATGTGTTATAAATAAGAATACACTAAGAAAATTTAATAATAAAAAATTAAATTTTTTAATTTTTAAAAAATTCGGCACCCACTTAATGAATTAACAGCTGTAAAACTGCTACTAATAATAAATAAAAAATTTCACTATTAATATACATTCGATGCTAGAGAATCACAAATTTGTGAACGTAATTAAAAATAGGTTTTCTTTTAAAAAACTTAGATAATTAAAGAAATGGCTCTTCTTTTGAAATGTAAATTTTAATATAAAATAAAGTGAAGTTTGCTTACTTTACTTTCTTTACAAATGTTACTCGTTCTGAGGTGTTGTCTTTTAAATCTTTAACTTGGAAAGTCGTTGTTAAAATCATGGGTATGGAACAGAAACACGTATTCATGTAGGTTTTGATAGTAGTGTTCACACACACAAACACACACTAATATATTATTGTACATGGACTTACATTTCGGGGCTTAATAAATAAATAAATGATTTACACAAAAAAGAAACGTAATCTATTATACTACTCAACATCAAAGATTTGTAATTAATTTATGAATACAGAAGGATATTAATTCGACTGAATGTTTTTTATTCTGTTTTTTATTCTGACCGCAAAAACCAGTCATTTCGAAACCGATTTAAAATATTTTTCTCTTAGGTTGAAAAGTTGTGCTTACAAATTGGTTACGTTTTAAGACCCATATTTAGAAAGTATAAAACTTGGATTTAGAATCTTAAGATTGCCCCAATAGTTGATGTAATTCAATGTACATTGCCAAACTCTTGAACTGTTACAGGCAGACAGCTGAACTATACAGGGAAGCAGTATTGCTACGTGCGCTATAAGAACAATTGTACAACTGGAACTTAGAAATTTAAGGGTGTTATTTAACTTATATGACCCTAATTTAAACCGTTATACACAAACACTTTGTCTGGTGTAATAAGAAGTATAATATTAATTAAGAAGTATAATATTATTAATATTAATATTATAAATTAAGGACTGTCTCAAAAGTAAAATAAAAAATTAGTTAGTCGCCAAACTTTTTAAAGGGTTATATACCCAGAGGTAAAATCTTATTTGAAGTCTGTTTTTTGCAAGAATTTTTTTATTTTCTTCGTATATTTTTTTAAATTTTCTCAAGGACTCAACGAGTTCAATTAAACTTATTAATAAATCTATTATTAGTTCTTTCGAACGTCTAAAGTCGCATTATTTTATTAAAACTCATAAAAGGTTTTTGGTAATAATATTCACACACTGTTTGGTTTGTGGCCTATAAAAACTAAAAAAATTACAGCTGGGTAAAATAAATTTTATAAATTTTTGGTATGTTACAGTTTAACCATATAAAATTTGGGTAGATCTGTACTTTGCTCTTTAGATTTCTTATCCGTTCTTTTAGCTTTTTTATTAAAGACAAATAAACTAAGATAATATAAATGATTATAATAATGATTAATAATAAAATTTTTTGTATTAATAATTTCGAAAAAAGCCACAGCTACTGGAAGACTTAATTTTTTGTTGTTTTAAAATAAAAATATGGTTACTATTATCTCTTGCTAATTATCCATTGCATTTTACATACTAATGTAAATTTATTTGTCTTATAAAGTTTTAAATACAAAAAAAAGAAAAAAATTCTAAAACATTTTAATTAAGCATATTTGCCGTTACTGAAATGATTAATTTATCTCAACTCAAGGTTTCCTAGGGGAAAATGTGATTAATGATAATAATTTGCTTAGTTTAAATTTAAATTAGCACTTTATTTTTGTTTCATTTTGTTTTGATACAATTTTTTCTCTGTGTACAAAAGATTTTTTTGTTTTGTTACAGCTCATTTATGTTCGTAAATTATTCATATCTCTTACTTGTATAAGAACATTTTACTGGCTCTATTAATTTGCAATCAATTTATATTTTTCAATATACATTTATTAAATGACTTTTTTTCGATCTGCTTGTGCTTGAAGAACTTAAGCTTTTACACCAAATTTTAACCACTTTCTAAGCCTTCTCAATTAGGATTTTTGCAGCTGTTGTTATTATTGATGAGTTTTCTAAATGCTTCGAAATGTATTTCACGTGCCGCTGACATTATAAGTTTTAGTATGTTTTTAGTACGACTACTCTGTTACAAATATATGAATGTTGTGTTTGAAATTTTTCTGTTTTTGTCAGCCAAACTTTCGTTTTTTTTTTGTTTTTTTGTTTTTTTTTTCTGAAGTGACCCTTAATAAACCATATTCAAACTTAAGGATAAAAGCCACTAAGCAAAAGTTGCTTAACTCATCAATTTTTTTTACTTTCTAAACACATATTGTTTATATGACCAACTATTCGTTTGAGATACTTTTAATCGTTAGAGTTTCTAAGTGTGACAGAAGATGTGACCGTTTAAGCATATTCGTAGAGCAATTTTATTATTACCCTTTTTTTTTAACCCTTGTTATAATATTTAACATTTTCTTTTCAATTTGGGCCTCTTATAGAAATAAACGTTTGTTAAACGATAAATATTTTTGAGGGAGTTTTATACAAAAAACTTTATAGCAACGAAACGATGTTCTGCAGTTAAAAACAAGTGATAAAAATAAACCTTTTAGTTATGAAATTAATAACTGGATGTGTTAGAAACTTAAATGTCTAACTCCAAAAATTTCTTTATAGAAATAAATTAAATAAATGACTTAAAATTGATTTTTCGGCTTGGGCTCATATTTTGTTTTAATTTATAAGAATTTTTAAAATGAAAAATTATTTAAAATTGTGTGCGGATGCCAGCAGATTGTAATGATGCATTTGGTGGATCGACACTATTCACATCTATCTACCTTAGGTTGTGTACATTGTAAACAACATCTATTTAACCAATTAATTGAATCAATATTGATTTGTTGAGATGAAGTTCACACACAAACCAAAGCATTCCTTCGTTGTTCTCTCTCTTTTAATATTAATTTATTTTTTAAATCCACCATTCAATTCCTAATTTCTTAAAAAAAAATTAAAATATTAATTTAATGTTTTTTTCATTATTTAAATATTTTTTAATAAAAATTTAAAAATTTGGTATATATTTTGAATATAATTTGAATTTTTTCAAAAGATGTTCGAATAAACTCTAATGCAATTTTACATGTATGTTTAAATGAAAAAAAAAAACATATATTACTTTCGCTGGAATCACTTCTCTTATCAATTGTCCTAGAAATACTATTAAAATATATTTTTGTTTTTATAAATTTTAGATTTTTTTTAATTACTACTACTTTTGGTTTTGTGGACTTAGGCCTTTCAACTTCTCACACATCCAACTAAGGCACAGAAACAAGCACTTTTCAATCAATTGCGAGTGCTAAACTTTTACCTTAAAAATAGCAATAATGCCTTGACAAAAGTTGTTTCCTCGTCCCTCTACATAAACGATATTGCTCTTTAATCTTCTTTCTTATACTTTGAACTTTAATAATTTTAAGAAACTGAGAGATACCTTTTATTTAACAAAAGCTTACAATTTCAAAAGAAATTTCATTGCCTATGGAATACCCCTTATAAATTTTGCTAAATTTATAATAAAATGGAAAAACATATGTCATCATATGATTTTCATTTTTTCGTTTTTTATTTTGCCATTTGCTATAATGACATACAAATATGGTAACATACCAAACAGATATTTATTTGATTTTGCAATCAATAATAATACTTAAATTGATGGAAGAAATAAAATAAATATTTTTGACGGTAATATCTACCAATATTAAAGATAAATATTGCAGATGTTGTTATTTTTGTTGACTGTTTTTTTGTTATTTAAAAGTTTTTGAAAAGACTGACAAAATATTTTTGAAAAAGTTCTAGAAAGAGAACCAAAATGCTAACGCTTATATAGTGAATATTTTTCTCTAGAATTTTTTTTATTTTTCCTTTAATTTGTTCACTTTAAAATCATAAATTAAGTAAAAGTTTTTATTTGAAGTTCATTTGCTATACTGCAGAGCTTACAAAAATTAAAATTTTGCAGTAAAGTTTAACAAATTTTGTAGAGCTGAGATGTGTACTGGTAGCTTATCTTTTTTTTTTTAACAGCTGCTCAACGAAATCAAGTATTTAACGATTTACTCTTGTTCACGGTCGGGGTGATTAATATAAATTAAATAGAAGGACGTGAATTTATCACATTATCGTTTTATAATAAAAAATAATTCTTGAATGCGAACATGATGAATTTAATGATCTAAGGCATTTATTCCAGTCTTAACATTACATCTTAGTATGTGTTTTCGATCTCTGTTTTCTACATATTTTTACAATGAATTTTAAAATAGTTTTAAAACTATTTCCGAATTCAAATGTGCATGTTCTTCACATTCGAGCAATTTCCCAAATTTCCCACTGCAAAACTGGCCTGCGATTCTGTTAAATTATTGCATCTCTAAAAGTCGTATGTAAGGTCAGCTTATAAAATTTCTATTGGAATATGTTGTATAAAAAACAAAACGTGCGCCAAAATAGCGTTAAAGAAATAGCATCGATTGTAGGAATTTAAAAGCCGGGAAGTACAAATTCCCTAGAATTGGGTATTTTTAATTAAAAGATAAAATTAGCATAAATTTAGCCATTAAGAAAAATGAAAATTTATGTAAATTATAAATAAATAAATAAATAAATCAAATGTAATTTCAGGAAAAAAAATTATGAAAAAGCGTTTTTACTGATCACAAAAAAATAAAATAAAAAAATTAGATGTTCTTATGAATACATTGTGATCTTAGAGACCGGGAAGAATACAATTTGGAAACCATATCAAAATACCTCTGTTTATGGCCGTTTTAGGTGAGAGCATCATAGTTTCCATTTTAAAAATCAGCAACAATTTTTTGTACTCATGACTGGCAAAACTATTTTGCCTCAATCCTTGCTTTCATAATATACGGCTATTTTGGGCGAGAGTGTCTTAGTTTCCATGAGAACATTTAGAATTTTTTTGTGATAAGTAAAAACGCTTTTTCATAAACATTTCCTAAACAGACAATTGATATGCTTATTTATTTATAATTTACATGAAGTTTTTCTTAAAAATACCGGATTCCTTGAAATTTTGACTTCCCGGTTTTTTTAATTCCCAAATCGAAGAAATTTCTTTGACGATACCTTGGCGCACGTGAAAAAAATTTCCGAGCTATGAACAATTCTTCAGTGCATACAAAAACGGCTTAAATACGGACATAAGCTAATTCTGCTATTGTAAACATATCAGGATTATGTCAGTCATAATTATACCTACACAAGATATTAATTTTTTTTCTTATAAAATAACTGTCTTGACAAATAAAAAGAATAATATAAGTCATTAAGTAAAAAAAGGATGTACAAGGAACATGTCGTGTGTTCGAATTCTAAACTGGATTTTCCAGGGGAAACAATTTAATTATTTAATGCTGAACATTCTAATTGATATATTCGGTAAATTTACCCTGTCTCTCGCCCTCTATTACAATATTCTTTACACACACCGCTTTAAAGTCTTTTAATATTGTGGATATTCCTCCTTTCTTTATCGCCATCAAACAAAAAAGACAATTTTTATAAAGCCCTTTAATTTTGTTACAACAATTTTAAAGAGGCATGTGAAAAACATTAACTGTAAAGAACAGCTCTTACTTGTTTCTAATTGCTTTAAACGTCAAACTAAAATGTGTTGCAGAAATCCTACACAATCATTTAAGGATCTACTTAGAGTTCATATGTGAAGGATAAGCTTTTTTTTGATATTTTTACAAGGACATTTCTCACAATAGCAATGAATTACCACAAGCAGTTTGTGTGAAATTTCTTTTGTTCAAAACATACACACACACACATACACATGTATATATAAACAAGTACAATCATTAATACTGTGTGCATGTGGTTATTTTTAAGGTTTTCTCAGTATCTGGCACAAAATTTGTACATATCAGATGATATTAGTATCTCAAATTAAGTACAATTTTTCATATTTCCACTAGTTATTTTATTTTTTTGTTAAAAACATTTTTTCGTTTGTTTGTTTGTTTTCTAACATGATATTCTAAAGCATTTTTTTTTTGTTATTTGTTTTGTTTTTTGTATTTTTTTTTATAACTGAAATTAAATACAAACTCAATTTCTGTTTAAATTTAATTTCTCACATTCTTCATTGTAATATATGGTTTTGATATATTAAATTAAAATCTCGTTTAACTAGTTCAAAAAGTATAATTATTAATTTTTAGTGAAACAGAAATAATATATTTAAAATTTTAAATAGCTTAATTTAATAGTTTCTTAACATTATTTTACCTACAAACACTAAAACAGTGACAAAATGTTCTGTTCTACATCTGAGATTTTTTATACCCTTCACAACGGACAGAAAAAGGGTGTATCTAAGTTTGTCCTTCCGTTTGTAATTTCTGCAATATCCGTTTTCGACACCATAAAGTATATTTATTGCGAAGTCGATTGAGCTATGTCCGACTGCTCATAGGTGATCGAGTTGAAACCAGCTTTGCCCAGACACTAGATAAGCTAGAGAAAATTTCAATTCGCCAATCGATCTTATATAGTTTTAAAAATTTTGCTATTTAAAATCAGCAAGATCAGTCCATGTCTTTCGATTCAACGGGCAAAACACCACGCCTGCCTTAAATTTTTTCATATTATTTGGAACAAGTATTGTTAAGTACAGTAACTCCAATAAAAAAATATATATATGGGGCGATATAGACTTCAAAACTAAGAAAAATACACCAAGTAAAAAAATTGGCGCTTGCCCTTAATTTCCGGCTCTACTCTGTTCTGAAGTGAGCGTACCCTTCTTGGTGGTAAATAAGAAGGAGCTTCGTTTATTTGCAAAAGAAACCTTATAAAAAACGTATCGTGATGCCATAATGAAAGCATAAATACGAAATGTTTTGGCGAGAAGCTGATTTGTGGCTCTTAGTGCCTGCAGAAATGCTGTCGTTAGATTTGGCATGGAAAAAAAAGCAGTAACAAAAGCGTTAAACACTGAGCGGTAAGATTCCAAAAGATTGGGAGTGTGACAAGTATTTATCGATATAGATCTGTTTGCTTTATACAATTGACCTCAAATAATGTAAGGAATATTAATTTCTTAACATCCATAAGACTTCCAGAGCTAAGCAGTATATTTAAGGTAGAGACTTTTTTGAAAAAAAAAGTCTACCAATGTAAAAATATTATAAGACCGTTTAACTGCCATTGAGATATTAAAACATTCATTGCTTAGAACAGATCTCCAATGTCATTAAAATCTAGTGGAGATGGCAGAGCAGTTTGTCATGAGGATTCTGTGGGTTCTGTATCCCAGAACACACACAAACAAAGTAGCTGGACTACCGCCTTTGGAAAGCTTAAGCATAATTAGTCAAATGTTTGATCAAAAAAGCGTAACTTGACACGTATCAATACAATACATGATTTATTATATAATAAATGTAATCTTACGTTTTTTATTGAGTAGGATCCTATAATAATTAATAAGAACTTAAGAAGGGCAAAAATTTTTTTTCCAAATTATATTTGGCTAATCTGACTTGTCTGACCACACCTTTCCGAAAAAATAATAATAGGAAAATAAAACCAGGCCAGCAAATCCATTACATTTATTGTAGTCAATGTAATAACTAACGAAGCTGTAGAACTCTCCTACCCTTTCCTTAAAATAATTCTGTACAAATTTTAATTTAAAAGTTTCAAAGTGTTTTGTGTTATTGCTAAAGGAAATATTTTATTTAATTTATTCAAAACAATTTACAATAACTAAAAAAGATTTTCCAGCAAAACCAAAGTCCTTGGACATGTTGAACATAAAAAGATTTTTAAAAATTTTATTCAATAAAACTTGACACAGTTGTCCATGTAAAATATAAAAAAATTCATAACAATTCGAAAAACCACTTAAATGACTATTTGAAATTTGTATTGGATATGTATTTTACGTAAATAAAATAAAGTGAGAAAAAACTGGATCAATTAGTTTCATCTTCACCAACATAGTTTTTTTTTTTGTTAATCCTTCACCCAGAATTTATATTGTAGAGAAAATAAAACACACTTTTATGAATATTTAACAATTCTGCATACATGCACATATATTCCTCAGGATCATGGTTGCTGTTTGACAATAGATTTTTACAAATATGAAGGGTCATTGAAGTAAATCACAGCATACAAAATTTCAAATGAATTCGTGTACTTGAATGTGCATGCATTTGTCGAAGAACTAATTGAGCCGTTTCCTGCATAAGAACAAACAATTGCCCTTACGCAGACAAATATGTGTTTGCACAATCTCACTTTAAGTCACTGGCAGATGTGAATACCCAGTGCGCCACAGCAACGTTTTCTAGAATAATTTTTTTAGCCGATTTATTAAAGCTAATTATACCTAACACAATCGAGCACATATAAGTTTTCTGAGTTTCATAATTCATAAATGAGCATTACGCTTGTAGTGTTTATAGCGGTGACATATCGCACTCTGTTTCGCTACACAGTTTTAGGCCCTTTTCTATGTTACTTGGTTTTACATCTGATATTTACGTTGTGTACCAAAACCATTTACTAGGATTTTCCGGGACTCAAAAGTAAACCTTTGGGATCACTGCTTATTGTTGTGTTTTCTGGCTGACGCTTTAATAGTAGCAGCTATTTATATGTGTATAGGAAGTTAATTTAATAATGTTCTTAATAAATTTTTAATTTTTAGAAATCTAAAATTAAAAAAATATATAAATTTTATATTAAATTAAAATTTTTATCTAAAAATAAACCATAATCGTCTTTTCATAAAAAATGGTAAATTTGAAAAAAAAATCAAAATTTGGCAAAAATTTTTACGAAAAAAGGACAGCCATTTCATTATTTATCATTGTAAAATGCTCACTGGGACAGCAGTGAGAAAAAGTTAAGAAATTTTAAGTAACCCATTCACTAGTTTTTTGCTATTAATTCGTGTTTAAAACCTTTCATAGTTTTTTTAATACTTAACTAAAAGGCGAATACTCGTATTTCTATAGTAGGAAGACATAAAAAATTAATTCTAAATTTATTGAAATTATTAGTTGAACTGTTTAAAATTATAATAAATGAATTAAATAGTTCAAGTTAAATTCATTTTTCATTTTAATTTTTAAAATCTTAAGGAAAGAAAAATTGTTTACAAATGTGTGCCGATGTTTTACAATGAAAACAAGAGAATTTAGTCACCGTCATCTGCAGGTATCTAATTTTTCATTTTTTATTTGAAAAACGTCCGCAGACAGTTGTAAATCATTTAGCTTGCTTAAAATCTTTTGGCACTAAAATAAAAATGAATCTAAGCGGAACTATTCAATTATTTTTATAATAAATTTTATTTTATAAAACCCCAATATTTAATAAAACTATTTCCAACAATTCGCGCTTATAATTAGGCTAAAAACGAAAATATAATGCAATAGTACATAATAATTAAAATTCTGTTATACTTCCTATATAATATAGGGATTAAATTGACTTGCAAATTACACGATTGTTTTCAATTAAAAAAAAATAAATAAATTTACAAACAATTTACTTTGAGTTGTCCTGCTTTTTACTTTTCATACAAACTTTACAATTCTAAGAAAAAATCCTATTACATCACAGTATTGTATTAAAACTTAATGAAGATTATTCCTACGAACCAATCAAATATATTGTGTAATTTCTACCTTTTTGCTGAACATTTATTTACGTAGAAATAATTCAATGTCTACACTTGGCCTTAATATTTTAGCAATAAGACAAATACCATAACGCAACATAAAAACAGAATACTTTCCTTATGGAATTAATAAATTATTTTAAACAGAATTTTCGATACAATTTAATAATATAAACATTTAAAAACATAATAATATAAATAGTTGTTTAGCTGTACCCAGCGTGTAGCAGTTTTAATATATTTTTTTATTTTTCTCTTTAAATACACCAAGATTGATTCTAGATTAATATTTTTTTAAAGGTATTATGGTTGTAAATATGGGTCGTTTAATGTTTATATATAAAAAAATTCATTTATCACAAGATATAATAAAAAGTTATGCAGTTTTAGAATTATTAAAAAATAGAGAAGAGAAGTGAAAGCCATTAATATTAGACACAAAAATATGAAATTAAAACAAAGCAAAAGCTTAGAAAAATAGAATTTTTCTCCGGTTTTTTTTTTTGAACTTTTCTTTCGACTAAAACATATAACAAATACCGTAAATTTAATTTTTATTAAATTATTAATTAAACTGTTTCGATACAAATGGATAAAAAATTTACGAGTTACAGAGAGAACAGCACAGAAATACCTTGGGTTGTATAGAGTTCTTCTAACTAAATTAATATTTATTGAAAATTAATACTCCTCGTATTCTGATTTAAAAATTAGTTGGCTAAATAGACGATGTTTACAATCTCCACAACCTAAGAATGTGTAGAATGTGATGAAGAATATAACGATCCAGAAAATACAGCAATACATTCTGCTGGTATCTTATATTTCCTGCTTTCTTTGAAAAATATCCCTATACATTTGTAAATAAAGTTTCTTTCTGAAAATTTTTAAAAAAATATTAGAAAGTAAAATGGAACTGAACTTCAGCTGAAATAATTTAATTCATTTGTTATAATGTACGGTAAATTGTTATGGTGCTATAACTTGTTGTTAGTATGTACTACTCAACACTTTTTGATGATTTTTGAAAAAAAAAATCCGTTAATCCTTAAATTTTTACTGATACTGCAATTTAATTTCCATTATCGATTACTAAAATTTTTCAGCAACGAGTACAAAGTTAATGATAACTGCATTTTTTAAATATCTTTTAATGGATATTATAAAGCAGTAAGATTATTTGCACATGTTGAATTTAGCTGAAAAAAAAGATTCCTTGGAATAAACTCTTTTATTGAACTTAAAAAATAATTAAATTGAATTCATTAAAAATATATTGGAAATGAAAATTAAAATGCATTAAACATTAATTTTCACTGCAGGTTTACTAATACTGCCAAGTGGGCACCTCTGTTTATTCTCAAAGATAAAATTTGACTAAAATATAATTTTTATAAAGGAATGGTTTAAATGTATTTATTTGTGCGTGATTTCTTCCTAAAATATACGAGAATATTGTTATGAAATTATTTAATTCTTAAAGTATAGATTTAAAAAAAATTGACACGAAGAGTGAAAGATCTTGTTTGTTTGTTGTTGTTTTTTTATTTTGTTTTTTGGTTTTCACATGTAGTTTTTAAATGTTAAAAAATAAGAATCTAAAATATTCTTTGTTTTTGTTGTTTTTTTATTTAGGAACCTTTAAAATTATTACATTTGCTATAAGACTAGAAATGTAATTTTAAATTTTTACCAGAAATTGTTGCTACTTCCTGATTTTTTTTTTTGCAGAAATAATTTATCTGATTTTACAGCAGATAATACTTTTAATTTCGTATTTTTTATTTTTATTTATTTTTTTTTCGCAATTTATTTTAATTTTAGGCTTTAGGGTTTATAAACCTCTCAGAGAAAGCTGGTATATAAGTTTAAATACATCTGTTTGTTGAGAGGCTATTTTATTCTTGTCACTAGGTTTTAGGGTTCTTAAACAATTTTTCTGCAACACTTACAGGAAATCATTTGGTTTTAATATATTCTTTATTTTAATTATGTTTAATGAACGGAACTTTTCATCATAAATGCTAAAAAAAATAATAATAATTTTGGATTTTTTTATCTTATCCAAAGGGCAAACATGGTTCAATCTGCTATATTGTTGCTTTAAATGATTTTTTTGGAATTTTGAAATTATGAAAAAAAAAACACAAAAAATGTTTATTCTTTGTTAAATAGTTTTGCTGTCGTCAGGTATGAATCAAGATTACTTAAAAAGTTAGAAACCACCATACCTTTATGCACAGAAGAATGTCAATTTCGCAAATTTCGTGCTATTAGTAAAACTTTTAATCTTGTACTCGTTGATTAACAATTACAAAAAAAAAAAATTAATCAGAAAATAACACTTATTTGTGCAAAAAAAATCAGTTAATAAATAAAATCAAGAATTTGAAAAGCATAGGATTTTATAAAAGTAGAGTTAGAAAAATATCAAAATGACATGTTTAACTTTGATCTGGTACATATTTTTATTGCTGTTTTATTCCTTGTAAAATAAACAAAATCTATTACTATCTGTCCCTTGTTCGATTAATATTTACTAATTCAAATCAAAGAAAAAAAGCTATAATATAAGAAGTACTATTAATTAATTATTTTATTAATTTAAAAATTTTTTTAATAAAAACAAAAATCACGAAATATTTATAAAAATATTATTGAAATATACTCCTACTTACAAGAGAACAGTTCGATTAATTTAGCTTTTACCCCTACAACAACAGCCCTATGGAACAAACTCAATTTTTAAAATCAACTCAGAACCTACAAATTGAGTTCAATCAGAATTGAGTTTAATTTTTCCTTAAAACGAAAGCAAAATTACGAAAAAACGACAGCAACTGTAGTATACACAAATGGGCACTGTGCCAAGTAGGAGAATGAAAATAAACACACGCAAGCACACACATCCATAGACATGTATAAACACATACTCTCGCATTGCTTTGTTTTGCTGGATAGTCGTATAGTTTATTCTTTTGCACCAACAAGATCAACCATTAAATTTGTTGAAAAATAGAAAATGTTTGCTTAAATAGCAGCAAAATAAGCTGACGTTTATTAAAAGCCGAGTTAAATAATAACAACGAGTTGATAAAGAGAGCAGAGGCTTTTTGTGTCACGTTAGAGCGTTAAATGAATGAACAAACTGCAAAAAAGTAGGCTTTCTATACTCGTATAAATGAAAATGTGGGTTTTATTTAGAGCAAATACAATTTAGTTGTGTTTCATATTTTGAGTAAAATTCCTCATACTTTTATTAAGCAAGTGAGCGCCAATGGTAATTATTATTGTGCATGTAATAAGGACGATGATGACGATGCTATTTTAAAGAGAATTTTGTTTGTGCAAATGAAAACAAATAAACAAAATATAAAAAACAAAATATAAGAACTAAAAGGGTATGTGTTTTTATTTTTCTCGTCATCACATGGTATTTATTTGCAATTTAGCTTCGCTGCTGCTACCATTCTAGTTGTTGGTGCATGTAATGGCATTCCCAAGCAACACAAAAAAAAAGAAAATAATTAATAAAATTTATGAAAACGATGAGAACCGACCGATGTTGCCTGTAAAAAGATTTTGCTTTTGACTTTGTTTCTGCATTTACTTTGTTTTGGTTTTTCATTTTTTGCTGTAAAGTTTTGTTTTTCTGTTTTTCAGGCAGCTTCAGCTATGTGTGGCAACGTTGTTAATTGTTGTTGTACAACAATGTGTTTCACAAAAGTCGGCTATATATTCTTTTATAAAATAACTAAACTAGTAGTGTGCCACAGAAGAGTGCAAACGTAGCACAGAAACACAGTTAAAAAGACGACAAGTTAGCAAAGGCTTCCATATACGAACATACAGATATTATATTTTTGTAATCATCGCTTATCGTATATGCAAATATAAAAAACTATATAAAGTAAAGAAAAATAATTTAAAAACAAGTAAATTAAACTGAGTTTATTTTGTTGTGTTTTTAAACAAATCAAAGTGAAAAAAGAACCTCAGAAATGAATTGTTGAGTAGAGTTTCTTCAATAAACTAAAGTGAGTGTTGATATAAAAATAAAGTAAAACATAGAAAACTAGAGTTGTACGTAGGTATATACAAATGTTATTTGTCTTTATTGCCATAATAAAAGTAAACCCATTTTTTGTCTTTCTGCCTTTGCCGACTGAAGTTTGATTTAAGAGAAGTTGCAAATTTTTAGATCATGTCAAGCAATTGGTGCTTGAGCAAAATAAAGTGTTTAAACTCTAAATTTACTTTTTTTCTTGTGTCTATTTTCACTTTTCTTGTGAAAAAAATAAATCATTGAAAACTTTATGTAATCAATGTTTTTAGTTATCTTCTTCATCAGGCAACTAAAAAATTAAACTAAAAATTTGTTTTAATTAAAATTCTTTCTGTAACATAAAGCACCGTCTTTTGTTTTTTATCTTCATATATAATCGTAAAAAGTCTGTTGTTTTTTTAAATAATTTCTACCCTTATTGAAAACTTGCTCTTTTTTTAACAAATAATTGGCCATAGATTTTTTTTATAGTGCGTTAATATCTTTTATGTCTTTAAGTAAGTTGTATTGATTAATAAACATATAAAAGTTTTGTTAATACTTAAAAGAAATGTCTCAAGTAAAAATTGCTTTCCTGCTTCAAAAAAATTTGAAATTTGTTCTAGTTCAATTAGTTTAAATTTGGGTCAGAATGAAAGTAATTAGAATTGTCAAATAAAAATTAATTTGAAAACTATTCCTAAATTTAAATAAAAAAAGTTCTTAGTAAATAGGTATTAATAAGGGAAGAATATCTACGCTCTTTGTCCAATGCGATACCATAACTCAACAAAAAAAAAAAAAAAAAAAAAAAAAAAATCTGGTATGTATCGGCAAATTTAATCAAGTATTGCAAAAATGATTTTTTTTTAAATCAAATGTGAAAGATAAGTAAAAACATTAGGAAAAAATTACGTAACTATAAAAACAATATAAAAATGCTTGTTTTTTTTTAATTTAAATATTAACTATAAATTAATTTTAATAATCCGTGCTTTAAAATTAACTAGTTATAATATTTAAAACAAGTAATAAATAATTATACAAATAAAAATATAAAAATGAAAACTTATTTTTATTTAGAATTAATAAAACATCTTAAATAATTCTTGCAAAAAACCGATTTCGAAACAGACATCATATTACTCCTTCTAGTTTATAATTTAATTTCTCATTTTACGCTTAACATTATTATACGCAATGTTTAAGTATTTGACTACAAGAAAAGAAGAGAAAAGAAAATGTCATATAATTTAAGTTTCTTCACCTTTGGGGACACCCTTTAATTTTTAAGTTGAATTTTTTGTTCCTTTTTTTATAGTAAAACCAAATTAGTGAAAATTTTATATGAGTGCCCGCTACGGTTCAACCTTCTTGTAAAAATCATGTGTGTTTCGTTAGTACGCTTCTTAGTTCTGATTATTATAAGTTTTCTTTTTACTAGACCCAATCTCAATTCAATTTAAACGAATGAGTTCTGTGGGCAGAAACACAAAAAGTGCAGACGAAATGATAATCTTCTCCTTTATCGTATAATAAAAATACCTAAACAAATATATTTCCATATTCTATTTTCTAGGTAAAGAAAAATCCAAAATTTTTTTTAAGAACAAAGAAAACGAAACTCCAAAAATATCAGTAGAATTTAATACAGAATTTTCTTGATTGCTATAAACGTCATCATTTTTAGCAATGTATCTAACCCAGGCAGGCTAGGTATTCTGCTGTTTTTTTATTTTTACTGTTTTCATTAAAAAAAGCTGCAACAATTTGGGATCAATTTTTAAACAAAAAAGTCGGCTAGTAATGTTTAAGTCAGTTATTGATAAATTAAGATATTATTGTCGCCATAATTTGATTTATTGAAAAATATCGAAAAGGCATATATAGACAATAAAATCTATAGTAACCCGATAAAGTTTGTAAAATGTGCATAAATATTGATATTCTATTACTAATAGAGCTCACGACATCCTTCACGTATCATTTCTAATTTTCTTAAAATTCAAATTAAGAAAAATGATTTTTTTAAAACATTTATTGTAGAGTTCTGTAAGGAAAGTTTAAAATTTTTCATCCACAAAAATAAATAATGCTAAGAGCTGTACCAGTACCATTATACGGGTTAAATTCTGTGTTTTCACATATAAACCTCTACGTTCTCTGTAAAATGAATTAATTTTACCAAAAAAGTTTATTCTTTATTTTAATTAAGGCTCTAAAGGACCTCCTCACAAAATTTTATTCAAAACCATCCAGCAGTTTTTACATGATGCGAATACTGACACACAGGCGGATGGACCCCGTTACTGTTTTAGCATATGTAAAGAAAATTGCACTTAAAAATATTTTGAAAAAAAAAATATTTAATCAAACATAAATTTTTGTAATTTTAAATATAGGATTAACTTTAACTTAATGAAGATAATACAAAAAAGTGTACTTACAGCCAACTTCAGACTTTGTATTATAAGCAATTGCAAAACAAAAATTTCAAATAATTTTCATAATCTACCAAAAATTTCAAATGAGTTGAAAGTGCAGAAGTGCTTTGTTTTCGTATGATGGTTGCCATACTTAGCAATCTAAAACACTTATTCAATTACATCCCAACAAGAATGTTAACTTTAACTGTGTTTTCTTTACTGAACAGTAACTATGTAACTATTTGAATAAATTTTAGCTGTGTCATATGACGTTATTTTATAATATAAGTTGTCAACCATTTACCATTGTGTATGTTTGCCACAATTTTTTTTAATCCGAGTAGAAGTGTGAAAGCTTGCTACACTATCTTCAGTTCTACGGCTATGGATTTTGCTAAAGAAATTAAATTTTCTACTCTTCTAAAGTATTTTTATATCCTTCACCTCAGGCGGAAACGGTTAAAATAAGTTTTCATTCCGTTTGTAATTTTTACAATATTCATGTCCCTCTGGACGTCTGTTTGTACTTATCAAATTAAAATCAGTTTTGTCACATCCCTAAATAAGCTACGGAAAATTTAGAATTCTCTCAAACATAGTTTCGAAAGAGGTGCTATTGAAATTTTGTAATAACATACCATAAATATTGAAGATATATTCAGGTGAGCGTCTCTATTTTCCTTACTTTTTTCAGTATTAGTAGTGCTTTTTTTTTTTTTGGTTGTTATTGTAGTTCTTTGCTTTGTTTTATTGAAAACTGAAATTAAAAACAAATAATATAATTTACCAGATAATTTGAATAATATTAACTTAAAATATAATAATAAAATACTAGACTGCGGTTAACATTATTTTTGAAATAAAAAATTTTAAATTTCATAACCTTTAGATAAGCCAAAAAAAAATTGAAATTTTACTAAACGGTTAAAATGTTCGTGAAAACTTTAGTAAAAATATTTATTATTCCAAAAAAATATACTTAAAAATTGTAATTTAATTGAAAATAGAAAATTTCATTTAAATAAGCAAATGAATACATAATTCTTTTGGTGAAGGGTATAAACCATTCGCACAACCGAATATAGCACTCTCTTTTGTTTAAGGGACGGCAGCTCAAATTACATATAAAAATTAAATTGATGTTTAGTAGATTCATTAACAAAGAACAAAGCAGTGGTCACAACTGGAATAATCGAGGGAAATTATGTCAGTCACAATATGAACTTTTTATCAAATATATAAAATTTTCACGTCTCGGTATTTGTGATTAAACTACTCCGCATATCAAAAAATTTTGTGTGCATATCGGGTAGGGTTTAAAATTGTTTAACATCTATTTTTCATACTCTTTACGCCAACTCAGGGAGACCAGACTGCTAGAAAGATCTTCTTGAAATTTTGATATTATATAAATAAGACTTTGGTATGTTTAATAGGATAGTTATTTTTAACCACGCATACTTTGACGCCTATTTTTTTAATTATCGATACAGTTTTTAATATTTTTCTTCAAACTGTACACAATTTATAGTCCGACCAATACACAAATAAACGTTTGAGAATCTGTCAAGATTAATTTTTTATAATCCCAAATATTAAGGGCGACTCGTAGCAACTTCGATTAAATTTTAAACTAAGTTAGACCCAGCAAAATATTAGACATTACCTTAAAAAGTACTTGCCATATAATGACTTATTTTGTAATTGCCAATTTTGTTATTCGCTCACAAAACACATTATATTAAATCGCAAGTAAAGGAAATAGTAATTGAACTAGTTTTTTAAGTTAAAAAAGAATAGCTTAAAGTACATGCTACTGATTATTATTATTTCCTGCAACAATTAATGTTATCAATTCTCAGTAATTGATAATAAAATCTCATGCCTTGTTCAAATCATTAGGTCTGTAATCCAGTTGGGAAGTTCTTCCGCCGAAAATGCTTAATTCCACACTCGATTAACTTTTTTGAAATTTTTTGCTGGAGACCTGCGAACCGTATAACATATGGTTTAGGATTTTTTATGTTTAAGAGGGGCGAAAACACGATTGCCGTGTCAGCTAGTAATTTATGAAAACACGAGTTTTTTAGATATAATATGATTAGTTGAAAAAAACTTTAAATAAAATAATAAAACAATTTTTATTTAATTTTTAAAAAATTGGGAGTTGAGCTGTGGATACGAGGGCTGCTCTATATATTTCTGGCCTAATAGTGAAAATGCGAATATTTATAATCAAAAATAGTTTTATTGTTTTTCAAAGTATTCTCCAGCATGATTTACACACTTTTGCATGCGCTCAAACCAGTTGTCGAAGCACATTTTCCACTCCGATTGAGACACCTCTAAAACATGGTTTTTGAACACTTCAACAGCTTCTTCTGGCGACGAAAATCGTTGACCACGCATTTTTTTCTTGATGTGCGAAAACAAGAGGAAGTCATTAGGTGCCAAAAAAGGACTGTACGGCGGATGACCCATTAATTCGACGTTTTGTCTGGTCAAAAACGCTCTGGTTTTTGAGCCGATGTGTAAGAGCTCGCATTGTCATGGTGAACAATGATTCGTCTTCTCTTGTTGGTTTTTCGAATTTCTCCGATGACTTCAGGCAAACAAATTGAAGTGTACTACTCAGAAGTGACCGTCCTACGTTGCTCAAGCGGAACAGTCGCCACATGACCAGTTTTGCCGAAGAAACAGGCGATTCGTCACCTGTGACGATCTTATAAACGTCTTTTGAAGCACTGCAATCGTATTTTTGCAACATTTCTTTGCACCAATTGACACGAGCCTTTTTTTGGAACGACTTTCAAATTGTGCGGGATCCAACGAGAACAAACCTCTTCTACGGCCAGGTGTTCATGCGGTATCGAATGTATGCTGGTGGAAGAAATGTCCAAGGATATCTCTATCTCTCGGTATGTCGCGTGTCGATCTTGCATTATGAGTTCACGCACGGCATCAATGTTCTCTGGCACAACAGCCGTTTTTGGACGACCTTAATGGAATTCGTTTTTGAGCGAGCTTCGGCCACGATTAAATTCATTATACCACTTTTTTACAGTGCTTTAGGATGGTGCTTCATCGCCATACAAAGATTTAAGTTTATCAATGCACTCTTCTCGTAATAATCCACGTCGAAAGTTGTAAAAAATGATGGCACGAAAATGTTCACGAGTTAATTCCATTTTTTTCTATATTAATTTTTTCAAGTCACTCTAAACAACACAAATAATGGTCGTACGTCAAAACGTTTCGAGTACGATTATGCCTAAAAATGACAAGCTTTCCAATGGAAATGTCAGACTGCACTTGGCAGCACTCAGTGTTGCCAGGCCAGAAATATATATAGCAGCGCTCGTATGAATGCATTGAAATTTATTATTGGCTTACATTTGTTTTTTAATTTCTAATAATATTTTTTAGAAAGAAAAAAAGAAAAGCTACAAAGAGAACATTGAAGAAATACATTGGTTTGTGTGTCCACTTTATCTAACTAAATGAATATTGATATAAATATTCTTGTATTCTTACTTACATAATTAGTTGGTTAAATAGATGTTTACAATTTACACAACCTTTAGTAGATATATACGAAGAATACTGATGAGGGATGAGCGATCCATCAAACGCAAACTTTAAAAAATTCTTAGGCAAAAACTTATGAGTACTTAATTTTTAATAAATCCAAGCAAAAAAATAATGAAGTAGATTAAACATCATGAGTATTTTCATTGCTTCTCTTGCACTTGTTCTCTATAATCCATTTTGAATAAATTTGTTTATTTTAGTTAAGTTATAACTTTTGTACTTATAATGTACTCATTGAAGTTCACAAAAAAGAAATTATAAAAAATAAAGGTTAATTATAAAAAAAACGTATCCTAATCATCGAACTTAAATTGGTTTTAAACATTCATTTAAATGCCAAGCATTTTTGTTAATGTTAACCCATGCTCGCCAATGACAAGCTTATATTACAATATATTTTTTTATGATTCAATCATTTTACGTAGAGCGCAATAATTGGCTACTTTTTCTGCATATCTTTTTTTTATTCTAGGATAATTGGCAACAATACATTATTTTACTTGCAGTTATTTTACACTTTTGTAAAACCTTTTAAATTAATAAATATTTTTATTTGCTTCAATACTTATCGCTAATTACTTAATTTTATCTTAGCTATTAATAGTCATTTTTCTGTTTTCTTCTTTCTATATTTACCACAAATAACTTCATAACTTACGTCAACATTCTTTAAAAACTTTAAAAATTTTCTTAACACCTTTAAGGCATGTCAAAATATTGCTGTATAAAACATGTTTTCAAAAAGCATTAATCTTGTTGGGTGCTACGTGCTTCGCTTGTTTCTAATTCATATTGATTTTTGTAACACGTCAACAAAATAACAAACCAACAAACAACACTCAAAGAAATTTAATTATTTTTTCTACAATTCGCCGCAAAGTAGGCTACGTTTAGTCATATTAAATCACTCAAAGAAATTCTGTCAATTGATTCAGAAAAATAAAGAATATCTTGAGATATAATTAATTATAAATAAATAAATAAATAAATATGAAAATACAGACTAAAATATGTGAAAGTACGAAAGAAATGTTTTCATTTTCTTTGTTTTGTTTTTGTTTGAAAATAACAACATCCCTTTCACGTTATAATTATTCCCAAAGCGCATACAAATCTGATGTTCTACATACTTTAATGGTTTTCCACCTTGTTGGCAACATTTAAATTTGGATAACGTATAAACGTGTATGTCCCGAGGAAAAAATCTCTTTACCAATTTTAAGTTAATAGGGCTGATAATGACATAAATACATACATATTTTAAAACAAGATTAAACTTTAAATATATTATATGTTTCAATTGTGATCTTCTTACAAAATATAAGTCGCCTATAAATAAACAGCACAATTGATAACTGTAGGCAGAGCATGACATAAAGTCCATTTCGGTATCGTTTAAATAGCTTATCAGTCGGTTATATCCGAATTTTGTTCAAAAAATTATAATATAAAATTGACTAAATAACAATTAATGTTAACGCGAGAGACATTATTTGTTTTTAAGAAGCAAAAATCTTAAAAGAATCCAAATATATTTTTTTTGTAAATAGTATAAATAACGAGATAAATTTTTTTAAAGAAATTTTAACACATTCTACGTAGAATATCTTGAAGAACTTAAAATAAAACAAATTTATTTCGTTCGACCTTGAAAATGGTTTAAAGAAAACATTGGCACAAACACTTTGTGCCAATGTGTGCAAGCCTGTGTTTTTTGTTCATGCATGTTCAAGCAAATGTTCTTACGCAAATTAAATTGTATGTTTACATTTTGTTAAAGTGTTTGTATTTTCGTTATAACAAACTGTACGTGTGTATGTGAAAATTAAGCTGACACATTACACTAAAATTTTTATTTAGTTTTTAATTTTTTTTTCTTTCTTTTTTGGTTTTTGTCCTTGATTTTATAATACTGATTTTAGAATTAAAATTTTCTACAATTAAAATGTTCTTTTGAACGCAAACATATTTCTTTCTGTTTACTATTCACAATATACTAGAAAACGTTTAAATATCTCAAGCTGAATTTAACAGTCCTATATAGAAGCATTGCTCAGAAAGCAGTACAATTAAAATGACTTTTTGGCTTCTTAAGCTCTACTTTGCTAAGTTCTTCTTTTTGAATTTTTGGATTCAGTTAAGGCGCTCTACCTCAGTTTAATATTTTTTATACGCAAAAAATAAATTGGAATTAACACAAAGATTTGAATCTACCATGGCTAAAGTAAAAGCCATTAGACATATTGAACGGGTTTTAAGAAGAAACAGCCATACCGAAAACTTCTAGACTGAAAAATTTTTAACAGCCATGGATACATCCCACTAAAGGGTGGCTTACCTAATCACAGAAGTCTTGCGACATGTCAGAAATGTACTAGTACGATCGTCTTAACAAAATTCAAATCTGGATAACAATTTGATGGTTGTATGGCTCTCTTTGCTTACTGAAAATTTTCAACAGACAATTACGATTCATTAGTTCAAGGATGTATTTTTCTGCAAATCGCTCAAAAACATAAGTACCAATTGTGTAAATGCAAAAAGATCGAAAACTTGGATTTTTGTTTAAATTTGTATTATTTTCTCTTGGATTTTACGAGCGTAAAGTCGTACCGTTTAAACTGCTCTTAACAAGGAAAGAAATGGTTTCATTAATCGAACGCTCACAATATGTTCTTTAATTTTAGTAGCAACTATGAAAAATAACTTTTATTAAACAATATATGCTGCACTTTATTTAATATAATTTCTAGAAAAACCATATAAATATTTGACTTCAAAAAAGAATGGATGATAGCCTGTTACAAGTTTTAGACTTCGCTCCAGTGACCATGTTTAGTAGCAGACACGGTATTTATGGTTTTTGTTATCAGTTTCTGAAGATAACACATAAGATTAATATGTACTTAAAGCGTTGTTTCTTTAAGCAAATGAGCAAAATTTTCAATGGAAGTTAAAGTTATAAAACGTAAGTGGAGAATTGGCAAAATTGGTTAAAAATTTTAGAAAAAAATTTTTTAATTCTAGTTGGTAAACTTTTGTTTGTCTTGCTTTATTTAAAATTATTAGTATTATAAATAAAGATTTTAATTTAAGGCCATAAAAGATCTTACAGTGAATCTTATTTTAATACAAATAATCAATATTGTTGCTTACTGATACAATGGAGTACATGAACAAAAATAATTTTAGACACTAACTGAACTGTTTTGTCTTCCTGAAGCTTTACGTTTCCTACATAATTTCGTTTATTTTGTTCGAACTTAGTTAGTGAGTTAATAAAGAGCTTTGTTATCATGTCAAGATATTAATCACCAGCACAAACCTCTGCTTAACTTAATTTTTTTTTCATACGTTGATACAACGAACATATAATTCACATAATTATACTCAGACAATAGAGGCAGTGTTTTCTGAATCTCAAAAAAAAAAAAAAAATATGTTGGCATTTAGATTTTTGGGTCAAAATGCGGCTATTTTGTTAATAAGACAGAACCCGAAAAGCGAATTTCTTAAACATTTGTTTTTATACTTTAACCATGTCTAGTACTTTGCTTTATCTTGTGATAATAAAACTCAAAAATTAATTAAACATTTTTCTTCCCTTCTTAGGGATATATAGTCATTGGCTTTACCATTTCTTAAATTTGAAATACATATATTTTTCTCCGAGTTTTAAAAATGTGTTAAAAATAGCTTGTGATTTTTGATAAAACCACAAATGTTAAGAAAAAATTTTAAAATTTGAAATAGATGTAAAATAAATAGCCATCCGGTGCGAGAGCCCATAGAAAAATATATTATTTTCTCTTTTACTGAGAAATGTAAAAATAAAGATATAATTGTATTGAATTGAGTGGCGAACGCTTTCGTAGATATGTAAAGATTTAAAAAAAAAATCCATTTTTATTTACAGTATTCGTGTAAATAATAAACTAACTTTCCTATTTATTTGCAAATTAAATTAATAATATTTTTTAACAAATTCATTACCTCTTGTTTATTGATGCGTTCTATTACTTTCTTTAGTTTTTAAGTTGAAAAAGAGTTCAAGTGTAGATGTAAATTGCAAAAAATAAGTACTAACTAATTACGTTTGTAGTTGTAGATATTAAAGGCTAGAATTTAACTGTGAAATTATATTCTTCAATTTTTTTATACAAATATTGTTTCCTTATCTTATTAGTAGTATCTGTGTTATTTATTTTCCCTACAGTTTTTTTTTTCAAGATTGTTTATCTTTGCAGTTTAGTCAGGTTTTTATGGTAACAAACCTTAAGATTAACTTACTAATTCTTTTGTTCCACATACTTTTCAATATGTTTTTTAGTGTTTTACGTTTTCCTTTGAATTTTTTGTCTTGCTGTTTGTTTCATCCGGTTTAGACCTTATTTGTTATTTTTTTTTCGTTTCGCAATTATCATTGTTATCAAATTACTTTTTTCTATGTCAGTGTGTATACAGGCCATAAACAGGCCAGCCCTCTATGCCTTTATTTTCTAAGCTTTTGATTTTTTTTTTCTTTTCAAATCTTTTGTGTGGATTTTTTTCACTTATATCAACATGCGTTAATATTTTTTTTTGTGTTAAAAGGTTTGGATTTTTTAAAAATACTTTAAAAGAATAATTTGTTTATTTGTAGCAAAACTCCATTGGTTCCGCTCTTATAGATTCTATTTTCGGCTTAATAAATTAATTTTTTTTATTAACTTAATTTAATAATTAGCAGAAAATTATTACCAAGTTTCCTGTCGTTGTTATTTTTTATTTATCACTTATGCATTTGAGAAGCTTGTATCATAAGCAAATCTGCATTTAATTTTAAATAACAAGTTAAAAAACATATCAAATGTTAATCCTTGAAATTATTGATTTTTGAAAAACAACTCACATTATTGGAAACATATCGTCATTAAGGTTAACCAACTTCAAACCAAATCCCTTCTGGTTGTTTAAATTATTTAAAAAGGCTAATTTATTAAATATACAGCATGCTTGGCTGCCGTAAATTAATTATGCAATAATTATATCCAGGCCTGAATATTATTAACTCTTTAACAAAATAAATACCATTAAAAAATTCTAGGGAAGAACAGATACATAAAGAGTCATGAATGACTTAAACTCACACACGAAGGGCTGCATAGCAGACGTGAGCTATTTTTTTTTTTTTATATTAAATTTTAAATTTCAATGATTGCTTAGTAAAAACTTAAAACGTTAAAAAAATCACACATATACAGCCATGTCTTATAGTTCAATCTCGCTCGGAAATATAATTCAATCTATATTTTTTATCATTTAAGAAAATAAATTTTTCCTGTTACAAAATATTTTTATGAAATAGTGACCTTTTTGTGATTTTTAGAGTCCTTTTTGACTACTTTATTCAATAGAGAATATTCGTTTATTTAAACTTAGTTTAAGAGAAATTTATTCTTATTCATTTTTTGTGAGAATTTTTTAAAATGTTTTTTCAATTGTTTTTGAATTATTGAAAGAGAATGGAATCTAAAGCACCAAAAAGTACTCATTTGGAATATCGTCTTCGGATTTAAAATCAGGCTTTCTATAGAAAAAACTATTTATTTTTAATGTTCATCCTTTAACTCTGAATTGTATTTTTAGTTCTTCGTGCTTAAAAGATAAAATTATAACTCTATTGTGATTCTTTTAGATTATAATCACTCAACCCTATTTTCTCTCTACATATAGTAAAATATTCTTAAATAAGGAAAAGCTGTAATAAGAACGAATCTGTTTTATTTAAGACCGATTTTTATATTCTCACATCTTCAGACATGCATTCCCTCAAATATGCTACCATACTTTATAAAATTTCTTTTGCTTTCGACTCTGAATGTCTTTTAGAAAGAAATTTAAGAAGACATAGAATAAAAAAAAGGTTACTGACCACAATTCAATTGTGGGCCTTGTGTTTTATGCCAGCATTTTTGTACAAAGTTGTGCTCTTCTTTTGTTTCTTTATTTATACCTCTTAAACACAATGTCTACCAGGGTAACGAAGGTGTTGGCGATTTTTTTTAATTTATTAATTTACTAGCAGTGCACACGACTTCGTCCGCAAGTCATTTATAGTTTTCCTAAAATTCAAATTTAGAAAAAGTGTTTCTAAACATTTGTTGCAGAGATGTGTTAACAGTTTTAAAAATTTTCCCCCTATAAAAATAAAATGTGCTTACAACTGTTTTAGTACGATTATATCGAAAAAATTGGGTGACTTTACATTTGAATCTCTGCAAATTAAATTATTTTTACGAAAAAAAAAGTATTCTTTATTTTAACCAAGGTTTCAGGGGACCTCCACACTAGATTTTATTCAAATCTATCCAACAGTTTTTACGTGATGCGAACACAGACAGACAAAGATTCCAAAAATAGGTGTTTTTCATTCAATTTTGCATACACACTGCAATAACACCGAAATTTTATTTTCATTTTAAGAATATTGTGCTATTGTGTGTAGCATAGATTTTGCTTTCACTACACTATCGGTGACAAGCGCCTCATTGTGCAAATGCGCACTTTGATATTTGCTCTAAATCATAGTAATATTCTTAATACACATGTCAATCTAAAATAATCCAGTTTTGCCTTTCTTTAGTCTTCATATAGAGAGGCTATATTTAAATTTATGAAGAAAAAAAAGTAAAATATCGTAGTTTATTACGACACTTGTGAAAAAACCTTAAGGAGAAGGAATAAAAAATTCATTCTTTCTTACAACTGTTCATCAGTGTATTTAAGTGTGATATAGAATCTTTTATTTTGTTATTGTGTCAACGTATTATTTTATTTTTTTCTTTATTTCTTTTTTACTTTAGTTTGTTCCCATTTGCTTTTTTTTAAGTGTGGTACCTCAGTTCCTTTATCCTACTTGGCTTTATTTTTTCAGACATTATTTTCTTTTTTTTTACATTTTTTTTACTTGCTTTATTACAAAACAAAGTACTTTAGAACCGTAACTTTTCAACATAAATGCTATTGCTACCACTGCCAAATCATCGCCCTTGTCATTGTAATGTAACAACTGGCTAAACTGGATTTACTAACACGCGTACACTATGAAAGCCAGAGGTTATGTGGAACAAAAAACAAACAAAAAAAAAAAAAAAAACAAAAAATGGAAGAAAAATATTGCTGTAAAAAAAAACAACCGTTAGTTCAAATGTAATGTTTCCTTTTTGTTGCCACATTTTATATGCCTCTAGGAGTGTGAGTTTGTTTTAAGCTATTAAAAGTTTAGAGAAGCCTTAAAGAATTAACTGCAATTAAACGCTGACATTTATCTACTCAATGTTGTTTGCGATATAAATAGTTTTTGTAATTAACAAGTTTAAGAATTGTTAGCGATAATTTAATTAAAGCTATAATAAATATTTTGTAGACTTTGTAAAATAAGGGCCTGTTTTAGCAGTAAACATTTTTGTTGTTCTGGGCTGTTTTTTATTCAGAGTTTCCTCTTAGAAATCCTGTGGGTTGTATTGTGAGTATCTAAACCTTCTTTCATTAAAAAAAATTTTTTTTCTAGTTCTAAGTAAAACTCGTATGATAAGGCAAAAGATGTTCCACAGTACATGCACTCTCCACTCTTCTGTTTTTAGTAGGCCTTATTTTTTTAAATTTCTTGTTCTTGAAGGCCTCAAGAACAAAACCTAAAGTTTATTTTAGGAGAAAAAGTTAATATGAACCATTAATATTGGATACTTATGTGCTTTATTAGTGGGTGCCATCTTCCTTTTTTAATGATTAATTTTTTTAATGATTAATTTTTTATTACTAATAAAAAGAAATTTCACTGCAGAAATCCCTGAGTTACTTATTAAATATCGTCAATTTATCGTACACCTTCATATACTGGCAGAAAACAAACTTTAGAAATAACATGGCCTGTCTAACCCGTTCTTAAGCTGCCAGAGAAGTACTTTAACAAATACCATGGCTTTTAAATAAATAATTGCACACATCTGGTATTAAGTCTAGGATAACATAATTATGAAAGCGGTTCAAAAATATCATAAGCTTAAGGATGAGCTGATTCTGACAGACCTTTTGAAGTTCTATAACTTCCTTTTTTTTCAGTACTTTTTGTACTTCAAAATTCTAAATCGACCGTAATATAACTTTCTCTACTGTCATGACGTTTTCATAATGGCTTTTACTTTCTTTTATCCCAAAAATAATAATTGTAGCCATATGGGCCATCGATATAAGATTTCTTTTAGTTTGTAAAAACCTCAGTATGACAATCATTAACGTGACCTCTTAATCGTTCTAAACTAATTTTAAACTATAATTTTATCGTTATGTTAAAATTAAATCTGCCCTCTACAAAATGATTGTAGATATATACAGGCAAAAATTTTTGCACACAATAAAGTTTTAAAAAATAAAAAAAAACAAATGGATTTATAATTTTGGCTTGAGTTCAATTTAATTTTTATTTTCTAAATATTTCCTAAGAAAACAGGAAAACTTAGGCATCAGCAGAGTGTAATGCTGCAGTTTCGGAATCGCTACTTCAGCATTCTTTGCATCATTTGTTATAGTATCAAAAACATATTAATTAAAAATTTAATAAAAAAAAAAAAAATAAATGAAATAAAATAAAATAAATTAACTAAAAGAAAAAATTGCTCGAAAAAAAAATCAGCATTTTCAAAGCAAGGATCCGCAAATCTAAACTTTAATAATTTTAAGACAAAAATCGCCAAAATTTTGATCAGGCTACAATTTTTTCGAGCATAAATATAAAATCAGCAAACAGTGCTGCATATGAAATATGAAAAAAAAATAAAATAAGAAAAAAAAAATAATATTTACAAATTGAATAAGTAAACTAGTGTTTCCTCTCTGTATACAAAATTGTTTGATCTTGTTTACAATTCATAATGAAATATATGCATCTCATATTATTTCCCAGTTTGAGAAAATTGTTGCCAGAAATATTTTGCCACTATAAGCAAAGTGAGCAGAGTACAATGTAAGAAATATTATATTATATTTATAACATTTCAGCATATCAGCATTTCGTATGAAATATTCGTCAGAATACCATGCCTAAGACCTAAAATTTCTTTCGTCATTTTTTTTAAATTCAGCGTAAATATTATTATATTAAATAATGACTTTGTTGATAACTCACTATTAAAAAAATGCTTTATGAAAAATATAAAATTTAGTAAAAATTTTAGTTTGTAAAATAAATTTTTATTAATTTGAATATTTTTCTTTTTATTTACAGTTTTTCTCTTATCTGCGTGACTTTTCCATTAATGGATTATTTCCTCAATTTTCTCTAAAACAATAGCAACTGTGTTACTATCTTTCTTATAAGTTTTTCTTCTTTAAGATATCATTCTATCACTGTACTTTATTGAAAGTTATAAAACTAAAAAAAAGTCACCAAGAAAACTTTGACGATTTTACTCCAACGAATCAACTTTGTGCACTTTTCTTAAGAGAGCAATAACAAAATGAAGAAAACCTAAACCAAAACTTTTATTTTATACTTAAAAACAAAAGTTGTCTTAATCTTATCTTAAGGTAAGTTTTTCTTAACTTAAATAATTATTTTACAACTAATGAACTAATAGCAATGATCCTACGGTGCAGCAAATATAGTCATTGTACATTGTTTGCTTTCGAAGTAAAATATTTTTATTTTCTTAACTCTCTGCAAACTTTAAAGGTTGCTGTACTTTAAGTCGTTTATTTTCTCATCTCCTGTCTTTGGTTGGTTGAGATTTACAATTTGACTTTCTTAGTAAATGTTTTAAAGTATTTGTTAAACTCTTTAAAAATTGAACTTTAATAAAAACAAAACTTAGTTAACAAATAATTTATCTTTAAGACAGAGATAAAGTTTTTTTTTTACAACAGTTATCGCACTTTTTTTTTAACAATTTAGGGAGTACTGGCAAAGAAAAATAAATAAAATAAATTAATTATAGAAAGAATTTGGGATAAGTTTTATACCATGTTTGTGGACGGTTATTAGACAGTTCTGCAAAGTTTTTACTTTAAAGTATTTGACATTTTATTTGAAGGAAAGCTTTTAAGCTTAACGCAACTCAAAAGTTAAATTTGTTGTGATAAGATTTTATTTTTACAAGAGATTTAGTATTGTACGTTTCTGTTGTTTTTTAATTTATTTGCATATATAAACTTAATTAACGTTTAATTAAAAAAGTTATATTAGTAAAGAAGTTGTCGACTCTTGAAACTTAGACCAATTTGGTAGAATAACTTCATTTTCATAATGAGTAAAAAATTGTTACTGGAAATATTAGGAAAATATAATATAAAACAAAATATATTTTTCACTTGCGAGCATTTAATTTGAACAATTATTTTTGGGGGCTAGAATACAGACAGTAGTTTATATTTAAAACATTGCATTAATTTCAGACCTGATTTTATTTAACCTAAATAAGTCATGATAGACATTTTTACAATTATAAGGGCTTAAGCAGAAAGTGAAAGTCAGTATCAGATGACGCTAAAATTCAATTTCTAATAAGAGCATAAAACATGTATAGCAAACCTACAAATGCGAGTTTAATAATTATTTTCAAATAATAAAATAATAAATATAAAATAGTAAATGCCTATTTTGGTATCTATTCGAAAAAAGTTTGCTTACTTTCCCATTAATCATTATCTGTGATAAAAAATACATTATTTCCCCATTTGTATTTTCTGACAAAAAACAAAAAAAAAAAAGTTGAAATAATCGTTTTTATTTTGACAGACAGATTTGTTTTTACAAAAGTTCAAGTCTCGTTTAGTAGAATAAACTGTCACATAGCGAGGGTGGGCATAATTATATTTAAATTTTGTTTAAAAGCTTATTATTATTTTTGCTCTAAAATTCTTTTGTTGCTTTATAAGGTCCGAAAGTATTAAGCAACATATATTAATTTTAAATTATATTTGGTTGTGGAAAGATCATATCAATTAAAGTATTTTTCTGAAAATATTTTAAAACCACAACTTCAGCAAAATTTGTAAAGAAGCCTTAACAGGTTGGACGTAAATCTTTTACTTTGGTTTAATATAAAATATTCCTTTTTCTAGTACTTTTGCAGTTTTCACAAACCCAACAATCATTTACTTATTAAACAGATTTTTGCATTTAAATGTAAAAGAATGCATTTTTTTTAATATGACTTTTAGGCAAAAACTTTATTAACATTAACTTCAAGTGTGGCGTAAATACTATTTATATAAATTTGTAGCTGAACTAAAAACACAAGGCAATACATTTTTAAGAGTTGATTACTTTTAAAAGCTTTAGGTTTAAATTTTACTTGAAGTCGTTATATAAAATTAATGTATAAATAGTTTGTTTCAACAATAACAACATCTCGCTGTAATATAAAAGTACGATGAAAAAAAACGTAGTTATTTTTTTTACTTGCTAGAAATTGTAGTTTTTTTATATTAGGTTTTAGAAAGATTTCTGTGAATTGGGTTGCATATTAATGAATTTTGATATTTTTAATAAGTCTCTGATAATTTGTCTAAAGGCTTCATGAACATAAATAGCATAGATCACACATTATTCTTTAGCAAATAATTTGCAATAAGTTGCATTTGCATACACATTTAAGAAATATTTGAGAACAATTATTTAACCTGAATACATTATACATTATATCACTATATATTATATCACTTTAATATGCCACAACAATTTTTTGTTAATTCTAGAATATACACAAATTACCTCAAGTGGTTTTGGCCAAAATTTTTTGTAAGAGAAATGAAATTAACATATTTTTTACTAAAACGCGAAGAAGTTCCAACTGCCTTTTTAGATCCCTGTGCTCCCTTAATACTTTACAATAGGTTTGGGTTACACTTCAAATTAATTTTAAATTAATGTTCTTCTTATATTTGTTTAAAATTCAATGTAAAAATCATAATTTTGAAAGAAAAAAAAAAAAAAAAAAAAACGAAGTCGTCTTCTAGCGTGTGTATATTTTTTTATTGAGAAGGGAATAAAATAACCGTGTTAATGTTAACAATACTAAAAAAAAAAAAAAAACATTTTTAATGATGCGTTATCGTTTATTTGAAAAGAATGTTACTAATATTATTTGTATTTTTTTATACTACACCGACTGGTAGTTTTAATTTCTTATCACGTTTTGTTTGATAAGAAATTTTTATGATTTTTCCACGTCTTAAACTATGCTATCATCTAGTAAGGAATAAAATTTATAATAATATTTTTTGCAATTTAACAAAACAAAAAGAGGAAACATTTAATGCTAAATTTTCAACCTCATGTGACTTAAACATACGTTTTAAAATGGACCAGGTGTTTTTTTATTTATTTAGAAATGTAAAGATTATTCCAAATAAAAAATACTTGCAAAGCTGTAAAAGGATTTAGTTTCAATCCGTGCATGCTATTTTTTTTTTTATGACGATTTTGTAATGCGTTTGAAGTTACATGGCTACTTGTTATGTCCAAAAATAAGGTGTAAAGCCAGAGTTAATACAATGTATGAAGCACTTTTGCTAGAAATCTTTTTCTCCTTCTCCACAAAAGCAGCATTTTATTTTAAACATTGTGGTTAAAAAAATTTTCAGACCTTAATTTTTAGATACGATCTCGGAGCTAAATTTTTATATTAAAATTTTTAGATTTTAGCTGCTAAACTATTTCGTTAAGTTTGCGTCTTATTTGTCTTTTTTACTTTCACACAGTCTTAAATTTAACTTTTGAAATAAAACAAATTTTTTATTGGGAAAATGATAGATTCATTACTAATTATTATTTTTTCGACTTATATTGCTTATTGACAAAATACTTTTTTCTAAACGTATGTCACATTTTAAGTTAACCTGTAGCACAAGTCACATCCTACGTATGAGTTATATTTAATACTTATGTGATGTGCATACGTTGTATGGTCGTTATGTATGTATCTATAAGGGGTTTTGTACACTCGAGTTGGTAGTAGCAAGCGCCGCAGAAAGTAATTAAGTTAATTAACATTTTCAAAAAAGTAAAGTCACCACAACTAAGAAAAGACTTAAACTGATGTAATAAAAATATTTTTAAATCAGCCTAAAGCTTAAAGTGCATTTAAAAAGCCGCTGACGATTCACTCTTCTGAAATTAAAAATTGTTCAATCAATAAATAATGCAAAAAATTACTTTAATAAATGTTAAGAAAAAAATAACTCAAACCTAAAAAATGTAGTTTCCTCTTTTTATGTTATCCTGTACAACTACAACTCACTTGTGCTCTGTTACACAAACAACTTTTGATTTTCAATTTCAAGAACGATAATTATTCAATGTATTTAAAAAAATTAAAATTTATTAGCGACTATTTGCAATGTCAAATTTGCATAAATTTGAAAAAAATTGTCAATGGAAAAAATTATTTAAAAGTTAAACCAAATTTTCTTGTACGCTTTCGACTGTTATGCATTTAACTGTAACTTAATATAAAATGTACTTTTTATGCAAATTTTATATGTTTATGTGCAGATGTGTGTTCATATTATAAAATGTTTAAAGTAATGAAAATGTACAGAATAAAATGACTGTGCGAGATATACAAGTTTTCATGTATTTTTAATGCTAAAAGCCATTACCATATTATTTTGTTGATACCAAAATACGCAGACAAACTCGCTAGAGTATTTATAATTGCAAAAATAATCTAAATATTTAATGGATATTAAGAGAAGTAATAACACTAAATGATTATGAACTATTTATCGAAAATATTAAATCATCACTCTACCAACTACTTCGCTGTAGAGCAGTTAGGATTTTAAGGGTTTCAGTTAAAACAAGGCATCTAGCATGTGTAATAAAATATATACTGGTAATGTTTAAGTGAAAATTTTTTAGTATTGGTGTGCTATTTAATTCCAAGAGTGAATAAAAGTATGACAGAATTTGCATCTTTGAAGACGGATTTTTTGGATCTTTAAAGACGGTTCCTTTGTAAAAAAGATCCGTTTTATAAACAGCACTTAATTTTCAACATAAGCGTGATATCCCCTATATGATCGTTATGCCATTAAACGGAATACTCTATTTTTTGTGCTGTATGCGCATGATGCTGCTAATATAGCAATCGTTATTCCAATGTATTTTTAAGGAGTATTTACAACAGCTACGCTATTTTTGCATCGTAATTGCACTGTGAGTGTGCTTTTAATTTTGTTAAAACATGCCTTTGAAGTATTTTATTTCTTTGAATCCTATATTGATTACGACTACTCGTTTTTGCAACTTTTTGGCATCTGGCAGAGCAAAATTTTGCAGTTTTACTTGCAATGTTATCCCTGTTATCTTGCTGAGGTAGCACACGTGCAGGAATTTTTTTTTCAGAAATTCCTAATCGAAATTTAATTTGACGGTTTTATGCATCAGAACTCGAAGAAGATCATATAATGACAAGTAATTGTAGATAAAGAATATTCTCTAGCTTTTAGTTTTAGTAAATAAGACCTGATGTCAATTTTGATTTCCATATTGAGTTTATTAAGTTTATATTTTAATATGATTATTTATATTTTGCTAAGATATATTAATACTTTTTTATATTAAAGATTTCAAAGTAAGATATAGAGGATGATCCGAAAATATATAATGACGAATAAGAGGGATGGAAATAAAATACACGTTGAGGTGTAGGTCTTTAAAGCTAAACAGCTTTAACCAGTAGCGCAGACTTTTATCTCGATTTCATTATTCTAGAGCACCCAAATATGATTAACGAAAAATAAGTACTTGCACATTGTTAGAACATATTTCTTTGAGGTGATGGTTACTTGTGCCCTCTGTCGTTCCATGATAAGGCAAAGATCTAGATTTATTAAAATAACATTAAGAGTCTTTTAATTATTTTGGTAAGAAAAATGCTTTAATTAATTGTGTAACTTTAAACAATAATAAAAAAGTTTAAAAAAATTTAATATTATTTAATTTTTGATATTATTTATGTTTTAGAACTATAATCACAATAGTCTTATTTCGGATTAACTTTACATGTATTTTACTTTTTAACTTATCAATATATCATTTACACCACTCTTAAAATTAAATTTAAATACAAATTAAAAACAGAATATGAACGAGATATGCCATAAAAAAAGAAATTGTTATGAATATTGTTATTGATACTATTTTTTGCTTTAAAAGCAGAGATATTATGTTATATCTACAACAAGAGCATCAGTTAGTCATTGTATTTATGAATGGCAATTGATAACTTTATTATATGTAGTTTGACATTAAAAATCAAGTTTTAGTCACTGAACTGAAATGGTTTCATAAAAAACTTTAATACAAAAGCTTTTTTCTCTTAAAGTTAAAACGTAAATGACAGGGTCTTTATGTTTGTGTTTGTTAATTAAAAAATCTGGTTGATTTTTGCCTTAATGTAAATGCGCTGTAACACAGAAAAATTATATTTAAAAATATTTGTGTTAATTTTAAAAGAAAATAAGAAAATCTAGACACACTAGCAGAATGTAATGAAATATTTCCTGTATAACTACATCTGCCATTAGCGTTTTTTGTATCTAATTACCATAGCTTTTGTTTGTGTAAGTTTTAAAAATTATATGTTGAAACACATAATTGGAGATAAAGGAACAATTTTATTTTGTTGATTGGAGTCGCTTCACTAAACTAGATTTGTTCCAAATGATATAAATGAAAAAGTAAGAGGCTGGCGAGAAGTTTTTCCCGCTGCCTTTAAGGACATGGAGCGATCTCTTTAATATTAAATAGCAAAATTAATGAAACTGTGTTTGATCGATTTAGTGCCTTGGCAAAGTTGATTTCAATACGACCACGGACGGATAGACGGACAGACATACAGGCATGTTTTGACACAAACGCCAACTTTTGCTCTACATATTCTAAAACTCACGCATTTTGCTTTCAATTTGTTTTTTTTTTTTTTTTTAACAAGAACCTATGATCTGATAAGCAGACAAAAGAAAATTAAAACAAAAAGCCAGCAGCTTTCGTGCTTAGTTTAATTTCCTTAAAAACATGCAAGAATTAAAAAATGGGTACCTGGGGATTGCATTCATTCCACTTAAATTTATTTATTTGAAAAAATAACATAAAGCAAGAAATATTTTGGCGACAAATGGATTTTATATAAGTGATATTGAATTTAGCAACTGTGTAGGAAAGGATTATTTACGTATTGAGTTGTCAGTACTTGAAAAGTCTTTTTGATTGTTTTATTAATTACAACAAACACTTTCGGAACTCATATTGTCCTTAAAATAATTTAAATAAATTTAATAAGGTACTCTAAACTTCCATTGCAACAATTGCCAATGCATCTGTTACTAGTATGTCAAACAACCTAAATGTCAAATCTATCATGTAGTTAGTGTTGTCACAATTGAAGAACAGAGGTCTTGTTGAAAAACCTCTTTTATTGTAACATTTTTACAACATAGCGATCAATTTAAACGAAGTCGTAGGAACTAACTAGTAGAACTTCATTCTGCACACGCAATCTTGCAGTGCATATTTCATATCAAATCAAAAAAAAATCAATAAAAGCCTTTTATTTATGTTTATCGTAAAAATAATGCGCACCTTTTTTTATCTAAATATTGCGACTGCTTAAAAATATTTAAAGATTCAAAAGGTTCACAAAATCACATAATGATTATGTTGGTGAAATATAATATGGGAAAAATTTAGCATAAAAAACCTTTTTGGAAAAAAGAAAATATTGAATTAAAAATACATGTTTAAAATTCTTGTTAAACAACCTAAAATTTAAAAACAAAATTTAACTTAATACAACAATGTGATTTATGTGAAATATATGCTTATTTATGTGTAGAAAATAAATTAAACATCTGAGTCTACATATTGTTTTGTTAGAATACAAATGTAAGTTGTTGCGGGAATTGAAATTTTTTTTTAACCCAAAAAGTATGATGTGCTGCATTATCCTTTTCAAAAAAACAATAATAAATCATTTTAAATATTACAATATTATCTGTGTTAATCCCTAAAACATACATGAAGCTTACAATATTCTATAAAAATATGAAAAAAACAGCGGTCTATAAAATCCTACGCCAATGAATATGCACACTCTTAAAATAGTTTTTATTTGTTTGTTTGTTATTTAAATAAAATATTTTTTTTTTTGTTGTTGGTCTAAAACATTTTTTCAATGACTTGTCTATCGACCCACCTAGTGGTTTTGTAAATAAAAACGAGGACAAATAAATGTAAAATTAACACCTTCTATTATAATTTATGGATGACAACCGGTCATTAAAATAGGAATAAATTATGTGTTGTTTTTATTTCTGTTTTTATTCAAAGCTTATATATTTTAATTTTATAATGCTCTGTGACACACAATACTACGAAAATATAACAAACACATTTGAATTAACACCTTTTCATAATAGTAATTCAATGTTTAAGAGGGTCCATAAAAATTATTTTAAAATGTATGCGATCTACCACAAACAACAAATATTCACTGCAAAGTGTGGCTATTAAAAAATATCTGTGTGTTAAGTTA
Source organism: Cistogaster globosa (assembly GCA_937654795.1). Taxonomy (NCBI): domain Eukaryota; kingdom Metazoa; phylum Arthropoda; class Insecta; order Diptera; family Tachinidae; genus Cistogaster; species Cistogaster globosa. The sequence goes on along the minus strand of OW569403.1, from coordinate 41,435,220 downwards.
ATTTAAAATGTTTATCATAGACTCACATTCGTTGCCCTTTTTGCACAGTGGGCTGAGATTAAAACTTATATCAATATTTTCTGACTACTTGAATAATTATTTTTAATTTAATTTTTAATTTCTTTTCCGCTGTTTGATTTGAGAGTGCATTTTCATATCATCATGTTTCCAAATTGAAAGTGGCATTGAACCAGTGCTACAAAAGTGTGTTATAAACAATAATTTATTATGTACGAGTATCAAAAAAATATATATATATATAGAAGGAAAAATTTTAGCGATTAATAAATCATACAATCGACAAAATATAATTACTGTTGCTTCGAAAATAAGAAAGCAAAAAGATAACAAACTTACAAAAAAATTTTACTGACAAACACAGAAAATTTGAGAAACTGTCCTTTGTCGCAGGATATAACTAAGTTTGTCATTCCGTTTGTAATTTCTTCAATATTTATTTCCGACCCCATAAAGTATAAATATTCAGAGATCTTATGCATAGCGGTGTCGATTGAGTGATATCCTTCTGTCTGTCTGTCCGTTTTCGTGTTGAAATCTAATCTCCAAAGGCACTTGATGAGCTAGAGAATATTTAGGTACTCCAACCGATCAGACATAGTTTTGAAAATTATGCTACTGAAAATCAGCATGATCGGCCTATGTCCTTCCAGGCAGCAGGTAAAACACCACGACTGCCTTTAACTTTTTCATGGTAATTGGAAAAAATCTCGAACTCTGAACTTTTTATAGAACTCTGAACTTTTCATAGAAAAGTACGTTTGTACACCGCATTTTTTAAAATGTCAATACATGTTTCCTTAAGAGGATTGCGAATACTAAAATTTTTTAAAAATTGCTTAACCCATTAAGTGCTGATGATATTTTTATGTGAATTTATATTTAGTATTTTTTTTTTCTTATTTTTTCGCTATCACCCCAATATTTGTAGGTACTTATGTTAACTAGATTAACATTTATGCTGAAAGGTATACAAGATTCAGGTAAAAGTGACCATTGGAAGCTCTTCATATGTATATGCAAATTTAAAATCATGCTGTTAAAATTGGGTCAAATTGGTAATTTTTAATTTATTACCACCATAGATTTTGCCTTGAGTTTTTGTCCTGCGCTAAAGTTCTTATTAATGTCGTTTTCAACAATTGACTCACATGTATTACCAGAAAACTAACTCATTTTTGTTCCTTACTTTGTTGGTTCCTTACTTTTCCATATTATTACCCGTTTTATAAAAAAAAACAAAAACGAGAAAATTATGTACAGCTCTAAAAAGAATTAAATATTTACAAATTAAATCATTTATAAAATCAGGTTCTTCCACTAAAAAAATTGAGAAAAATTCGTAAATCCCAAAATCTGTCATAGTATTTCTTTATGGTCAGTGATGAAATATTTAAACCAAAACTTCTCTGAAACAAATGTCTCTAATGCTCCCTTTGTTTATTTAGGTCAACTCTTAATAGCATTTCCGCCCAAATATTATAACGATGATTTTAGAATTCTGTTAAGGTCAGTTTATCTTAGAGCCATCTTGTATTTTTTATCTGGTAACAACTTTTCTTATTTTAAGTTTATTCACTAAAATATTTTTGATACCAGTGTGCAATATACAAAATCTATTTAAGAGTTGTATGCAAAATATTTGTGTAGCCTAAATGGCCATTTAAAATATACACCACAAAATTGTTGTTGTTATTTTCAAGAGAAATGGTAAAAGTACATAAACACAAAATTGGAATTAAAAAAGAGGTCGAAAAAAGGTAGCCAAGGGTTGATGTAAAATTTATATAAACTGGCCTCAAATATTCAAATCCGATAACAAAATTAAAGTGGGTATGGAAATGATTTAAAAATAAAACATTAACATGTGGTAGCTTTCCCAATGGAATTTTTGAAGATTGCAAAAAGATATTTTTAATATAATAGCACGAGTTTATGAAAAAGCGCAAATCAAATAAAAGGTATTAATAAAAATAAATTTAAATGTATCCCCATATGAAGTTTTCCATAGGATTTGCAGTAAACTGTTTAATTTTTAAGCCTTCTGTGTATAAAAGTAAGATCTTCTCTAGGGATAATCTTTTGCTTTATCGGGAAACGGTCAGATTTTGACTAATTTAACCAAAAAAGTGAAACCACTATTTTTACAAATATTTCTTCAATCTTTCCTGACACGTATCATTACGAATGACGGTGTATAATATTAATATATGTGATATCTTTCCTTTAATATGACAGTACCTTTACTTTTTTTACGAGCTAAGTGCCTGTGTAAGTTTAAATTTCTGCCTACAACTACATTTTATTAGGTCTGTTCAGTAACTAAAAATGCCCAACATTATATACCCTACATCTTATATGTGAATCAAGCTCAGTAAAGTAACTCCAATTAAAAAGACAAATATTGCGGAGACAGAGAACTAAAAAAATTTGAAGAAAAAAACTAATTGCTACATACAATTTTACATAAAAGTATTACCAGTTCCAAATGGGTTATACATTTTTAAAAAATTTTAGTATTTAATGAAATATTAAATGAAATGATATTGCTAATTTTAAATAGCAGAATTTTCGAAACTATATCTGATCAATTAGCGTATTTAAAATTTCTCTAGCTTATCTAGCGCCCTAGCAAAATTGACTTCAACCCCAACATCGACGAATAGACGGACACTGCTCAATAGACTTAGGAATGAGAAACTTTTTTGGTAAAGGGTGTAAAACGATAATATAAAATATATGTACATGTTGCTTAGCCACAGTTAAGGTTTGAAAATAAAAGTAAAAGTAAAATGAATTATGTTAAGCTTCCAATACATTGACCTCAAAAAATATACAAACAACTCAAAGCAATAATACTTCCAAGAGTTTTTAAATTACACACAATTTTTAAAAAATATAAATAAAATGTGTAAGTAATTTCCATGTAATTCTTTTTAACTCACCCATTCTGCTAAATATAATAGAGTTGTTTACTTTGTCGATAGTTTTAACCTTTTTTAATTACACACATGTGTATAGAAACCATATTAAGTTTAGAGTTGGAATTTAAAAAGGTAGCAGTAGTTAACACTGCGTTCTCTTTTATGAATCGCGCCGCATTTGTGGTTTCTTTAGCGTATAAAGAGAACACCATTTAATCGCCACATTTTCAAACAAACTAATTAGGTTTCTTTACACTAAAAGGGAACAAGAAGATTAGAGATATTATTATTGACTAGTAGTATTAGTAAGTGCAAATTTTATACACTTTTATACCGCATAGATTTTTTTAAATGTTTTAAAGCAAAAATCATGCTGGCCATTTGAACAAAAAAAAAGAAAGGAGAAAATCTTTTTTAATTAACATTTTACTGTTAAAAAAAGTTTTTTTTTTTCAATATATTTAGATGCAGAAACCTCTTCAAGTTATAGATATTTGGCTCTTTAGCTAGATGCTGCTTATAATTGCCGAAAACCTTAGACCAACCAGGCTAAAGATATTTTCATTAGAAACTAATTCCCACGAAAACAAGGAAACAAATGTGGCATAATCAAATTATGATTTTTTTCCACAGTGTTTAATAATTTTAGTATCTGAGAGTTTTTATTATGTTGCCGGCAAACTAAACTATTATACGCTTGTCCGGCTACCAGTTTTCTTTTATTAAAATTAATTTTAATTTAATCCAAACATGCTAAATCATACGTTAAGGATTTATTTTTAGCAGATTCGAGAAAACCCAAAGCGCTTATAGGACATTCTTCTTTGGTAATCCCTAGAAATGCACCACTTAGCACTTTTCATAAAATTAAGAAAATTTACCTTAAAAAGTACTAACCATATAATGACTTACTTTTGATTGCCAAATTTTGTTACCCGCTTACAAAACACATAACATTAGTTCGCAAGCAAAGGAAGCAGTAGTTAAACTAGTTCTTTAAGTTAAAAAAGAGTACCTTAAAATAAATACTCATGTTTAATATTATTTCTTCCAATAGTCAATGTAATCAATTCTCAGTAATTGATTGTAATAGTCTCATGCCTTGTTAAAATCATTAGCTTTATAATCCAGTTGGAAAGTCCTTCAACCAAAAATGCTTAAATCCACACTCGATTACCTTTTTTGAAATGTTTTTGCTGAGTGGCTTTAGTTATTGCTTTTATTTTCCTTTCTGTGTACAACATTTGACACAATTAATAAATCCTAAACATAATCTTCTTAAATTATTTTTTATCAAGATTTGAACTATTTATTTTGTAAAAATATCAGTTTACGAAAATTCGGCGTATTTATAAAATATCAGTGAAGTGTATCATAACATAGAACAGAGCAAGGAGTTAAGGATAGTTAACAGCATTACGAGTTAAAATGAAAATTGATACCCTCATAATAGTACTTCTTAACAGATATAATTTTTTCACAATAAGTCTTTAATTCTCCTCCTTTATAAGAGTTCTAAGGTTTAAATTTTCAATATGTCTGAAATTAGCATATGTGTTTTGCAATCTGTGAGACGCTAACAAATTAAATCTAAGAAAAAACGCGTTTACCTTCATGACGTTAAAGTGAAAAAATAATTATAATTTCTTTAAATCATTTAATAATTCCTTTTAAGAATCACAAATGTTTACTTAGATTGGTCTACTCTGAAGCTGTAACTAGTTGCCTTGTCTTAGATACGATTTGCTGAAAGTTCTCTCTTGAAAAAAAAAGATAAATAAAATAACTGATCTAATAAAGGTAGACATTCGCTTCTACAGGGATACTAAATCTCAAGCTAAAAGTCAGTTCGGCTTTATAATTACAGTAACCTTTTCACAGCGACAAAATGTTACTGTTATCATAAACTTTATTTCAATTTTTAGATTAATGCAAATTACTTTATTGATATTTATTTTCTCTTTCTAAAAGTTTCTTTAAATCAATTTCTAAAAAAAGGTTTATGTTACGTATTTAATAAATAACTAAATAATTTTTGCAAAAGGAAAAAAATCGACTTGAAAACAAATTTTAGTGGTCCATCTATAACAGGTTAAAAGTTTTGCAACATGCATCAAATTACTTTAAGTGTAGGGGCACCCGTTGATTTCCAAATCCAAATCTAATTTATTATAGCGGACTTAGCAATACGGCTCTTTGTAAATATAAACCATCTATGTACAACTGTTCAAAAGCATAGTCATATAAATTAAACTAAATTAACTATTGGGACACCCTTTAATTTATAATTTTAAAAATTTATACTTGTTATTAAAACGGTCATATTAATTGGCTTTTTACCCAATTTACCAACGATTGTCCATAGCTTACAACTTACGTCACCTGTACGGGCAGCCCTTTAATTTTTAGACTTATATTTTCTATTGCCTTTGCTACTGGGAGTTATTGTAACTTTCAGTTTTTTTTTATATTTTAGAGTCGTTTAAAATACAACTAAAAAATATTTATGTTGTATAGAGACAGATTTTATTTTTTAAAGCCCAGGTTTTCAAATAAAGAAGAAGTTTTTAAAACCAGTTCAAAAATTACTGACTTATGCAGGCACAAACATAAAATGAAGCCAAATTCAGTCGAATTGATAAACTCCTTCTTTTTTGAAGTCGGTTAAAAATGATTTTCTTTTCGATGCCATTGATTGTCTGTGGTAAATAAAATTTTTTATGGTTTTAAGCATAAAACAGAAATTTTACGAAAAAACTTTTCTGTTGAATTTTTCATGAGGATTACAAGTTTCTACCTAAACTGAAGCCAACAAGTCGTAAATCACAATCTGCATGAATATTTAAAAAGTAAACTGCTTTTTATACCGCCGCATATTTTTTTAAAAGGATTTACAATAGCAGCAGCCAAAAATGTTACACAAACGAAATTTCAACTTCAATTAAGGAAGCGAAAAATAAATAAACCGCAAAATGCAGCATGTATCTTGAAATTAAATTTTTTTTTTTAAATTTTATACATTCAAGTATTCAACAAAATCTTGTTTAAATAGAGTAACGCAAATAATATATACAGCAAAGATTTTGCTATCACATCGAATATATGATGAAAAGGATTTTAAATAAAGTTATTTGTTAAAAAAAAAAATAAAACACCACATTTTTGTTTTTGTTTTTTGTTTTTCTGGCGAGATGCCATTTATGCAGGGGTAATGCTTTTAAAATAGATCGCTTTGAAAAGGAGACATTTTAAGTAAAAAAGAAATAAAATCAATACACTTAGTGCTTAAGCATTATTGTGTTAACGATTTGAGATGAAGTGAAACAAACAAGTTTACATACATAAGTAGACATGTGTATATATTTTCTATTTAATTGGAAAATAACTGATTTTTAAAAACTTCTAAATTTGTTGTCCTACTCAAAGTTGAAGCTATTTTTTTAAATATTCTGCTGTTTACCCTATTTACTTGGAAAATTTTTTTTTATAATTGAAAGTCAGGACAAAACACAAAAATTCATTCAAATATTCTTGAAACACAAAGTGAAAAATTTTGTAAAAAAATTTCTTCTCTTTATTTTCTGTAAGTGGTAAAATACGAGCTAGAAAACTGTGCGCAATTGGCCGTTGTCATAAGAGGTTTTAATTAATAAGTATCAGTATAAAAACTTATCAATTATCATAACACAAAAACGTTCAACCAAACTTACAACAAACACTTTGTCAGCTGTTTAGTTAATTTATGAACAAAATATTATTACCAGTTTAAAAATATAAATAAAAAACTCTTGTGTCATATTGGATTGTGATCATATATTCTGAATATGCTCAATATGACTTGATTTCATTTGCAAAAAATTTTAGAAAAATATAATCTTAAGTTTAACATTGACCCATAAAAAACACGTTATTTTGTAAGATCTAACAAAGACTTATGCTTTCGAGTCTACTTAAAAAGTAGCCTGTGTTTCGAAAAGTTCATGTCTTTAACTCACAGTTTTTACACTGCTATGATGCTTTAGCACAAGTTGTGTTACAATCGTGTGATTTATAATTTTTCAGAAAACTTCCTAGAGCTTATTGTAGAGTAGAAAGAATAAATTTATATTTTTAATAAGAATGAATAACGGTCATTTTTGGTTTGATGTTCTATAAACTTCAGAAATTATTTATTGAGGTTCTTTTTTTTTTTGACTTAAATAAGAACAAAACTAAAATGTCCATGCTGGTAGTTGAAACTTAAAGGCATCTTTTAAAATTATTTAAAAATTATTTAACGATATTTTTTCAACTGTATAGAATTTTTTTTAAATATTCGTACCTTTATTTGAGGTAAAAAAAAAATATTAAATTTTTCAACAATTATTAATTAATTTAGTTCTCCAATATCTCCACAAGTCTTAATGCCTTTGTAAAATATAAACATTTACAAAACAAAGGATACACTCGCATATTTTTGAAATCGCGTGTGGTTTAAAAACGCCAACTTTTGTTTTACATTTTAGAAGTTCACATTGGTTGCTTACGATTTTTTTTTGCAAGTTAAAAAAACTAAAACATATGAGCAGCAGCTTCCTTTCTTAGTTTAATTTCTTAGAAAAACATGCAATTAAAAAAGGGCGAATTAAAAAAATGGAAGCTTAGAGATTATTTTAATCCAATGAATATTTATTAATTTAATAAAATAACACAAAGCAAGAAACATTTTGGATTTTCTGTTATTACGTCGTGAGTACTTTTTATTATTTGAATAGTTTTAAAATACATGCTGGAAACTCAGACCTTCTCAAAATTAATTAAAATAAATCCACAGAGGTACCTAAACACTTAAATTGCCCATTTAATAAGCCATGAGTATTTTTATAAGAATTAAAAATTAAAATAACCAATATTTTAGTTAATTAATATTAATATATTTCAGAACATCAATAAGAACATATGTTTTTCATAAAATCGCCAGTACTCAAGAAAACAATCAAAGCACGCAAATGACAAACCAGAGAATATATTTAAAATTTATTATTTATGACTTTATTTATGTAAGTAAAAATTAAAATAATTTTTTTTGCAAATAAAAGGAAATTTATTAATTTCAATTTGTATGTAACTTTTTTTTCGTTTATAAGTTTATTTTAATTTAAATTCATAATTCCACTTCAGTATGTGCTTGCGATTTGAAGTCGCCAAATTTCATACGATTTTAACTCGCATTACAAGTTTTAAGCGATTTGCGATTCTCACTACATGCCTGATAATTTAATCAATTTATTGAATAAACTATTCACTTTAACTTGCTTTTAAGGTTTAAATTTTACTAATTTTATGCGTTTTTTTCTTACGAGGTATTAAGAGTCTTAACTAAAAATAAAATGAATTTTCTTAATTCGTCAAATTAATATATTTTACAAAATAACTTTCTACAAAAAAAAAAGTCGTTAATATGATTAAAATTTATTATAAAAGGTAAAACGCACATAGATTTAAATAAAAATTAACTTAATTTAACTATTTTTATTTTTACGATTTTATTAAATATTTTCTTTAATTTTACCTCTGATATTTGGTTCAGTGGTTAAAAACTATTTAGTCCTAAATTATTAAATAAAAACTGCTTCACTACAAAATACCGTGCAGTATTGCATGCATGAGAAGAAAATATTATTCAAAACTAAAGTGTGCCAATTGCGTTTAAGAGTTTTCTTTAACCAATCAACATGAACTGGACTAAAAACGCATAACTTAAATTAAAAATTCCACTTAAAACATTAAGAAACAGCAGATGTGCGCTTGCCAGTGCCACAACCAACAAAAGAGAAAAAAAAATATACTAAAGACTTCAAAATGGAGATTTAAAATTAGTAATAATTTATACACAAACATAAATAACAGCAAAAATAAAAAATATAATAAAAATAATAAAAGGAAAAAAATAAGGTTAACTACACATTGAATAACTGGAGCAAAATTAATGAAATGCTTAAAAACAAGGCCTTTTATAAAACAAAAAAAAAAAAAAAAAATGCACCTTCAATGAAAGAAAAGCACAATGAACTAAACCAAACAGAGAAGAAAATTTTATTTTTTAAATCTAAATCAACAATTTTTGCTTACCTTTCTTAAATAAGGGCACTTAAAAAAAACTTGAAAATATAAATAAAGCAAAAAGGAAAGCTATTAAATTTTTATTTTTAGCAATTGAATAAATAAAATGTCAAACTCTACACTTTCAAGTAGTTTTCTTTCTTTCGATGCAGTTTTATATTTTTTTTATTTTCTTTGATTTCTTTTTATTTTTTTCTAAATTTTTTGTTGCTGGATATGTAAATCAATAAATTTATCATAAAATTTTCAGCCTGCATTTTTTTCTTGCAGATTTTCTGTACCTCATTTTTCATCAGAAAAGTTTTTATTTTATTTTTTTTCTAGTACTTTGTGTTCAATATTATTTTTTTGCTTGTGATATTTTTTTTTATTAAATATACAAGAAAAAATCGAAAGAAAATCCTTGTCATGCATTTTTATTTAAACTTTTCCCTTATCGTAACTTTATTACAAGTAGTCACTTTTTTATATTCTTTGTACTGTTCCTCTTGTTCAGCATATTAATGCAAAATATATTCTTTATTTATTCTTTTTGGAGCATTTTTAACGATTGAAGAGAATCATGGTACCTGGTAGTGATAACCTTCAAACTTTCTATGTGAGTACTTCCTGTGTTGCATGAACTTCCGTAACATAACATTTGATTTTTGTGGATGGATTTAATATCGCTTTTGTTATAAAGCATGTAAGTTTAGTAAGGCACGAAATAATAGTTATATGTTTTCAAAGGGTTTTCATATAAGAAAAGTTTAAAGAAATAGATAGTTTTGTAAATAAGTAAAAAAATGTCTAAACTTTATGGGCTAAAAGCCTAACAGTTGCTTACTAAACTAATATTGCTCTTGAAGTATTCTCTTCTTATTACCATATATTTAAAAAATCGTAAGCTTAAAGTGTATTTATTTTTAATCTCCGAGAAATTTTGAATTGGCCCCGACACCATGTTTGTCGTGATTATCAAAAATCTCAGGAAGGCGCTCTTGCGTCCTAGATGTTTTAAATTCGCAACAGCTAAAGGTGGTGGGGGTTTTAAACCCCCAGTTTTAAATCTCCAGCAAGAAGCATGATGATAAAAGTTTCTTTTAGAAGTCGCTATGTGTTCGAAGTTCGCTAGTGGATTCTTTGTTTTACACAGTGTTAGTAGTGCAATGGAGTTTTACGACGCTAACTTGTCACTTATAGATGTTTTTGAAAACAATATTGCTAACAGCAATATAATCAATATCAAAAGATATTGACATGAGCTTAAGGTACTATGGTTTTCGTTGGCTTTTAACAGGACTTTTCTTCTTTCTTTCTTTTCATTTAATCTGTCTGCAATTTTTTCTTTTCCTAATCTTTTTTCAAGCTCTACTTGATAGATCAAAAGGATAATTGCTATGTTAAATATTCTCTACTGATGACTTCTTTAGTTTATTAGAGGCCAAGTTTAAGAAAGTCTTATCAGGGAAGTAAATAACTTTTTTTGTTGTTGCATTAAAAACCGATAAATTCTACATTGACCTGTGGCTAAAATAAAATTTAAAAATACTTATACCTAAATACAAGGCCCAGTTAACTTAAAAATTAAAAATTATTATTTTTTTTAATCTTAAACTTATTTGATTTATTTTCTTTCACTTGAATAAATACTACCACCAGCTTCTCTCTAAAGTTTTAATTTAAACCAAAAAAAAAAAAAACTCGAATCGTTTTATATTTCATTTTCTCTTAGGAAACACATGTAGGTGATTGTTCTTATTTTGGTAATAATAGTTATTTGTTTCTTGGCACATTGCCAACATTTTCTCATAGTATTAGTTCGCAAATAAAATAAAAATATTCTAGATAGAAAAATGCAGAGTTATATCTGGAGATTATTTTAACAGGGAGTTAAGAAACAAAAATGTTTGTAACAGATTTAAGAGTTTTATGGTGTTTTACAATGAGTTTGGTTTAGGAATTTGTGATGAATATTCTAACGGCGAAGCAACTAATTCAAAAGATTCATATAAATTTAAAAAATATGCTTTAAAATTAAATTTAACACAAAATGTTTATGGTATAACATCTGCTTAAAAAAAAACATGTTTTTAAATTCTTTTCATACCCTTCACCTCAAAAATTGAAAAAAAGTTATATCTAGGTTTGTCATTGCGTTTGTATTTTCTATAATATCCATTTACGACCCCATTAAGTATATATATTTGGAGTCCTTATTTATAGCCAAGTCGATTGTAAAATAACTGTCTATCCGTCCTTGTTAGTGTTGAAATCAATTTTGCTAAGACACAAGATGAGCTAGAGAAAACTTAGATACGTCAATCGATCAGACAGTTTCAGAAATTTTGCTATTGAAAATAAACAAAATTGGACCAGATCCTGCAATGAATGCAATGAAATAACTCCAATCGCAAAAGTTAATATATAGGGAGATAGCGAAGTGAAAATTAAGAAAAAAAAACATCAAGTGAAAAAATTGCCATACGCTTATATTTTCTGTGTTTTGGGCCTCTGAAATTTTAATAGAAAAATACGATTGTGCGTCTTATTCTTTAAGATAAAATTATAGTATCATTTGAAAATTCTTGAAGAGGGTTTCAAAAAATACTAATATTTTTTTAAAAATGATCAACCCATTAAGAGCCGATTTTTATATATTTTTTTAATTTTTTTTCATTCTCTGTCATTCGAGTATTTGTTTTTTTTATTAAAAAAAAACATGCATGGTGCAGGGTATACAAAAATACTTAAAATCATGTGATTTTATATCGGTTGGTTAAATAGCTATCGACTTCATATCACATGTTATCGAAAATTTTTTACCTAAAGAATAAGAAAATTTAAAGAATAAAATGAATTATTCGCTGTTCAAGATATGTGCTTTTAAGGGTTACAAACGTCTTTAAAATAGTTCAAAACTAACCTTGATTTATATCATAAAATTTGTGGCCGAATTCATTAAAACTTTTCTTCTTACTTTCTAGATTGTTACTTTGTTCCTTTTATGTGGTTGATCATACATATATACGAGGGCTGCTATATATATTTCTGGCCTGGCAACACTGATTGCTGCCAAGTGCAATCTGACATTTCCATTGGAAAGTTTGTCATTTTTGAGCATAATCGTACTCAAAACGTTTTGACGTACGACCATTATTTGTGTTGTTTACAGTGACTTGAAAAAATTAATATAGAAAAAAATGGAATTAACTCGTGAACATTTTCGTGCCATCATTTTTCACAACTTTCGACGTGGATTATCACGACAAGATTGCATTGATGAACTTAAATCTTTGTATGGCGATGAAGCACCATCCTATAGCACTGTGAAAAATTGTTATAATGAATTTAGTCGTGGCCGAAGCTCGCTCAAAGACAAATTCCATGAAGGTCGTCCAAAAACGGCTGTTGTGCCAGAGAACATTGATGCCGTGCGTGAAATCATAATGCAAGATCTACATGCGACATACCGAGAGATAGAGACATCCTTGGACATTTCTTCCACCAGCATACATTCGATACTGCATGAACACCTGGCCGTAAAAAAGGTTTGTTCTCGTTGGATCCCGCACAATTTGAAAATCGCTCAAAAAAAGGTTTGTGTCGATTGGTGCAAAGAAATGTTGCAAAAATACGATTGCGGTGCTTCAAAAGACGTTTATAAGATCGTCACAGGTGACGAATAATGGATTTATGCATATGAGCCCGAAACGAAACAACAATCGACCGTATGGGTCTTCAAAGACGAGCAAAATCCAACGAAAGTTGTTCGTGGAAGAAGCACTTCGAGGCAAATGGTCGCCTTTTTCTTCGGCAAAACTGGTCATGTGGCGACTGTTCCGCTTGAGCAACGTAGGACGGTCACTTCTGAGTGGTACACTACAATTTGTTTGCCTGAAGTCATCGGAGAAATTAGAAAAACCAACAAGAGAAGACGAATCATTGTTCACCATGACAATTCGAGCTCTCACACATCGGCTCAAACCAGAGCGTTTTTGACCGGCCAAACGTCGAATTAATGGGTCATCCGCCGTACAGCCCTGACTTGGCATCTAATGATTTTTTCTTGTTTCCACACATCAAGAAAAAAATGCGTGGTCAACGATTTTCGTCGCCAGAAGAAGCTGTTGAAGTGTTCAAAAACCATGTTTTAGAGGTGTCTCAATAGGAGTGGAAAAAGTGCTTCGACAACTGGTTTGAGCGCATGCAAAAGTGTATAAACCATGCTGGAGAATACTTTAAAAAACAATAAAACAATTTTTGATTATAAGTATTCGCATTTTCACTATTAGGCCAGAAATATATAGAGCAGCCCTCGTATAATTTTATTTAGCTACGCAATGGCTCCACAAGGACATCACAATTACTCGCAGGCTGCATGCAGATGCAGAACAAATAAAAAAAAAAACACAAGGTTTCTTTCATATCAGATGTTGTTTAAAGAGTTATCTTATTGCAAATATACTTTCAAATAAATTTCCTATTTGAACAAAAATTTACTTTTCAATTTATGAAAATAAATTTTATTAAAAACTGGTTGTCGACAAAATAATTATTCAATAAATATAAAAAAATTGTAACGGGTAATTACTTCTATTTCTCTTTCTGTTTTAACTCAAACAATAAAAATTTATGTCTTCGCATTTTCTTTTTTGCATCAAAAGGAATAAAAGAAATTCTTTTTGTTATATTTTTTTTTTTTTGAATTTTCTTTTTACTTTTAATGAAATTGCCAACAAAATTACAGTGAATCGAACAAAAAGCAATAAGAACTAAACTATTTCTGCTTTAATTTTTTTGGCTGCCTTAAGTTAAAAATGCTTGAAAATCTTTTACGGAAAATGCTTATTTTTTATATTTCCTTTCGTTTGTTCTTGATTTCTCTTTTGTGATGTTTTATTTTCAAGTTTTCTTTACAAATTTAAAAAATAATTTTTCTAAGAAAAGTACCGACTCAACTTGCTGACGTTTAAAGTGAAAAAGATGAAAATCAAATAATTTGAAATAAAAATATTAAAAGAGGTTTTTATGCAGGGAGAGTAAAAAAGATTAAATATTTAATATTAAACACCCTAAACACCCTGCACAAAAAATCTGAATTTGGGAAATTAAAAAAATAATTGGGAATTATTTCTCGTTTATTCTAATTTTTATTTATCTTATAACTACAACAAATTGTTTCAAAAGCAAATTTTTCAAAAAAAAAAATTACTAAGATTGTTTCTATCTAGTCTTAACTTTTATATATTTTGTGTTTTTTCTTCCTTTAACTCTTATTTGGTTAATGCAGTCTTAAACATAATATTGTTATTTTTTGCCATTTTTACGTGTAGGAGTTCCTTTGTTTGCAAAAGATTCTATTTAAAATTTTAGTCTTACTCTTGACTTTTCCCTGTATTTCATATATTATGACTGTAAGATTTTTGTAATATTAGGAACCCACAATCCTTTTAGCAACGCATCCATTTTAATGACTTTAGTTAAATTTAAATCGACAGTTATTTGTTTGAGAAAAATGCCCTTGGCGAGATTCAAACTATTGCTTAGCAAACATGGAATGCAAGGATATTTACACACTGAGACTTGATAACTAAAAATATTTTTCTTACTAATCATGCCCTTATGCATATAAGCTACGGTAGTAAACCACTTTTTGTTTTTACTTTCTTCTCTAAGTACTATTCTGTGGCGGTTTGGTCCACTATATCTCTATTTTACTGTACTGGTTTCTGAACAAGTCAAATGATCACAAGCAGCAGGCAAAACACAAAGACACAACGAAAATGATTGGAACTACTTTACTAAACTAACTTTAAATATATGGTGAAGGGTATATTCAATTCGGGATAGTCGAATATAGCTTTCTTAATTGTTTGTTTTTTTTTGTCTATACTTTATTAACTATTTATTTCTTTTTTTCTTTTTCAACATGTCAAACAACTTTTTCTACGCTAAAGAAACCATTAAATAGTAATTAATATTCATTAAAATATTTTCATTTTCAGTATTTATTACAACAGATTATCAGAAAAGTGATTAAAAAGCAATTAACAGCTGGCCAAACATGTTTGAAATAATTATTGAATTATTATTTTTCCCTTAAGGAAAAACTTTAATAACTTTTTTCAGAAAACATTTGAACGGATCGAAGAAAAACACTTTTCTGTTTAGTTTATAAATTATGCTTAAGCCGATTGCCATAAATTTACTGCGAATTGTTTTAAATACTTAAAATTTATTCAAATAAAGTTTTTATTTGATCTTTTTAATTAATTATTTTTAATTTAATTGTTTATATTTTTGATATTTCGCTACTCCATTGTTTAGCATCATCAGGAAAACAACAAACAGCAGTTAGTTGTGAGGTAAAAAAAGATTTGATTGTTTGAAAAATTCTCCTGGTTTCAAAAATGCTTCTTTCCTAAAAATAATTGGAGATTACAAACTCAATGCTGCTGAAAAGTTTTATTATTGTGTTTCAATTAAAACTTGATAATAAGTTGTTTAATGTTACTTTATTTAGCAACTCAATTTATCAATTTTCAGCTTAATATTTTTATGTGAGTTCCAATTTTATTAAAAATACAAGCAAAAAAAAAAAAACATAATAAATAAGTAAAACCTTCAGAAAAAATTAAATAATTTTTGGTAAGCAGGCGTATGTACACACACATATTGATACGGCTGCCACTATTAAAGTGTATTTACCTTGATTGGCCACTATTTATTAGGCAAAAAGCAGTTAAAAAAATAACAATATCTGCAAAAAAACAAGAAATAAAATTTTTTGCTTCGTAATATCTTAGCAGTAATAAAATGACATCATAAAGATTTACACATTTTTTATGGTTTAAAAATGTGTTGTTATTTTCTTCTTCACTTATCATATGTAGTTGTTGTTCTATTTTAGTTTGTTAAATACAAAAAAAAAAAGTAATTTTAGGCAGGATTATCTTATAAAATGTGTTTTTAGTCTAATTCTTGCAATAAATGGTGGATTTAAATATATGTACATGTATGTATGTACATGTAGTTTAAGCGTGTTTGTTTATTTATATAATTTGCTGGCATATCTGAAGGCGTATTAACTTTTTTTATTTACCTTTATATTTTGTTTATGCGGTGATTATTTGCTGTATGTAGACAAGTTATTTAGCTCTAGTTTTTATTTACTTAAATAATAACTTTATTTAGCAAGTCAAACTTAAAGTCGTCTTCGCTTTAATGTAACATGACAATTTTTATTATACTGGTTTTCTATTGAATTTGGCTTTAAATTCTTTCTGTTCTGTCAGTTTGATTAAGGTCATTTCAATAAAACTCGCTGTTATTTTTTCGTGTGATGATTGTTGTTAGTTACAGTTACTGTCTCCATTTTTTTTTCTAACTGTGAGTATACTGACACAATGAACTTTTCTCTTATATTTGTATATACAGCTTTGATTGCTTTAAAAGTACAATGTTTTTATAGCTGACAACAAACAATTTTATTATAGTTTCATGTTTATCTGCAAGAACTTGTCGGTTCAAGTATTTTTTTTTCTGATTTTTTTTGTTACCTATAGAAAATAAGTGAATGAAAATAACATTTTTAAATTTTACTGGGGAAAAGATTTTAATTCTTGTACCGAAATATGAAACTTTACGAAAATATTCTTAAGCGTTACTTGTTCGAAACCTATAAAGTCAGCATATGAAATCCCCTCTTAATGACTTTTCCAACTGTCGCTGTATCTCAAACCTCAAGAGAGGTGTTTTGCGATTGCGACTTATATTATTAGGCGAAATAAAATTGAATTCAATTAATATTCAGTTAATATTTTTCACTAGCAGTGCCCAGTACTATGTCCACATATCATTCCTAATTTTCTTAAAATTAAAATTTATAAAACTATATTTTAAACATTTGTTGCAGAGTTCAGTGAATAGTGTTTCAAACTTTTCATCTACAAAAATAAAACGTACTGACAACTGATCAGTAAAATTAGATGCCTTCACATTTGTATTTCTAGTTTCTCTAGGAAATGATATATTTTTATAAAAAAAATTTTCCTATATTTCAATAAAGATTACAAGCAGACTCCTCACAAATTTTTATTTAAATCTAAATAGCAGTTTTTAAGTGATGCGCTTGATAGGCAGACGGACAGACAGAGAGAGAGAGAAAGAGAAACAAAAACTCTAAAACTAGATGTTCTGTATTCCATATCGATTACTATCTACACTAACATCAATATTTTAAAAAAATATTTCATGTACAAAAATGACCTCGTTACTGTTTTATTGTATGTACAGATGTGTGGGCAAGCGCAGGAGAATTTTTTATGATGCTGTAGAGTTTTATTTTGTACATTGTATTTTTGTAAAAATCATTTGAAGTTTTTTGCATTGTTAAAACAATATTTTTTTTTTTTTTTGCAAAATGAGGACGATAAGAAATTTTTATCACTCATTTTTTCGCAAAAGCTAAGATATCATTTAGATTGATATTTTCATTTGCTTTGCTTAAGTGTAAATAAGAAACATACGTTCTATTTTTTTCGAAAATAAACCTTTGTTGCCATAGGCTTATGCATACATTAGATAAAAGTATTAGTTATTAGAATTAATAGTAGTGCTGTGGGATTAAAGTGTTTCTAATAACACCTATATTATCAAAATTTTGTTTCCATTGTGAGCCTGTAAAAATGAAAACTTTATTTAAAAATAATTTATTTTATTTCGAATACATTCGTCACGTTAGCATGTGATTCCAAACTAAGTTGTATCGTTAACACTTAAGCGGGGAACTGTGACTAAAAATTAAAGCTTGAGTAAGGTTACAAGCGAGATGGCATAACGAAGGAGAATAAATATTATATCTTGTAAGGCAAATTTTCTTTTGCGCATCTTTTATAAAGATATCGGTTTAACTTTTAAACAGATTCTTACGTCATTCCGCGTCAATCGCCAATCAACCAGACATAGTTTCTAAAATATTTTTAATATTTTAATATTTCCAGGCAGCAGCAAAACACTACGCCTGCCCCTAATTTTTTGCACAGAATGTGGAACTGTCCTAGTTAAGTCAAGTAGCTCCAATAAAAAATAAAATATATGTATAGAGGGCGATAGAGAATTAAGAAATAAGAAAAAAAAAACAAATGAAAAAATTGGTGTTCAAGCATATTTTTCGAGTTATGGGCCTCTGCACATTTCATCAAAAAGAACGAATGTGCAATATATTTTTTAAGATATCAAAATTCTTTAAAAATGTTTACCCAGTTAGAAGACAATAGCATTTTTTTAAACATTTTTTTCTCTTATTTTTTAATTCTCTGTCACCCCACTACTCCATTAAGCTAGATTTATGTATATGGTGAAGGCTTTATAAGATTCGGCATAGCCGAATATACCACTCCTACTTGTTTTTAAATAATGTTAGATCGGCCAGCTACTACCTATAATCAATAACAAGTTGACACAATGTTAAGTTCCTTGTAGTGGGTCTTTGATAAAAACGAGCCGGCTTATTGTAGAACCTTAGAATGTGTTTATTTATTGTATACAAGATCTATTTATAGAATATAATATATTATTTTGTTGTTGTACAACGCAGCATAAATTACTTTATTGAACATCAGCATTATTGACGTCCATTATTTTTGGTCTTGTTTTTTTCTCATATATGTTTTCTGAAGAAAGAGGTTCATCATTTCATTTCATTTTTTACATAAATTTTATAAAAACTTTTTGTATAAAATGTTCAATACCTTTTTAGGATTAATATAATATTAACAAAGTTTTTAGAAGTTAATTGCATTTTATTATATATATATTTTTTTTTATTTACAGATTCTTGATTGATTGTATTCAATTTTAAATTTACAAATCTTTGGTAAGTTTTTCAAAATTAGTTCATTATTTTATAAAAGATAAATAAAACAAGTAAAAGCAGAATAAGTCTTAACTCTTCGTTTTGTTATGAATCAGCTGATCAATTTCTGTTAAATGGAAAATATGTTTTAATGGTTTGTATTTACTTTAACGTTTGTAGTTTGAAATTTAAGTCCTTGTTTATCAGAATTAAAAAAAAAAAATGCTTTAGGAAATTTGACGATGATTTGATATTTTGATACAACCTTTACAAATTTCAAAATTTCAAACGATTAGTGCATCCTCAATATCTGAGTCAAACGCAGATATAAATATTGTTGTCAATTTTTTTTAATTATTTACCTATAGCTTTTGCAATAAGTAAGGCGAATGAGGCCTTAAAAGTGCTATATTTGGCTATGTCGAATCTTATATATCCTTCACCATATGAATATAATCCCAAGTTGCTTTCCGATTGAATAGTATAAAAAATCGGCATAAGAAATTCTTTCCATAAAGTTTTTCTGTTCAAAAAAATTACGAAAACTTTGAGTTACAGTCTCAGCTTAGTAAGTGAAGAGTTTGCAGTTTTAGGTAGAAAGCTCATCAAATTTTTTTTAATTTTATGAATTTTTTATAATAAACAAAAATTGAAAAAAAAAAAATGAAAAAAATACAGGTTTCGCCCGCTGCATCGAAGGACTTGGACCTACGGGAACAGACGGAGTTACTTCAATCGACTTAGCTATTCATAGGAACTCAGAATATTTATACTTTATTCAGTCGAAAATGGATATTGTAGAAATTACAAACGGAATAACAAACTCAGATATGTCCTTTCCAATCGCGGTAAGGGTATAAACATTTAACAAATATTTATTTAGTAATGTTTTAGCTCACAAACAGTAGACAACATGAAAAAATATCAAAGCTATATTTTTCATTGTAATTGTGCTTCATACGACGAGTTTACACAACATATTTTGCTAGCGCATTCTTTGTGTTCCAAAAAATTTGTCGTTGTACCCAGTTGTGTTCCCAATAATAAGATCACTGGAGAGCGAATCGCTTTAACAGTTTTACATTTGATTTCGGAAAAAATGAAAAGCTTTTTCTTAAATTTAGAAAAAAAATATTTCTTTCCCCGTTTTTAAAAAAAAGAAATAATAACAATAAATAAATATTTTCATTGTTCCAAAAAACTTAAATATTTTTTACTTTTAGTATTCCTTTACGACAGCTTTATGTAAAAACAGTCTTTATTATTTCATATACAGTTATCTATTTTTTTATTAAAATTTGTTACTTTTACTCTAAAACTAATTTATTATATTTCCAATCAAATTGAACATGATTTAAACTTTAAATTGAACTAAAAGCTAAAATTATCATTTATTATTTCTTTTATTTTGTTTATATTATAAGTATTTTAACTTTTCTGTATATTTATATATTTCAAATATATTTCTTGGTCTCTACTTTGCTTTGAATAGTTTTATTACCATAAAAATATAATACTTTATCTTGTGAACAACAGATTCATGAATGCGGTTGGTTGCCTTTCATTTCTTAACCACATTTTTCTACTTTCAAATAAAACTCTTCTTATCCCTTTCACAATTCTATGCATATGAAATTGGGTTACAAGCAGCTATTTAAAATTCAGAAAAAATAAAACAAAATAAACTCAATAAAATTAGGAAAAAAAGAACTTTTAATAGAAAGAACTAAAACTTGTTTTATTAAAAAAAAACTACAAATTTAGGAAAAATAAAAAGCAATTTTCTTTATATCTGTGCCAAAATAAAAATAAATTGTGAGATTTAAAAATAAACAACTCGATATTAAATTGCTTACAATAAATCGCAAGCAACGTCCAAAATATACGATATTTACTTTCTGTTTAAATAAAGCAAAATATTTCAAAATAAATTTAAAAAAAACTTTAAAACTTTTTTGTTTTAAGTTAAGTTTTTAAGTTTTTTCTACGGCTAAAATTATTAATATTTCCCCCTGTTTCAAAAATACGGACAACCAAGAATCAAAAGATTTTATAGTACTTTACTTGCGTTTTCCAGAAAAAGAGAAAATTACTAAATCTATAATTTCTTAGGAATATAAAGTCTTGCATGCTCCTGGCTGCTAGCTGCCTTCCTAATAATAAACTCATATACGGTTGTTATTGAATCGTACAGGGACAAACACTCCCAACCCAAGAGTCCTTAAAGCTTGAATTATTGATTTTTTAAAGCCGAATTGGTTTCCTCTTCATATACTTTGAGGGAATATCAACCTGAGAGAAAGAATATTGAGAGAAAGAATATTTTGGTTTACAATAATCTTTTTTAATTTTCTCCAGTAATTTTTGCATTTTGAAAATCTAAATCAATTATGAAATTATCAACTAAAATTTTGTCACTTAAAACCGTAGTATGCCAATGATTATGACTTATTACTTGAATATTCAATGTCGTATGGTTTCTAGAACTTTTAATCGATTAGTAGCGGGGTTGCTTCAGTATTCTTTTTGTGATTTTTGGGTAAGAATCTTATATCTTTTCTTTGAATAATGCAGTTTGCTTGCAGCGATAGCAATCAGAGAGGCATGTAGGCTATTTAACAAAAGCCATTGTCGTGGGATACTATAGCTTCTGGGTTTATATAAGCAAAACCATCTTTTCAACTTTTGAATAAGTCTTGTGACTACTACGGTAATGAACAAGCTTTACAGAACAGTTTTAACTGTAATTGTTTCTCTTAACTCTGCTGCAAAAGAAGTGGCACATTCCTCAAAAGAATATTAAACAGATAAGAAATCCGATAGCATTTAACAAGAAACACGTTATATAACCAATCAAAACGACATCTTCAAGACTCTATGCAATAAGAGTATCTGACTCATGGTTATACGTCCACAGGGTTTGATCTAGCTACCTGTTTCTAGCCAATCTGCTGCCATGAAATGAGCTATCAACTGGATCAGAAACAAGAAACTAGTTGAAGTTATGTTATTGAGAAAAAAGATTCTTTAAGAAAACGAAATAAATTAAACAAGACATAATAAACAAAACAGGAATATATAATAACAAAACAGGAATAATTAATTAATTAATTATTTATTGATCGGTGGCTGTTAAAAACTTGAATAAGTAACTTAGCATTCACAAAGGTGCCGTAAGTCACTTAACAAAAAACCTAATATAATATATTAACCGAAGTTGTTGTTGGGGAAAAATAAGCATCCTGAGTACAAATATGTCTTCTCGAGATTTATCCTCAATACTTTTAAAACCTTTAAAACACAATCATGATCCTGATCATGAATCAGCTTTCCATGGCAAATTAACTCTTTTTTTAAAGTGTAAATAAAAAGTTTAAATTGCTTTCAAAATTAACTTTTATTGGTCCGGAAGAAATTCAAAGTTACTTTATACCAGGTCTAGCTATATTTCGTCCTCACTTCTGCTATCATCGAAATTATTTTTACCATCGTGTATTTTGCTTACAGAATTTCTTGCCGTATTTTACGACTTAATATAAAATAAAATATTATAAATTAAATTGTGTAAAACAACTCCTGAAATGTGAATGCTTTCTTGAAATATCAAAGCATTACTGAGTTTCTGTTCGATTCGAATAACACAAAAGTGTGAGTGCAAAAAAAAACAAAAAAAAAACAGAATTAATAACGGAACATAGAAAAAATTACACAAAGGTTTTATTTTTGTTATGTATCATAATTGTTCGGATACGCGGCTGGTGAGAAGGGTTGGAACCGCCTGAGAAGCGAAGAACAAAGAGCTAGACCGAAACCTCGCTATTCCAACCGGTCCGTAATAATATGGCCATATTGTTAAAATTAAACAAAAAACAAAATAAACAGAACTACACACACTGTATGGTCGTCTCATTTGCCTTCCCAAACATATCGTAGAAGCTTCCATGAAAATCTTTTCTTACGACCCAAGGTAATTACAGTACAATTTAAGCTTCAATGTTCTCCTTCTTCTACGGTTGTGTCGATCGGTTTTTATAGTAGTGTAAAAATGTTGGATTTATTAATTTATTTTATTCTCGCTCAAAGTTTCAAAATTGTTTTTAATACTTAAATATTAAAGTTAATTAAGAAATTCATTAATAGTAATGAATCTCATTTTTTTTCGGTTTTACCATTAAATTAAATGCTTTAAGTTTTGCTACCAATAAAACTTTTAAATTGGCGCCTTATGTTTGTAATTACAACTTTTTGTAAAGTCGACATAATTAATAGAGTGATATTAATAAAGTGAGTTTCTTAAGAAAAATCAAACAAAAGTTTGCGAAATGGTCACAGCAAAATAAAAAAAAACCTTCCTTGTAATAGCACAGTAGAATATTAATAAATATTTGCTTCTTTCATTGACACTTAAATTTAATTTTATTAAGCTGATGTTATTATTGTCAATGAAAACAACAACACTAATTTGACCAAGAGTAAACAATTACTTTTTTAATTGTTTACTTTATAAAATGAGAGGAGATTAGAAGGATGATGTTATATAATTTATTTTTTTACTACATGAACTAATAGAATTAAATTCCAAATATAAACGAATATAAATTTTGTTAATTAAAAGAAATTATTCTCAAAGGTGTACTTGATTACATTTGGCAAACGGTTAAAAAATTTTATGTCTGTACATTATTTAAGATAATTTTATAGATGTTAAATTCTTGTGCTTTCACAAATATGTTGAGAAAAATGCTGTTTATAAGAAAACTGTCTTTGTTATTAAGAAAACATGAAGATTAATGACGCATATGTCAGATATCTGATAAAAAAAAATCGTAACCATTGTTTTTGCAAATGAGTATTTATTTTTTCATACATACGTTTTTTTCATAATTTTTTTTATAATAAATTTAATCTTTAATATTGTAAAGTGTTTTATTTATTTTTAGTAATTATTTGATAAGAATAAAAAATTATTTACACAATTAAATAGTTGCATAATTATGGTCAAATATTTCACATAACTGATCGTATTTTAAATTCTTCTGAGCTAATTGTCACTAAAGTTTGGGTTATTACTCGTATTGTGTTGAAATTAAGTTTCTCTACTAGGGAACATATTCAACTAATTTTCATTCATGTTAAACTTTTAAGAAAGTTAGATAAATTTGTAAGTCCTAGGTATGGTCTTGGTACAATATCTTCAAAAAATAGGAAATTTAATTTTATCCGTCAAAAAAAATGTACACTGTAAATAACCATTAACAAGCATGATAACAGGGCCTAGTGAACTGAACAGCTGTTCAAAATTCTATTTATTTGACTAAAATACCGAGTTCACACACGTCAATTTTTTTTTGCAGCTATTCTTAATTTTGTAAAAGAGAAAGGAGTGCAGAATCATTTTGTTTCTTATTTTCTCATGCTCAAAATTCATAATTGCTGCAAGAAAAATTGCCCTGTGTGAACTCGTTAGAAATGCTCAAAAAAATAAGAAAAATTCTGTTAAAATAACAAAACAGTAAAGACACATAAAGTTTTAATTAATGACTTATCCGCTTATTTGACTAAATTATTCTTTTTTTATTTTTAGTAAATGTTGAATTTTACAAAAAGTATGTAAAACCTAATTAATTTATTGTAGTGAATTCAAATATGTTTTCTTTTCATACTTAAGAAGGGCATGAAAAATTCTATTTTTTGTTTTACTTTTCTGCATAGATTAATTTTTTAATTAATTTTTCAAAATTTTTGTGAAAGAAACAGTCAATATGATACTGGAAAAGAATCTATAATGTTGTGAAAAAAAAACAATTATAAATAAATAAAAAAATTGCATTTCGTACAAGTACAAGACGAGTTTTGTGTGTGGACTTTGTCTTAATAAATTAATATTAATAAGTTGGTTAAATATATGATGTTTACAATGTAAATAACCTAAGGTAGATAATGCGAATTATGTTGATGAAGGATGTAGCGGCCAAAAAAATGCGGCATTACCTTCTGCTAGTGTCTTATTGGTCTTGTTTTCTTTGGAAAACGTCCGCATATTTTTGTAAATAATTTTTCATTCTACAAAATTTTTAGTAAGCCGAAAAAGTAAATTTTAATTCATTAATAAATTTTGTTAAATTTAACACAAATTTACTTAAAAAATAATTTTAGGAAAAATGTACAACAACAACCATTTAAAATTTTTTTTGGTTTAATTTTAGATTCTTTGTCACAATTTAACAATTTTATAACATATTTTCAGCGTGTTTTTTTAAATTTTAAAGACACAAATAAATTTGTAAGAAGCACTAACATATTCCAAGTCAATGACGGAAAAGAAAAAAATTTTAAGCCTTTAAAGCTCTTATTTGTTAAAATTGTAATTGATTCAATTATATATTTAATTAAAAGGAACAAAAAGAATTTTCTAATTAAATAAAAATTTAATTCAATAAATCACTTATTTTAATTTTAATATGGCACCAATTAGAACCCTTAGGGCCATTATTACAACTTACCGTTAGTTAAAGGCAGGAATTTATCTGCCTGATAAATAGCTTTGCATTATAAAAACTTAAATTGTTTATTACTATTATTATTAATAATAATATTATTTAATGGATAAAAACATAATAAGTGAAGGTTTCATAATGTACAGCAATTTTTCGATCCAACAATATCCTCCCTTTAACTAACGGCAGGTTATAATAATGGCCCTTAATAGGTACAAAAACTTTTTTTTAATATTTTAAATAGTCGACAACAAAATGTGTGAATAAAAAGGGTCGTCCAAAAAACGCGCCTGCATGTTTCTTTGAAATAAAACACAAACTATTTGAAATTTTTTCAAGCTGTTTTTTTTTTTTTTTTTGTTAAATGTATGATCCATTACAATTATAAGTAGAACAGAATATCATTTAAATGTCCAACATGACTGCGTCTGTCAATCCGAATATCGAAATTTTTAATGTCTTTCCGACATGTTGCTGGTGTTATTTCACGAATTGCAACTTGAATGTTGTTCTTTAGATCATTAACTGTTTGTGGCTTGTTAGCCACAAAATTTTCAAAAAACCCCACAACAAAAAATCTAATGGTGTTAGATCACATGACCTTGGGGGCCAATTGAAATCTGCATTTCGTGAAAAAATACGTTGAGGGAATTTTAATAGCAAAAGAGTAATGTTTTCTCGAGTTGTGTGACATGTAGCACCGTCTTGCTGAAAATAGACGTCAGACACATCAATATGATTCAACTCTGTCCATAAAAATTCTCTCAACATTGATTGGTATCGCTCAGCATTCACAGTAACAGCATTGCCAGCATCGTCTTCGAAGAAAAATGGCCCAATGATTCCATTTGCCCAAAATGCACACCAAACAGTAACTTTTTGTGGGTGTAGAGATTTTTCATGAATAACACGAGGATTTTCATCACCCCAGATACGACAATTTTGCTTATAGACGAATCCATCCATTCTGAAATGAGCTTCGTCACTAAACAAAATTTTGCGACGGGTATTTTTCAAAGAACGCCCAATTTCATAATAACTTTGAATGATGTAAACGCGCTGTTGCAATGTGTACCTGCCCAAGGTTAAAACTGTACTACCTTCTAGTAAAACAAAATGGCTTATGTCATTTTAAAAGATGTCACGTGTAAAAATTATATAGTGCTGACATCTAGGCGTCACATTTGTATGACCCTTTATTATAAGCAAGATTTTATTAATCATTTCTCTTTTATTCAAACTATAAAAAAAGTGTCTGATTAAAATAACAATTAATAATAAAAATGCTTTCATAATCACCTTTAACTGATGACCTACTCATAAAACTTTTTTTAAATTGCAATATGAGGAGGATAGAAAAAAACAATAATTTTTAATAGTTAATAATTTTGGAATTTAATTACAGATAATAAAAAAATATAACAACAATATTTCTATTACTGTCAGCTTAAACAAAAATATATGTTACTAAACACGAACTGTTGTTATGATGTTTTATGACGCCTCCTACTTGAAAGAAACTATCACAAGGATAATGTTTTTTATGACGTAAATTAAAGCCTGTTAACTGCTTAGTGCGTGCTATTCGAAAGCACTTTATTGAAAAGGTTGTTCGATAAGCATGTTTAAGCTTGAATGACAGTTTTTTGTTGTTTTTGTTTTCATAAACTTCTGAAGGTGACATTAGTGAGGTAATAAATTAATAAATTTGTTATCGTATTCTATTGATTTTCCACAAATTCATTTGTGTTTTACACAGTCAAATGGAATCATTTTGATTAACACTGCAAATCAGAAAAAATAATAATTAGTTGGATTGTCAGCTACCTTAATCTAATCAGCAAGAATTCTTAACTGTTCTATTTAATATTCGAACAAATAAAATTTATATTTTGTACATTCTAAAATACAACAAAAAGAAGTTTTTAAGTATAACTCTAAAATTATTAAAATGTGAATAATCGCCAATAACTGAAAGTAAGTTTTGAATGCAATTTCTATTTTTTTTAAAGGTTGTTTAATTTTAAATTTTATTTTTTCCTGCCCCAATTAAAAAGTAAAAGTATTTTAAAAAAATTGATTGAAAATTTTATATTCAACAATTCAATATTTCGATTATTGCAATTTTTTTCGTTTAAGAAGATAATTCAAAAACGCATCCTAACAAATATGTATTTTCACACTAATACAGCACTGAGATGTTGAGTAGTACCGGTAGATGTGGCTGCTGCATAAGAGTCTGTTTATTTATAAGAACAGATGAGGATTCGTTAGAGGAAATCCCAATATCATATAAGTGTGCTCTTTAAGTTATTACATTTAATTGCCAAAGGAGCTATTCTACTTTTCCTTTTTCTCTTATTGATGATTGGTAACTCTAAAAAATCGACGTAAATAAGTTGGTTGAATTGATGGTTAATAACCACGATTGATACAGTTTACACGCGTCGTTAGGCTTTATTACCTTTAAAGTAAAGACAAATGATGCTTTGTTTGAGAAAATGGATCATACTTATCCGAGTAAGATGTGAGTTCACCAGAATGGTGCTACCTACTTTAGGTGACCGCAACAATCGACTTATTAAAACTAAAATATGGCGTAGTTAAATTCGAGTAGTGAGGGGCCACGTGAAGATGCTGGTTTATGCTCAACCAGCAATTATTGAAGTCATGTGCCATATAGCAAATCATGCTCAAGAAACTGGTCCAAAATTGTCCATCAAGAACGCGATTCGTTAGGAACAGCTGCAATGGGTGTATGCCCGAAGTTGCATTTAAATATTTGTTTTTATTAAAATTAAATATTTTGCGATGTTTTTTATAGCAAAACTTGCTGGTATGTAGGGGCAATTAATAAATTATTTCTAAAATCCGACATAATTGATTAGACAAGGATATCATTTGCTGTGAGACCGGACAGATGAGTTGATAACCAGCAAAAAAATTTCAGAAAAGGTAGTCGAGTGTGGAAATAAGCATTTTTGGCAGAAGTACTTCCCAGCTAGATTACCAACCCAATGACTTTAAGAAGGCTTGAGACTTTTATAAGCAATTATTAGGAACTAATTACAATGATTAGTACAGGAAATAATAATAACCATTATTACGTATTTTAAATTATTTTTTATTAACTTAAAAAACTAGTTCAATTTCTACTTTCTTATTTGCGAGCTAATGTAATGTGTTTTGTAAGCGAGTAACAAAATTAGGCAATCACAAAAGTAGGTCATTATATGGCAGGTAATTTTTAAGGTAATACCTTACTTTTTGCTGGGTAAATATGCCTGTATCGAATAGATATTTTTCTTGTTTAAGAAGTCGGTTGAAAGCCAACAAAAAACAAAGCAAAAACATGAATTATTAATTTTACTTAAAAAAAATTGTTTTTCATTATATTAAACCAAGTATATTTTATTTGTCTAAATTTTATTGTTCTGTGTATTTACATTTAAATTCACGAAATCACTGCCTTGAGTTAACTGAACCGAAAACATTGTAATTTCAAAACAACTGTAACAGAAGTAAAAGCATCGTATTATAACAGCAATAATATTTTGAACAGAGATAGCTAAAACAACAGAAGCATGAAGTTTATTTGTAATAAGTATAAGCTCCTGTGCCCTCTGTGTACATTGTCAATATCAGTGTTCTAGCCGTTAATGTGTTGTTGTAAGCGAAAGCGCCTTTGCTGTTATTATAACGGTTGGTTGGCGGAATTTATGCGCCAACCTTATTCCATATATTTAGCTAATAAGAGATCTTTTGTTTTTATTTACGCTGCTATACAAAAATTCCAAGGACTTCTAATTAGTTTGCTAAAGATTGGATGCGTTAGATTTTATCACCATGAACTTTTAAGTATTAGAAGCATCTAAATATATCTAATATTGTTTAAAGAAATGTTAGGTAGACTAATGGCTATAAATTATGACAAAATATAGACAATAACTATAAAGTAAATATTGGTCTAAGTTTGGGGTAATTGAAAATTAAATAAAATCAGATTATTATTACGCTAATAGTCACTTAAAAGTCACTTTTTCTGCAATTAATTTATGTTCACTTTATTAACAATATAGATGTTTAAGTAATAAAAACAGCCAAATTTATTTCAGAAAAATATTTATGGAATTTTCTATTTTAAGTAAGTTATACATTTACTGTTAGTAACGCTACTTTAAAATAATTATGCTAATTATTCCGTATTTTCCTGTAAAAATAATAAAACTAAAAATATGGTCTATTGCCGATCATTATTTAAAGAATTTTGTTAACCAAATAAGTTTTTTTTATATTCACTTCTCTAAAACTTATTTATTATAAATTAAAAAATTTAGAATTCCTTACATTATAAAGAGTCTTTAATAAGGCTCTTCTGCAAATTTAATTGAAACAAGGCCTAAGTAAGATATCATACATTTTTGCTATTGTTTTAAGAGGAATATCAATGTTATTAGGTACTGCATGTAATACCATTCAAATATTCGATGGTATTTTGTTTTGTGGAGCGCATTCAAAACGCCCAACTTTTAATGACTCTGACATATAAATCAGGTATAGTTTAACAGGACCTCCATGTTTTGTGGCTAATACACATAGATCTAGAAAAAATCTAAGGAAGTCTAATCCATCAATCTTGTTACGAGGGCTGCTATATATATTTCTGGCCTGGCAACACTGAGTGCTGCCAAGTGCAATCTGACATTTCCATTGGAAAGTTTGTCATTTTTAAGCATAATCGTACTCAAAACGTGTTGACGTACGACCATTATTTGTGTTGTTTAGAGTGACTTAAAAAAACTAATATAGAAAAAAATGGAATTAACTCGTGAACATTCTCGTGCCATCATTTTTCACAACTTTCGACGTGGATTATCACGACAAGAGTGCATTGATGAACTTAAATCTTCGTATGGCGATGAAGCACCATCCTATAGCACTGTGAAAATTGGTGTAATGAATTTAATCGTGGCCGAAGCTCGCTCAAAGACGAATTCCGCAAAGTTCGTCCAAAAACGGCTGTTGTGCCAGAGAACATTGATGCCGTGCGTGAAATCATAATGCAAGATCTACATGCGACATACCGAGAGATAGAGACATCCTTGGACATTTCTTCCACCAGCATACATTCGATATTGTATGAACACCTGGCCGTAAAAAAGGTTTGTTCTCGTTGGATCCCGCACAATTTGAAAGTCGGTCAAAAAAAGGCTCGTGTCGATTGGTGCAAAGAAATGTTGCAAAAATACGATTGCGGTTCTTCAAAAGACGTTTATAAGATCCTCACAGGTGACGAATCATAGATATATGCGTATGAGCCCGAAACGAAACAACAATCGACCGTGTGGGTCTTCAAAGGCGAGCAAATCCAACGAAAGTTGTTCGTGGAAGAAACACTTCGAAGCAAATGGTCGCCTGTTTCTTCGGCAAAACTGGTCATGTGGCGACTGTTCCGCTTGAGCAACGTAGGACGGTCACTTCTGAGTGGTACACTACAATTTGTTTGCCTGAAGTCATCGTAAAAATTTGAAAAACCAACAAGAGAAGACGAATCATTGTTCACCATGACAATGCGAGCTCTCACACATCGGCTCAAACCAGAGTGTTTTTGACCGGCCAAAACGTCAAATTAATGGGTCATCCGCCGTACAGCCCTGACTTGGCACCTAATGACTCCTTCTTGTTTCCGCACATCAAGAAAAAAATGCGTGGTCAACGATTTTCGTCGCCAGAAGGAGCTGTTGAAGTGTTCAAAAACCATGTTTTAGAGGTGTCTCAATCGGAGTGGAAAAGTGCTGCGACAACTGGTTTGAGCGCATGCAAAACTGTATAAATCATGCTGGAGAATACTTTGAAAAACAATAAAACCATTTTTGATTATAAATATGCGCATTTTCACTATTAGGCCAGAAATATGTAGAGCAGTCCTCGTAGTTATTCGAATTCGCTTCTGTCTGAAATTGACATGCTCTCAAATATTTTATGCATAATGTCTAAAGTGGAATTAGTTATATTGTTGGTACCCATATCGGTCAATCTGGGCCAAAATAAGTTCTTAATCCACCTCAGAAAAGTGACTACTCGGAATGCATTGAACGCTCCTTATTTTTATGTAGATTGAGATCGTTTTTAAATCGACAATTTTGTTTGTCATTTATCTTTATCGCTGAAAATTATTGTTTATGAACTTTAGAAGCTGTATTTAACGTGTTGCTGAATTATATAGCGGTCTATTACGGTTAGCAAGACATAATGAACAAATGAAATCTAAATCTAAATCTAGTATATGTAGCTTCAGCAATATGGGCAAATCTAAAATCTTCTCTAGACTAATTAGTGCTTTTAAAAAGAAGGGATGTTCTATATATAGGCCACAAATGATGCAGATTTAAGGACTTAATTTGGTTGTATGCTATATTTTTTAAAGCTTTGAAACTCAAACATTTAAAATTCACATGGCTGCCACGGAAATAGAATTAACATTTAACTAAAAATAATAATTTTGAATTGATTTCTTACATGCAGACAGTTTTAAATTATTTGTTTCAAGTAGTGTAACGTTATTATATTCGTATGAATTATTATATGTATGTATATTTATTAAAAGAAAATTTCACCAAATTCGTGTTTTTATAACCTAAAAAAATATCTTTCTTGCTGTGTTATACATTTAAGTATTGATAATATTTTTCAACTGTGACAATTATTTTACATACATATATCTGACACAAGGTAAAAATACATTTTGCTTATAAATTAACGCAAGTATTAGTTATCCATCAGAAATAATTTTCCCTCTCGTTAAATATTTAAAAATAAATTTAGTCCACAAAAAATTATCTTTATATTTTTTTCTTATCTTATATTCGATATAAAAAAATGTCAATAAAAATTTATCTACATAATTTTTTTTGATATTTTATATTTGATGTGACAAAGTAAATTTAAAAACAGTTTTTGTAAACTTCAATGTATTTTTTTTAAATAAGTTTTTCTGATAATTAAAAATTTCGTCAAAATTTTAGTAGAACTTTTCAATCTTTTTTATTTATGTTTAACATAATAATACAACTGTGCATGTAACGATGATCTTTACACAATACAAAACTGTAACAGGATCATTTCTGTACATTAAATATTTCCTTAAAAATTTTGTTGTTGGTGTAATTAGTAATCGATATGAAATACAAACCACCTATTTTTCTAATTTTTGTCTGTCCATCCAACCGTCTATCTGTCTGTGTTCGCATCACGTAAAAACTGTTAGATGAATTTGAATTATGTTTTGCGAAGAGGGCAAACATAGAAATCGAGTTTTTAGTAAAAATAAGACACCTCGTAGAAAACATTGAGGTACCAAAACGGTTGTTAGGACGACGAAGTTGTGGGCACTGCTAGTATACAAAAAGCCTTGTTCGAAATGGTCAGCCTATTATCCTGATTTAAGCTATCAAAAAGCGTTGAAATTGTTTGTTTAGAAAGGATTTTGTGAATTTTTTCAGCGTAACATTAGGTAATCGGTATCTGTTAACGAACTGCAGAGTTGATTTATTTACTTAAAAAATTAGTAAAAGATTAGCAAATACTAGCATTACACGAATTTATATTTTTTAAAATATTGTTCATTTGAAGCGCCTTTTTTTCGAAATATTTTCAATTCAAAATAATTATTAATTTTCAATACCTATAAAAAGCTTCATATGCTTTCGAATTTAAATTTTATTAAAGTTTTAATTAGTTTAATTATTTTTTGAATTATAAAATTATTTTCTTCTTTTCAAATAGCTTATAATACAAATTGGTTAGTTATTTAAACAGAAAATTTCGTGCTTCTTCTATAGTTAATTATATAATTGAATCAATTAAAAATTTATTTATATATCAAATTGAAATCTAATAACACTTAAATTAGGTGCTAAAAATTTATTGGCATCAGTTGTAAGTGCATTATATGTAATGAATTGTTTGGAAAATAATTACAAGCAAACTGTACCAAAATATGGTGCAATTTCTGTATGGCAATATCGTTTATTAGTCTCATAAAATAACGAACTTTGGCCTTAAAGAAATTTCCATATTTAAAATTAAAATTACACAAAAACATGTTTTTTCTTTCTTTCTTCTCCAGCAGAATTTAAAATTATTTTAAAAATCAATTTGTGTTTATAAAAATGCAAGAAAATAAAAAAATTGAATATTTAGGTTAAGAGTATTTAAAAGTTGGGGATAAATACACATATGTTCGTTAAAATGTTGTTGATGTCAATAAATTAAACATTTATGATTATATAAAGTTTTAAGCAGTTTTGTTTAAAACTTAGAATGTAAATGTGTTTATTTTACGATCGTAGAGATGCGTGTGGAAATTAATAAAA
Source organism: Cistogaster globosa (assembly GCA_937654795.1). Classification (NCBI taxonomy): domain Eukaryota; kingdom Metazoa; phylum Arthropoda; class Insecta; order Diptera; family Tachinidae; genus Cistogaster; species Cistogaster globosa. The sequence goes on along the minus strand of OW569403.1, from coordinate 41,401,466 downwards.
ATATTTTCTTTAGCTCAAACACATATAAATTGTTAAAAAAAATTATTAAACCTTTTTTTAAAGTGGAACAGGAAGCGTGTGTGTGTAGATAAATGCAATAAATTTTTAAAGAAACACATTTGTTCCAATGGCCTATTAGGACATATTAAATTAATCAATGGCTTCGCGTTAAAAAATTTTACATTTTATATTAATTAAATGTTTTAGAAATAAACCTGCCTGCGTGTGAAGAAAATTGAAAAATAAAAAAATTCCAAGTCTTTTGATTATTTGAATAAATTTTTTTTTAAAACTCACTTTAATAGTTCGACTCAGTATCGCTTTAAAATCAAAAGAAAAATATTTATTATGCAATTGTATACATTTTAAAACAAATAAATTGTAAGATTTTTTTTTAATTATTTACAAGTAAGAGTGCTATATTCGGCTATGCTGAATTATATATACCCTTCATTATATATGTAGATCTAGTTAAGTATAGAAACTCCAAACAAAAAACAAAAAGAAAAAAATATTTGGTTGAGAGAGGTTTAAAAAATAAAAAATAAAAAAGTGTTATCGGATCTTAATAGGCTAAATATCTGTAAGAACTTTTAGTACTTCCTACTACTTCATATTAATGTCTTAAAGAATATGGAGCACAATCGTATTTTTATACGAAAAGTTCAGATGCCCATAACTCGGAAAATATAGCCGAGCGCCAGTTTTTTCACGGGATATTTTTTCTTATGTTTTGATTTTTTATCACCCTATATATTTGTTTTTTTTTTTTTTTTTTTTTTTAATTGGAGTTACTCACTTTTAAGGACATCGACCGATCTTGCTGGTGTTCAATACCAAAATTTTCGAAATCATGTCTGATCGATTGGCGTTTTTAAATGATTTCAATCCGAACACGAACGGAGAGACGGACGTCACTCAATTGACTTCGCTATGCATAAGAACTGAGAATATATAAACTTTATGGTGCCAGATGTATGGATATTGTAGAATTTCCACCTGTGGTGAAGGGTTTAAAAATCTTCTATTGCGTTATTCGTTCTGAAAAACTTTTATATTATAATCTGCTTAATAAGTAACTTTTTTATCCTTTTGTCAACGTTAAAAAGTTACAAGTGCTTAAAGTTCAAACGTTTTTAATCTTGTGTGCACATTTTTAAATCTTGTTGGTTTTTACCTTCATCGTAATATCAAACAAAATGTAGTAATAAGAATTTTAATTTTTTTTTGGAATTTCTTTTTGGCCTTGCTTCTTTTAAAATGAAAATTAAAGGAAATTCTCTACGGAGAAACACATATTAATATAATTAAGGATTAGGCATCACATGTCTTGTTAAATGTTTTCAACTTTGAATTTTCTCTAATAGAATGTATTTTCAAATTCAAATGACATTAGATTCAAAAAAGAAAACTAAAAAGTACAGAAAACAAGGTTATATAATATCACACTAGTTGGAATGTTAGGGTGCTTGCTAATTAATTGGGTTATCCTCTCTGAAAACGAATAACAGAGGGGTGACATGCGGTAAAGAATGTTGAAAGATAGAAAGTTAAATTTTCTCCAAACTCTGCGACTATAAGTAAATAATGTTTATTTTAGACCAGCGTTGCTGTTTCTTTGGTGCTTAGTCGAATCATATTAATTTTTAAGCTGTTAAATATGCTTTATATTAGCAACTAAATAATATTTCAACAAATTCAAGTTAAAAAACCGTTTAGTTATATTTAATAATATTTTTATAAGTATAATTTGAAAGGATTACAGTATTTTTAACCGACTTTAAAAAAAGGAGGTTGGCTATCCCCTCATTTAATGTTGCTTTTTATGTTTGTGTTTATATTACTCAGACATTTCTAACCGGATTTTTTAAACTTTTTTTATGTGTGAAAAATTGTGATTACAGATTGATCCCGTTTTAAAATCATTTCCAGTCCCCAGCCAACATACATGTTTTTACAAGCATTATAAGGCGTAAAGGGTGCCACTTAAAAATTAAAAACAAACTACGTACTACTATATCACCCAATAGTACAAAGTAATACAAAAATAAATAAAAATTAAAGGGTGTCCTATCTTTGGCCTATCTTTTCCACTGACTTAATTTTGAGCAATTGTAGACAATCGCTTGCAATTCCAATAGAACATGTATTGCTAAGACCGCTTAATTAAGTATGAAATTATGTTGTGAAAAATAAAGGCTGTTCCAATATTTGGTGTGTGTTACCAATCTTTATAAAAACACTGCTGAAATTTACTAGCAATCTGTACTGGTAAGTCCACTATGACATATGTATAAAATGTGAATGTAGAGATCAAAGGGTGTCCCCATAAATCATCTAATTGATTTGTGCGGTCAAACTTTTAAATCATTATAGACAGTCATTTGGAAATTGCAAAAAGCCTCTTTTGCTATGTCCACTTTACCAGCAAGTATATAATTTGAATTTGGAAATTAAAGGGTGCTCTCATAATCGATGAAATCTTATCAATATTTCCATGTATTTAAAAGTAGGCAGACAATTAAAAATTAGAAAGTTTATCCACTACTTTGTATTTTGTAATATGAAATAAAAATATTTAAAATTATAAATTAAACGGTGCTACAAGAGTTGATTTGTAATTTAATTGAAATTAATCTGTATAAAAATCCGCTAGAAGAGCAAGTATAATATATGAAAAATTAAAGAGTGCTCGTATAGTTGACGCACTTTATGTGTGTGGTCAAATCTTTTAACCGTTCTAGTCAGATAGCTGGAATTATAAGTCGTTTTTTTTTAAGAAAAGTTAATTTGCTAACAAAGTTCACTAAGGTTACAATTTAACTTAACTGCTCTTTTATTGCATCTTCTTACACTGTTAATTAATCTAAAGCTTAGTTTTCGTCGCTCGCTGTGTTTAGTTGGTCTGTTACAGCAGTTTCACATTCTTAATCCATACATCCTTATCCCACATATATATCAAAAAAATTATTATTTGATTGGCAACAAATATGAAATCTTGTATTAACGTAAAGAAAATGATATAAATTAAAATTGAAAAAAAAAAATACTATCCAATTTTTAACACGTCATGCTTGCAATCAATATTTGTGCGAAATTTTCGTTATGACTTTTCGAAATAATTATAATTAAAAACTCGTTAATTTATTTTTAATGTTTATGAAGACAAGCTTTTCAACATTTTGTATGTATTAAGTGACTTTTGTATGTCGTAGGAAATAAATAGCATAGCGTGCACTTTCGATCAGATTTGCTGAAGAGTTCTTAACTCCAAAAAAAAAAAAAAAATAATTTTGAAATAAAAATTTTTTTTGAATTCAGTTCACAGAACACAGCCATATGTCAGTATATTGAAGATTTTGCATTGATTTAAAACCAATTTTATTGTCTAAGGAACGTCGAGCTTATTACATAGAAAGCATGTAGTATTATTTACATGTAGTACCTTGCCGGCACTACCATTTCATTGAGAATTCATTGAGAATAATGTACAGTAGATAGTTGAAGGATCAGAGTGGATGGAGCGGATTAACTGAAACTGTAAAATTATTAATGAAAGTTTTGAACTTGAGATCTAAATTCTCTTTAAATTGTTTAATATTGTTGCTTACTTAGTTGGACTTCATCTCTAGTTACCTAATTTCTATTTACAATTATAAGGACGAAGGAAATTAAATTCAAAATTAACAACACACTATTTCATAGAATTTAAAAAAAAATCAATAGAAAAAAAAAATAAAAATAGTTACTGAATGTTTGCTGTGTTTTTATATAAAAAATTTGTTTACTTTTTATTGTCTTTTTGCTTAGTTAATTTAATGTAGTTCACATTTAATCAACTAGGAATTAGATATAAGATTTTCTAGTTTTTAATACAAAATTTGGATGGAATCCACTGATGAGCTATTTGAGCAGTAGCGAAACGACCATAAAAAATACTGTTTTTCTGAAACCTAGACTTTGATTTCAATTTTCAATTTCCATGGTTAAAATTTAAAAGTATAAGTAACAATTATTTTTGTATTATTAATGCATCCTTCTAGTGATAAGTTTTTTAATTGATTGATTATAAAATTTAGATCTAAATGAAGAATTTTTAAAACAAATGGCTTGTTTTTTTCTCTACTAATTTAGGTTCAGTTTATAAGACAATTATTAAGGTATCTTATTCTTGATATTAAATTGTTTATTTTTCTATGAATATAATATGCATAAACTTTCTTTTCACTTAATCCATTACTCTTTAACAGAGTATTTCTTTCATATTACTCCCCAATTAAACATTTTTAATGAAAAAATACTTTTTTTTTTTTGCTGATTATGGTTCGTAGGTTTTTGTTTCAGTTGCGAAAAAATGTTTTTTTATTTAACAATTTATTTTGTTTCAAAGGTTTCTTACCTTTTACAGTTTTCCCTACAAAACAGTATCAGTAACATTAAACATTTGTAAATTTTTCAGTTTTAATAAGAAATTGTGGCAAAGATGTTTTCCTTCCACTTCCATATGTTCTTTAACATATTTTTAAAATACTTTGCACCATAACAAGTCTAAATATTTTTTATTTGCAAAATTATGGTTATATAAGTTGTTTTAAAAGCCCGGCAGAATTACCGCATCAAACACACTGTGATACTGCGCTTACTTTTTGACACTCGTAAGAAGTATACCCTGGGAAATCATCATCATACGATTAACGCTTGACGAAAGCTACTAAAATGTCTAGATTTAATTATAAAATCAGTTGATTACCTTAGAGACAACTTTACGGTCTTAATGATGGAAATAAGCGTCCATCTGAGCAAGCCATCAGTTAACCTGTGGATCAATTTCGTAACTTATATATATAGAAGGAATATTCGTACTAAAGGGAAGAATAAATACATAAATTAATTAATCGATTCGTGTGAGGTTAAAGGAGTTGTGACATTGTTTATGCACTTTGTAGATTAGTTTACGCTAAGCTCTTAGCCAAAGGCAACTTCTACTTTAGATTTCATCCAGAAAAACGCTGGTGGCATTACTAAATCTTATTTCTTCAAAAATGGGGACGGAGCTAGCTTAACGATTAGCGGAGATCGCTACCACACCGCTAGTCGGTTTCCTATAATCATTGTTTTTGGAAGGGGTCAAAATCTTCAAAAATATAAATGACATTCATCCGTTCGGGTACCATACCACGTCCGCAATTGTTGAATTTTTGAAAGAAATATTTGGGGTTACTTGAAATCATTTATTTAAGCTGATAAACAAGAAGCAATAGACACCCTGCGGGCCAATGTTAACCTGTTATACGTGACATACAGACAGACGTGGTATCTAAAGGCCCGATTCTTGATATTTCGAATAAATAAGTTTTTTGAAAAAAAAATTTTAAAGCAAGGGAACAAAGAAGTATGATTATTTAAGTATTAAAAATTCAAAATTCTTATTATTTTTTAAACGTCCAGAGCGTTTGAAGCTTTTTTTCTGTTTTTTTCTTTCTTTTTTTTTGGTTATTTATTTATTTCTTTTTTTAATAAAAAGTATATAAATTTATTTCATTTTAGGGAAAAGCAATTACTAAAATAACAATAGTAATAAATTTTCTGCACCTGAATAAAACTTTTAGATTTTGTGTGTTCATTAGTTTTAACCATTGATCCGAACAATAGAGTTTTTGCTATTCATCTATTGGTTTCCTATTTTTTTCAGTAATGTTTTCATGAAAATTTACAATATTTCACACTACACTTACGTTTTGTTTGTGTTCACATTGTAGTAAAAAGCCGTTTGTTTTTGCTCCTGATGGTTACGGGTGTCGGTCGCTGATTAAAAAATTCATAGTTTTGTAAAGAACACTTGCATTCTCAAAGCGCTTACATTAAAAGTCGTTATTAATTCCAGTTGCTCAATAACCTGGACTAAGAAAGAGACAAAAAATCTGAGTAAAAACCTTGTGATAGATGAATATAAAAAATAATATTAGAAATATCACACAATGGAAATGTGTATCCTGTTTTTTAAGAAACATTTAAGGTTATTAAAAACAATTTTTTTTATTTTTATTGTTCATTATTTTAAATAACAAATTATTTTAGACCAAAAAATCAACTTTAAAAGATAATTTTCTTAGTATTTTTTTTTTAAGTTTAATGCCAAATATATCAAATCTTACATTTCCTTAAAAAAGGTTGAGTGTTAAGAAAGGAAAATGTGTGTTTGAAAATAATTAGAAGTGACGAAAAATATCCCAGATCTTTAATTAAATTTTTAAACATTTTTTATTTCCTAAACTACATTTCTACACAAATGTTTTGAAATAAAACCACAAATGTGTAAATTTTTATTTGCTATAAAAAAAGAATAAAAAGATAAATTTAAGACGCATTCCTATCATTAATTCTAAAGTTTCTTTTTTATGATACGGTCGTGTGGATTTTTCCCTTAAAAACTTACATTATTTTATTTCATATTTACTTTTCTTTTCTTGTCAACACTATTGTCATTTATTTTCTTAGCATTTGTATGCAAAACTCAAGGACATCATTTGTATGTACGTTTTTATTTCTTTCTTCTTTTTTATTTTATTTTGTCGTTGCTGCCGTCATTTGCTTACCAAACGAGCATGATGCATTTCCTTAATATTACACTTAAACTCAACACAATATAAAAGAAATGTTTTAGAATTTTTCCCCAATCCTTTTACATCATGGTTTTTATTATTCTTATTCTATTCTGTAACAATAAATGTAAAATCATTAATCAAAGTTTTTATACAATCTTTCATGAATGGTACCACAAGCATGCAAAATACTTATTATTTAAAAATAAATAAAATCTTATCTATTTAAAATTTAACTTAATCATGAAATTGCGGTTTTAAGAAATTGCACGACATATTTGTATAGCAAGAAGAACAAGATTTAAACAATTTTATAAAAAATAACCATGATTTAACAAAAAAAACTTTGTATTTCTTAAGAGCAGCTACAGAATTAAAAAGGTTGTGTTGTACAGTTAATGTAGAGATAATAAAGTTTTAAATTTTTTTCTTTTTAAATTCGACCACATTGTGTTAAATACAGAACTTCAAAAGTTAACTTTTCATCACAGACTTGTTTATTAAATTTAAGCTTAAATTAAAAATACGCAGCGATTAACGAGTGTCATTAAGTACCTATTGTAGTTGTGTTCTTTAAAATTATGTATAAGGCAGCTTATAGTATTTAGCATTGCCTCAGTATAATTTTATGGCCTTTCTAGGGACTCTCCGAAGAGGCATCATCTATTAGATCCAATATATCAGATCTGTGACCAAAGGCAGGCAAATAAAAGATTTTGATTGGATTTTCGCGTTTAAAAATAGTAGCACGATTTTTAATAATTTTATGTTGTTTTTTTTTTCCTATATATTTATTTCTCTTATTGAATCTTAATTTTTATTTCAAAGTTTTTCATCTTGTGCAAAGGAATTTTATTTTGAAACTCCAACATAACCTGATTATAAACAATTAAAATATTCATTCAGTTGAATTTCACCCACTTAAACAATACATCAAGTCAAGATTTTACTTCAGTTACCAGAAATTTCGTAGAATAAACTTTTAAAAACATTTATAATCGTTTATTTAAAAAAAAAAAAAAAAAAAACAAAATTGGTCTGTTTCTGTTTTATGTTGAACGAAGTTTTAATGAAAAAAAAAAAAAAATAAGTACTCTAAGATAACAACTGCTATTATGTCTTCTCAAAATTAAGCCTCAATACTTTTAAAATCCTTGAAACACAATCCTTTAAATAAATGCATCTGCTTGACAGCAAAGTGACTTGTGCCCAAAACGGCATTAAAATAAGTAAATGGCTCATATGTCGCGATATTTTATTAATAAATAGCTCTTTATTTAGATACCAAACCAGAATTTATATTTTTACAATAAAGAAACTCTGCAACAAATTTTGCTTAAATTTTTTTTCTTTAATACTTTGCACTATTGACTTAATTAATTCCATGCCAGTATTATCAGTTCAGCGTTTTTGGGACTGAATTTTAATTTTAAGCCGTAGTGTTTTTAAAAGTTTTCACAGGCAAATTTTAGTTACATAACAGCTAACTGGTCTTGAACTTCTGTTTGAAAATACAAATACTCTTTTATATCATGGAGACAAATAAACAACCGTTTATTAAATTTCATTTAAATCGGTTCAGTCGTTTAGGCGTGAGTTACACATGAACAAACAAATAAACAAACTTACAAAAAGTTTTATAATATATTTTAGAATAGATTAGATTAGTTAAATTCTTTTTATGACTGAATAACTTTTGATGGCAATTATGGTCAGAATAGAAATAAATGTGGATTGAATTACTTGAAAATCTTAAACCAGCTGTTTAATGAATGCTTTTTATGTTAGTAGAGCACCATGAGTCTAATTTCATATGCTAGTTCTTAGCTACAATTTCTAAATTTTTCCATTTATGCAACTTATTAGGAAAAATACGATATAAGAAATTTCGTTTTTCACTAGCAGAATGTAATGGCAGCATTTTGTGGATCACATTTCACTTGCATTGTACGCATTTAGTTGTCTTCGGTTGTGTGCTAAATTAATGATTAAGAATACGACAAATCGACAACAACAACAGAAAATCTTCTGACCCTACTATTACGTAAAAACAGAAAAACAAAGATCTTTTATTTAAATTTCTAGACTGTGCCGTTAATAATAAAAGCAGGCTAAAAACTTTATATCCACCAACAACAAGTTTGACGTGTGTGAAAAAATTAAAAGGGGAAGTTGGCCAATATGTGCACCGCCTGCGTTGGGCCAGGTGTCACGATTCATTAGTATTAGTCCCATCAGCGCCATGACTAAAGGTGATAGTAATTGTTGTTGCGTAGCGGTAAAGTATAATTCGCTTCAAAACGAATAAATAAGTTGAAAGTACTTAGAATTTCTGAAACAAAAAAATAAAAAAAAGATTGTTGTGTAATCGTTGTAGATGAAAACAGAATATTGGCAATCTAATGATTTTTTTTTGCTTCTTATATAGAATTTTAACATTTTTCAGATCTGAGAAGACCTTTGATTTCGTAGCTAATTTAATTTTTAGTTGGTCTACATTATGACAAATATTTATAATACTTTTCTTTAACACAATAACATTTTTAATTACGTGAAGGAATAAAAATTAAATAAAAATAAACAAAATTGTTTTGTATATCGAATATTGTATTTTAGTAACTATACACATGTAATTAAACTTACAACAAGGCGGATTAGAAAAATTAAATAAGAAGTTCATAAGTCAATTAAATCTTAATCATAATTATTAAGTTTTAACCAAATGTTAAATCTTGATAAAAATAAGTAAAATCAGAATCCTACGTAAAGATAATCATTTAGTTTTAAAAAAGCAAATCATTACTTTTTTCATTCATTAAAAGAAATTTAAAGGAATAACGATTCATTTAAACACGTCTCTAAAAAATATATTTTAAATTTCCCTTAAAAGATCAAAACGTTTTACTTAAATCATTTTCTGCTTTATGCTCTTTTCTATGTGTCTTTGTAGTTAATATTTTTTTTTTTTTTTTTTTTTTTTTACATTTACAAATTGCTAAAATACCAATACATAATATTGAATGTTTTTATTTTTTGCAATTTACAATAAATAAAACGCAATTTTCAATTTCATGCTTCATAGTGCAAAAATGATTTCAGAACCAAAGAATTTTAGTTAAACGTTTTTATTTTATTTTTGTTCATTTCTATTTCCTTTTGATATTCCTCAAACGTGTATAATTTTAGTAAAAAGTAAAAAATATAAAATTACTGAAAATAAAAACGCAATTTAATTTCAATATTTGTAAAATAATTTTATATTAATCACGGTATTTAATTTTAATGAACGAATAAATTTTTTTTTTTTACAAAAAATTTCAATGAGAAATGAAAAAAAATCTTTTTAATTTTTGCGACAACCAAAGTATATTCGCGCAAAAATTTAAATTTTGTTACAAAATATTCTTTTAATGGAAGGAAAGTTAAACTTCCTCGTAACCCCTCAAAAGTTTTCTACATAAAATGCTTATAAATTAAACTGTCTAACTTAAAGCTTAAAAATGTTTTTTCTAAAAGAGGAATGAAACTTATTTTAGTAACAAAATTAAACTCTGCATCACAAAAAAGCAAAATAAAAAATAAAGAAAAGAAAGAAATACAGAAATTTTGTTAAGTTTTTAAATGCCAAAGAAGTGAATTATTTCCTCTTGCTTCTGCAACGCAAGCAAAATAAGTAAAAACTTAAATACAAAGTTTAAAAGATTCTCACTTGCTACGTGTGCTGGTAATTAAAATTGCCTTAAGGACTATAAATTTTATGCAAAATAATACAAGATTTTTGTAAACATTCGCATTTTCGAAAAGTTTTGCTAATTTATGGCACGACTACAACGATAAGTGTAATGTTATAATAATTTTAATTATAACCTCATTAAATGCGAGGTCGACTAAAGAGTTTAACAGATTAAAGTGTAGAGAATGAGTTTTATTGAAAATTACTATTCAATATATTAAATGTGAGCACTTTAAACGACTCGATATGGATAAGTACCTGAAGTCTTGATTTAAAATAAATATATGTGTTTTTTTTTTTCATTAATACTACACTACACTAATCAGTTTATTTTCAGCTCTTCTTTATCAAGCGTATGATATATTTTGAGTGCAAATTGAAGTATGATAGTCTTGGTTCATATGGGACACTTCTGCAGGTGTCTTCACGTTATCATCCACAGCTTCTACACATTAATTGTTTTCCTTTTCCAACAGACACTGCAAGAAGTGCTAACTGCTGAACAGTGGGGCAGAATTAAAATATTTTGGAAATAATTCAGCCATTTGTAAAGAGCTTAGCCGATAGGCCCAAAAACTTTGTACGATCATAACGGAAGAGCCTTTGAGTTTAAGTCTTGAAGTTTGGTAAAATCCACTTTCCCAGGTATGGCGCTTAGCGGAAACCAATTTGGGTATCTGGCACCCGAATACTTTTCAAACGCTTGGATTTTCTTTAATGTCTGCCTGATTCCTAATTTACACATGGTTCTAGGAGCTTGTAAGTACCTACAAAATGGTGTTTTGATCTGCATGTTTGTATTGAAAAATTATCAAGTTATAATAAAATTTTTAATTTATTTTTTGATACACTGTCCCATTTTTTTTTTTAAATATTTAGTACAATTTTCAGTTTGTTTAAAATGTTTACTATATGTATTTAGCAAAATTTAAGGCATTTAGAAAAAAAGTTGATAATTATGTCTTCTCTGGCTTAAAAATTTTATGACTTTCAATATAAAAAATTCAAAACTATTGCATTTCTGCAGATTTTAGTCTAAGAAGGGCCACCAATCTTAATTTTTATATGGAAAAGAACTTTCTTAATGAATGTATTCAAATTTTTTATTTTGCTTAAGCCAACTCTATCAAACCAAATTTGATTCTTTTAAAAGGTGGAAGTCCTTCAGTTTGACCTATTTTACATCGAAATTTATAACTCATATTATATTTTCTAAAATTCCAAAACTGGGATCGGAAAAAATACTACTGAGAAAAAGATGTATCTATATTTCGATATGCTGTTGAAGATATTTCATGTAGACTTTTCTGGCAAAATGTTCCAATTTTGTGATTTTGAATCTTTAGTTTGTAATTGGGGGATTCCCCTTATCTCAATGTTGCAAAAAAAACCCTGTGTAATCAGAATCAAAGAGTTTTTATTAAATTCTAAAATGCAATAAAAACCACCAGTATCCTAACGTAGTAAAATTACAACATACTTGGTACTCAGCAAAAAAGACTATTTATTTAAAAAAAGGTAAAAGATTGTATGTGTGGGTATATTGTGTCCATGCTCTCGTCGAAACTTCTCTTCAAAAAAATGTCTACGAATTCATGGACACTTATAAAAGGTAAAATGTCACTGCTTTCTCCACGACAAGCATCGTAGTTTCATTAAATGTTATCCTAACCTGGATATAAATGGGCGAAATTAAGGAAGAGTAATTAACAATTTAAGAGAACTAACTGTCAGAATTCAAATTTTCGAAACTTTTTAAAGTTTTTTTTGTTAATCCAAATAATTTTTACAGAAGTTCGTAGTTATAGGATATAGACAGATATTTTGGAATTTTATATGTAAGGAAAAAATCTATACAGCTTCTGGCTACGTAGCATATATAGTGGTTACAGTTTTACGCGAATTTTATGGTCAAAGAAATTTATTAGTATTAACTCATGTATTTTGAATCCTTTTTTAAAATAAGAAATACTTTTTTTCGAAATTAGTCAAAAGTTTTAAAAGAAAACAAGAAAATTTCATTTAAAGATCAGGTGGATTTATTTAATTTTTTAACCGACGATGAGGTTATAAATTCGCCTAAATATTGCTTTTTATGTTTATGCCCACAGAGTTCTGTAACTTCTGAACTGATCTAAAAAAAAATTTATATGAAAGGTATTGATTACAGGTTGATCAAAAATTGAAAGGTGTCTCCATACAATATAAATGGGCACCGTTTAAAAGTTAAAAGAAAAACTGCGTGTCACGATAGCTTCCAATAGCAAAAAGAAATAAAAAAATAAATCTAAAAATTAATGAGTGTCCCCATAGGCGATTTAAATTGACTTACAAGTGCCTACCATATTAACCCTTATAGACAAAAAAAGGAAAATTGGATAAAATGCCGATTACTGTTACCGTTATAATAACAAGTATAAATATTCAAAATTATTAATAGGGTGCACTTATATTGCTTTACTTTTAATCAGTGGTAGGCAGTCCGTTAAAATTAACCTTTCAATTTTAGCTGACAAAATACATATGCACAGTTAATTTTATTTGATTTTCTAAAAAAAATAAAAATGTTATTGCCTTTTTACTACGTTTTTACTTTAATTTTTAAAAATTATGTTCTTTAGTTTTATTTTTTATGTTTATGAAAATAAATGACGAAATTTCTTAACAAAAAAAAAGTTATTCACCTTATTATCATTCTTACATGCAAAACAATGTCTCACTTTTATAAATTTATGTTACGGAAGATTAAACTTTGTACGCGCATGTAAAAAAAACAATATAAGTGGCAGCAGGATTTATAATGACTATTAGAACAAAACTTCAACATAATTTCAATAATTTAATATTTTATGTACTGGGTATGTCTTATATTTAAGCAATAATTAGCTTGCTTTACAATTCAGGGCTGTAAGTTTAAGTTCGATTACAGGATTTCTTAAAACACGTTAAGCAAGAAATAAATCGGGATATGTGCTTCAAAGCTATAGTTGTTTACCATTACTTTTGGATCACCACCACACTACGCAGTTTTAGAGCCAGTATAATAGGGATACCTTTAAATATTTCACAATTTCATCAGTCATTAGTTCACAGTTAGACATACATTTATATGAGTTTCGGCGTAAAAGTTAGTTAAGAAAAAAAAAATATGTGTAAAAAAGTGAAGACAAAAAACCAAAACAATAGGGAACCCTTCTTCAGCTACTAAATCGCTTCAGACTTTAAGTATTATTTTTTGTTGTAAAAAAATTATGTACAAATTTTAGTTTCTTATAAGCTAGAAATAGGAGTATCGACAACAAAAGATAAATTATCTTAAAAGTTTTTATGAAAACAAAATTACATAAAAGCTTTTGACGTTACAGCACAAAAAAAAAATAAAACAGAAAATCAAATAATTGCTTCTGTTCTGCTAAAATGGATTTCGTAAATCAACTATAAAAAAATTAAAAAAAAAAAAAATGAAATCTGAAGGAATATATACAGTATTCAGAAATTTAATAATGCAATGTGCTTAATACTTTGACTTTTCTTTTTCATTTTATAACAAACTTAAATTTTGTAAATGATGAAATGTACTTGGATGCACTTCGCAGTTTTAGTATTTTAAGTTATTTGTTACTTGTTCTCTCTATGAAAATTATAAAACATGAACTCAACATAAAAAATATACACATATAAGCTTTTACCCGCTATCGTAGAAATAAACTCGCATGGTATTACTGGTTTAGAAACATGTAAATAAAATAGAAGTTATTTTTCAGCAATATAAAATCAAACAATAAAAAAGCGCTCTTGTTGCATAAAGTCAAGTACTTTAATGGCAACTGTTAAGAGGAACGTAAAATTTTTCATACGTTTTTAGAAAAGTTAAATTAGGTAATACACAAAGTATAAGGCTTAACTTAGTGGAGTGCTCTTTAATATTACAATATTATTTTAAAATTAATTATATAAAATATTTTTTATAATGAGGCTAGCACAACTTAATCGATATCTTATAAATTGGGATGTTAGTGAGAATGTTAATAGTTAATTCTCACATATATATGTATGTAGGATTTTTAAGTAAAAAACTATTTGATTTTATTATAAAAAATTATAACATTGCTATTTTGTTTAGATAGTTGCTTTAAAGAGTTTTTAGACGTTTTAACTGAAATTGATTATTCTATTTATTTTGTTTGTTAATCGCTTAGTTCTCGTTGCTCTTTGTCTTGAGTTTGTCTTTTTTTTTTTGATGCATATGTTCCTACCTATCTATTCCTGGTCCAATAAAATAAGATAAAAATGTTATATACAGCCTTATTGTAAATAAAAATTCCGTGTGAGTTTTATCACTTTGCCCTTTTTCCCTATTATAAATTTAATACCTCTTTTACTGACTGTGGAGAGTGAAAATACTTTGAGGAAGAAAAGTGGGTACTATGAATTAATGTATAGAGGTTTAATGTAAATTAACCACAAAGTTCCTTTCAAATTACAGTTTTGACACCTTTTTATTTTTTTTTGTTCCACTAGAATTCGTAACTAAGGAAATAAATTTTTAAGAAAAATGTTTGCCGTTAGAAAGACATTTTATGAGAATATTCATGATATTTTAATTTATCCCTTTTGGAAATTATGGTTACTAACTAAAAATAATAATGTATAAAAAAATTTTAATTTTTATTTATATTTGGCAACAACTAATTGACCATTATTGACGAAATGTATAGATAAAAATCTGTGGTTAATAAGAATTAAAATATAAAATTGGCCAAAAAATAAATAAAATTTTTTTTAATTTAACTTTTTATTTTGCTATTGTTCATATTAGCTCGTCATTGGATTCTACCCAAATTTTGTGTCCAAAACTAAGGGGTCTTATATCAATTGTCAAATTAAATAAGAGTTAATTTAAGTTTAAATAATTAATTTAGTTTAAATCATATCTAATTAAAGTTTAATTTTGCAATTTATCTGAGACTCTTTACTGTTGAGCCACATAAGCAGTATCGGAATGGACATATGGATATGCTTTCTCCGCAGTAATACATTCATCTTTTTAGTTTTGAAAAATAAATACTTCATACGAAGACCATTGAATATTTATATTTGAAGAAATCGATAACAATTGAAGTAAATAAATTCAAATGAACGATTTAATATTTGTTATCTTTAAATTTATATTTTTTTTGATCTTACAAATCTTAAGACCTCAAAAACATAATTTGGTTCTTGGGTATTTATTGTTTTATTCAGAGTTATTTAGTGCCGTACTCTGTTCTCATAAATATATCTTGCTATTTTGTTGTAAGCAACCTTTAGTTTATTAAGGTCACTAATAAAATGTTTGTATAAATTTCATAACCATTTAGGAGGACAGGTAAGAAATATGTTTTAGCAAGCATTGTTTGCATTTCGAAAGGCATTAAGCATTATTTGACAAACTACCTTCGCTTCCTAGTAAGACCACGATATCTTATTAGTGCAAACTTGACACGTAGTCCATTGTCCACAGCCAATTTATTAACACTCCTTAGATCGCTGTTTATGTTATCTACACATGAATAAATATAATCTCCCTTACAGCTTGCAGATATCCACCACATTAATATACATTTGTATCTAATAATATTTTATTACATCAAGTAAATCCTTGAAGTATAGAGGGAATATTAGAGATCCAATCATTTATTTCTTTGGAGAACCTCTGTTCAAATTAAGGGCTTTGAAATATTTGCAATTTAGAACAAATCGCATTTTTTTCTCTACCAAAATCTTATGATAATTTTTCAAACTGTTTAGGATTTAGGTCATTTATAATTTATGAAGGCGATTCGTTGTGCTGTTGCGTTCTTCAACGGCCCAACGGCCTACATTTTATAAAACCATTAAGAAACTTCTTTATTAGAAAATAAACATATAAATGCTCGATGCAACTTTATAATACAAAAATATTTCTTTAAAAGTGTGAAATTGAAAACTTTTTTGTAAAAAAAAAAGAATACACTACAATGCAGTGCGTCATTTTTACGGAAAATTATTTACTAAAATTTAAGAGCCTTACGGAACTGCACAAAAGAGGCGAAAGAATACAAAGGCTAATGAATCTTTGAGAAATGTAAAAACTATACACATTCATTATAGCAGTCCTAGTTGGTTTTTTCTGGGCTAAGCTACCTCACTCTTTAATTTCCGTTATCTCTTTACACAACTACAATCGTGTATTACAAAAGAATGCTATGACTTGCACATCTCTATCAGCCATGTAAAACTTACGCACAACAAGGGTGCATGCAATTTACATAAAGTCGTATGAAATAATGTTTGCGAGAACAAAAAATTTCAAGTTTCAAATAACTGTCAAGAAATAAATATTGTGAAAAATTTTAATAAATTTTAACAAACATTTTATATTTTAATCTTTTTATAAAATTTTGAATAATAACAAGTTTCTTCACAAATATAAATATGTCAGTATAAATCATTTAGTTATAATGCAAATGCTTGACAAAGAGAATGTATGTTTAACTGCAGCTTATCTTCAGAGTTTGTTATGCTTAAGTCTATATGAATTAAATATTATAAAATTTAATGCAACCTTACATGCAGAAAAGTGTGTATAAGTTACAAAAAAACAAAAAAAAAACAAAAAAAACAAATATTGTATATTTTCTGTTATTAAATATGACTTCAATTAAATTAATAAGAAAATCAAAAATGTATGTAAATAAACATAGAATAAAATTTATATCAAGCAAAAATACAATATTTCAATTTGTTAAAATTTTTCTCCTTTAAAAATGTATATTTTTGTAAAACTAAATTTATTTTTTATCACCCTCTGCTTTGCATACTGTTGAACTTTTATAGATCTTGACATTTGAATGAAACATAAAATAAATCACAACATGAATTTTTTTATAAAATAAAAATTTCAAATGATAAATGTGGAAATCTATTTCAAGTGGATGATTTTCGTGAGATAGTTTCTAAAATATTTATAATTTATGCAATGCAGTGGCCAAAACTTGTCCAAATAAATCATATGCCTTGCAATTCTCAACTGAATAAAAAGTATATTTCAAACGATTATTTGAAAAAGATTATTGGTCAAAACTTATTCAATGTAAAAAAAATAAATAAGGATGTCTAAAATATTATAAAAAATGTTACCTTAGAGTTTGAGCGCGACTTACAGCCAAAATTAAGAAATGCCTTAATTTTTCAAAAAATCTTAAAGATAAAATATGATATGCAATAAAATTTAGTGGAGAGAAAATACTATTCCGTGTTTCTGTCTCTCTATCCGTGTTCGGGTTGAATCACCTTTGTAAAACACTACATAAACTAGAGAAAATTTGAATTCGCCAATCGATCAGACATAGTTTCAAAAATTTTGCTATTAAAAATCAGAAAGATCAGTCAATTTTCTTACAGGCAGCAGGCAAGGCACCACGGCTGTTCCTAATTTTACCTCCATTAAAAAAACACAAATATATGGAACGATAGAGAATTACAAAATTAAATAAAAACCTCAAGAGAAAAAGTTTACGCTCGCCCATGTATTCCAAGTTATGGGCCTCTGGGCTTTTCATTCGAAAATAGGATGTACAATAGTTTTAAAAACATCAATATGGATATAATTTAAAAGCAGTCAGTAAATGCTATTTTTTTTAATGCTTAACCCATTAAGAGCCGATGACATTTTATATAAAATTTTGCTAAATTTAATTTAAATAAATTTAATATTATATACAATTTTTTCTTATTTCAAAATTTTCTGTCATCTCAATATTTGTTTTTTTGTTAGAGTTACTTCACTAAACTAGATTTACATTAATGGTAAAGGGTATGCAAGATTCGGCATAGCCGAATACAGCAATCTTACTTGTTGTTGTATCTACTTAACATTTATTTTTACTACATTAGCTCATGTTTCTCATTTTAGTAAAGAATTAAATTACACTTATTCAAGCAATAAGTTGTAGTTTTTCTAATATTTTTCATTATTATTTTATAATTAGTATGATTATTTTGATTTTAGTAAACAATTATTCATGTACAATAATAAAAAAATGTCCTAAGCTTGTGATACAAACAATTGTGCTGTTTTAAGGAGTTAAAAAACGAAATGCAATTCAAACTTAAAATTTAAAATTAAAATATATATGTATGTGTACGTATATATGTACATATATGTAATAAATGAAATAAATTGATAATTCTGGCATTGATGATGAAAACTGATCTCAATAAAATTTTAAATTATTTAAATATAATAAAATTAGCTCTGTCATATTAATTAAATTTTTTCAGTTATTTTGATGATAAAAAAGTAAAAATAAATATTTAAAATAAGTACTTGAAATACATATTTGAACACTACAAATAATTTAAATAAAAGAAAAAACATTTCTCTGCATTTGCTAACACATCATTACATCCAATTTATTTTTCTTTTTCGTTTTTCTTCGCTATAAAAATAAAAAATTGTCCATTTACATTTTATTTACACAAATATTTATATTATAAAAATTAAAAATAAATATTTATTTGTACATTATTTTATTACAAAAATAAAAAAGTAAAATAACACTTTAAAAAAAAAAAAAACTTTACAACAGGGAGCGTTAAATATTGAGATTTTTGTTTTGAGGTTTTGAGGTTTACGATACGTTTGGTTATATTTATTTATGTATGTAAATGTAGTTTGTGATCCGGAACAAAAGATTACAAACGATGACTTATTTTGATCGCTGTAATTTGTATCCATCTTTCTATTTGTCTGTAACTGGCCTCTATCTCTGGAACTGTAATAGCTTAACACTTAACTTTCATACACACGATTTTTTGGTATACATCCTTAATTTTAGACTATTATAAAAAGATACTATAAAAATGTTTGGGGTCTTTTACAACAAGTATAAAAAATAAAATAAGACTGAAAGGAAAGAAGTTCTGATTTTGAGGTATATTGGGTTAATTTCTAAAGTAACAGCAAAATGGTTTGAATTACAAGAGCTTAATTCAAAATTAAATGAAAGCATCTACATGTTATGGAAATCTTCGCTTGTGAGTCTAGGACGCACTTGGTTGACTTTATTTTAGAATTAAACTTAACTCAGAAATCTTAGGAGTATTTAACTCTTCAAAAAATAATAAGTGAAACTGATGACGCTAAATCCTACAACTTATTCAAAACTATCACCAAAAGAAGAAAAAATTCAAAATAAATAAAATAAACATACGCAAAAAAATATGATTGAAAATGTAATAAAAGCCCGAATAGAATAAATCAATTTACCAAAGCACGAAA
Organism: Cistogaster globosa; assembly: GCA_937654795.1. NCBI lineage: Eukaryota > Metazoa > Arthropoda > Insecta > Diptera > Tachinidae > Cistogaster > Cistogaster globosa. The sequence goes on along the minus strand of OW569403.1, from coordinate 41,381,827 downwards.
ATGTGCTCAATCTGTATTTTTGTTAGTTCGGTTTATTGGTTTTAGAGTTTAGTTTATGCTAAATTAACAACAAATAAGAATGCTATATACCCTTCATCTTATATACCTTTCACCATATATGTAAATCTAGTCTAGTGAAGAAACTCCAATAAAAAAAAAAAAAAATATTGATAGAGAATATTTCCTAAAAGGTCTGCTCAAAAGCTTTTTAATGATAGACATATTGATATCTCAAAAAATATGGTGCACATTCAAACTTTTGTTTCAAATGATATGTAAAGACAATCGTGGTGCTTTAACCACTGTCTCGAAGAATATGGACCAAATTTGCTGATTTTCAATAACAGCATTTTTGAAACTATGTCTGATTGATTGGCATATTTAGATATTCTATAGATCATCTAGTAGCTTGGCAAAGTCGATTTAAGCCCGCACACAGACCGACATCGCTCAGTCGACTTCGCTATACATAAGAACTCAGAATATATATAATTTATGGGTTCGGAAATGGATACTGTAGAAATTCAAATGGAACGACAAACTTGGATACATCCTTTTTTCAACTGTGGTAATATACTTTTTTCTTAACTGATTTCAAATTTAAATATTTAACTTAACAGTAGTTGCTAAAGACAGCGTTAGAAAAGAACAACGCACTTAATAGTAGACCTACTGAGAGACTAATTCTGAAAGTAATTACAATAACTTTCACTGTGATTTTGACCGACCTAAATTTATTTTTTGGCATTAAAAAATCATTCGCTACCTTTATCTAAACTCCTTTTCTTAAATTGTGGAAGATATATTTTTATTTTTGTTTTTGTTTAAATGATAAGTGTTTTAACAGCCTGTCAGTTATAGTTAAATATTAAATAAACAATAATCATTTTGACTCAGAGTTTGTTACGAAAATAAATATTAATTTTTTTCCAAACAGTATCGAAGTAAGCATTCAAAGTTTTATTTGCTGCCCCAAATAGAAGTTTAAATTTACCAAAAATCAGCAAGTAAAAAGTTTTTCATTTAACTTTGTAAATACTTTTTTCTCTACCCCCTTTTTGCAGAAAGAAAAATGTCTTTCTTTACCTCTTATATTATATTAAGATTTTAGTTGACAAAAAAAGTTTTATATTAAGAGAAAGACAAAGGGCAAACATAAGGAAAAGACAAGTTTTAGTATCCAAGAGATGAAACTCAAAATATTAGAAATTTTTATGGATTGAAAGAAAAGCAAGAAAGTGAGTAAATATTGAACAAAACAAATAATAAGCTTTCTTAATGGTGACAATGATTTCAGCAGCAGCAAGGGGTAACCTTCAAGCATGAGAATTAATCCTTAAATAAAGATAAAGTTATGAATTGAAATAAAAAAAGAACAGAAAATGACACTACAAATAAACAAGGTGAAGTGTGTTGAGTAAGAATAATGAAAAGAGACTTTTTGAGCTTCAGTGCTATTTAAAGTTAAAATTTAAAATTAAAATTAAAGTTCTCTTTGAAAACAAAAAGGACACAGTCTACGAACATTAGGGATATTTTTTATGAAATTGGCTTCTTTTAAATTATGCAGTGTTGTACGTGCTCCCTCTTTTTAACCCAAAAATTTTTTTAAGGTTTCCGGGTATAGTTCTGTGACATTAAATGGTACAAAAAAGGAAATTAAATGCCATTAGGAGTGCAATAGTAAAGTGTTTCCTGGACTGTATGACATCGAATTTAGGAAAATGTCAAAAGAAACACATAACAAAATCGGTTGTTAATGCCGTGCACAAAAAGAAATCATTGATTGCAGAAAAGTATTTTTTTCCAGGCAAATATATTTACTAAAGCGGAACATTGTGCGAATGCATTAATATTATTTAAGTTAAATTTGAAAGAAAAAAACTTTGGCGCCTCATCGAGCTATCAAAGTGAATTAGTCCTTAATCGCTCAGGACAAATCGCTCGAACAGATGCGAAATCAAAAACCTTTTGCTAGTTTTATAAGTGTGGAAGTTTACTAATTGTTTCTCAATCATAATTATAAAATTTAACCAATCTGAACGAGAAATTTAAATTGGAATATACAATATATAAGATTCGCAAATTGGGTGTTAGACCCACAAAGGAAGTATTAATTTTATTTTTTATGTTTTTTTGCTTCTTGTTTAAATTTTAATTTCAAATGTATGTCTTAAACTTTTTACTATAGGCCTGTGACGAAGGTACAGACATTGCAAGGGCATAGTGATGTTTACATTTTGATCATTAAATTACATTTTGAATGAAGAGTTGTACTTCAACATTCATATTCTTGACTTTTTTGTGCAAAGCAAAGAAATTAAACATTTTTTTGTTTGAATAATTTTTATTTTCTTAGACTTGAATTTGCAGAGCTATTCTATTTAAATAATTAATTTAACAAAGGTTGCTTCAGCTAAAAAAGTTAGCGCTATTACCAACTTTAAACAAATTTTTATACACAAATATAAAAAAGCACAGTACTCTCCTTTGTTGGCAAAGTAAAAAAATAAGTAAAATGGCTGTGACAACTTCGAACATTACAATACGCTTTTCAATACTAAAGGAGCTGCAACAGTGAAGAATAAAGCATTCTATCAATCACTCTTCTTCAACACTTATATTCTCTATCTTATCACTTTCGAAGAAGGTAACACATTAAAAAAGAAGGTTTGTTGCCTGAGTGTTACCTTTCTGTAAAAAAGATAAAGAAAAGAAAGTAGTCCATTAAAGTTAAAATATTTCCTTAAAAAAACTAAAAAGAAAAAACACAACTAAGTGAATTCTAGTATTTTAAACATTGAATTAAAAATAGTAAAACAAAAATAACCTACTGACGAGTATTACTATTGTTGTAACTTACCATAGAAAATAAATAAATTTTATTTATTTTTATTATAATTTTTTTTATTTCCTTCTACACAGAAAGAAGTAAGAAGAAATTTTATTTTAACAAATGTAAACAACTTTTTATATTTATTACTGTTCTAATTGCTTATTTAAATGTTGTGAGGCTTTTAATTTCATTTTATGTATCCAGGTTTACTAATTATGCATGATAGTCCTTATATTTCAATAGAAAATTATTAAAGTTTATGAATTGAATAACTGTTTATGTACTTTTGTTTTTGATTTTTTTTTTTTTTTGCATATTTTAACAGAAAAAAATCTCCGAATATTTTTAGTCGCCTTAAACATATAATTAAATATTATTTTATGTTTTTATACTTGCAGATTATTTTCAAGTTTTAAAAACTTAATAAGGTAAGTCGACAGTAGTTATTCTTTAATAATTATTAGGGAGTATTTTAGAGAACTTTTGAGTAACAAAACAAACTAGTAGTGGATTGCGCCAAATTTCGGCTATTAAAATATATCGCTTATTAGGCTAAAGTCTACTGTTTTCCTACTCATTTTCCTTTGGCGAGTAACATTGCCTAAAGCACTTTTTTTGATTGAATCATATAAAAGTTTAATACTTCGGCTCAGTTCAAAATTAATTTTGCTAATATTAATGTTTGTGTGCCTGTCAAAACTTTTCTTAGCTTCTGGAGTCAAATAACCATGACAACAAGCAGCGCTGGGAGACTAAATTGGATATTAAACTGATTAACAGTTTATTGTTAATAAAAAAATAGTTTCTCACATTATTTAAAGGAGCGGTAGAATTAGTCAAATAACCACTATTTATACAAATGTTTTTTCAACTTTTGCTGACACAATTCATTACGAATGATGATTTGTGATAAAAAATTTGATGTTTTCTTTTTAAATTGAGTAGGATCCATTATTTTTAATCTCACAGTACCCTAGTTATAACCTTTATTCCCCTAAAACTATTTTCAAAGTTCGTATTCCAAACTGTTTAGTTGAAAAAGATTGCAAGCTATCTGTACTTATATATGCTTGAATTTGTTCCAGAGTTGTAGTTTTTTGTTCTAATATTTATTAATTTTAAATGTTAATTAACAATATTAAAAAATAACAATGAAATTTGGATGTTTGAAAACAAATAATTTCATTAAGCTTTTAATTAATTGTTTAAGCAATTTGTTACATAATAACCTTAAACAAATTTGAATGGCCGTAAGGTTACAGTTCGTTAAAAAAAGCTTTTAATCGATTTACATACGATTATATCTAAAGAAGCTATCGTTATTCGGCATTAAACAAATGACAACTCTGTATCACAATAAGCATGTTCGCAGTAATTTCGAAGAAAAATTTTAAATTATTACTTGATTCTGCAATTTCGTAGTTGTTAGGATTTTGATCATTTTCAAGGTAAATTATTAAATCAGAGGTATCTTTTATATTTTGCCTTGACTGCAGTTTTCTAAGGCAAGTGGATTGTAGCTGGGAAGGATAAATCTCCATTTTCATCTCGCAATATATTTCTTCTCCCGATGTCCTTAAATAATGCAGGAGATAATGGCAACTGATTTCTTGAGAATTATAATTTATCTAATGTAAATAAATTTATTTTCCAAAAAAATAAAATAAGACAAATAATCTGTTTTGTATAAAATTTTATTTAAATTATGGAGTTTATTGCCACTGATGTGATGCAATTAGAAGTCGTCAACGAAGGCTTGAAAAATTAAAGTGAGTGAATAAGAGAGAATAAGAGGATAAAATAGTCACATGGGTGAAATTCTATTTCATAATCAACAGGAAAATTCCTTATATCTAATAAAGCCAAAATATATCAGAAGAAATTGAGCTTAGCTCACGAGCCAAGCATGATAAGCTCATAACTATTATTATAGTCATGAATACAAAATAATTCCTTTAATAACCCAGGTATCACGTTACTTATTAACTACGCTTTATCTAATATTTGTCACGAAAAAGATCCATAGGAATTTTCCAAATTCATGATTCTATCCCGATACGCTCAAGCATTTTTTATCATTTTGTAGAATACAGCCAAAATTTAAATGGAAAGAATTATTTATCTGTATAAAAAATACCTTAGGATCTTACTTATACTTTTCCTTACGTTATTTATAAAAACTATATTTGTATCTGTACAAAATTAGGAAAACTATAACTGTTTAAGAATAAACTTCACGTACTTTTTAATGAAGTCACGTCTAAGTTTAATGATATTAAATAAGACAAAAATTTTTTTAACAGCCATCATTATACTTGTCATATAATGGCATTAGAAATGCTGCTGTGTTTCAATATTTTTATCGTTGTGGCGCATTTTTTATTCTTTTGTATAAAAACTTTTTTAAAGAAAAAAGAAGTTAAAAATAATATAAAAATCATTTAATTTAGTTTATAATTATGTTTCTTTTTATATAAAACGTAACTTTCTCACATACACTCACATGACATGAAATAACACAAAAGGATCAGGTTCTTTAATTAGTTTCTTGTGGTTTTAAGTTTCTGAAAAATGATTTTGGAATTTAGAAAATATTAAATAAAAAACAACTTTATATATAATTATTATTATTAATTATTATTTGAAAGGGAAAAAATAAAGTGAAGAAAATAATTAAAATGAATAAGGAAAGAAAAGATTAATGTTAAAAAGAGTTTGAAAGTAAATTTTTATTGCATCAATGTAAAATGAAAAAAAAAAAACTCAAGTAAAGAGTTACATCTAGCATTTTGAAAGTTAAATAACAAAAGAGCAGTAAATCATAGAAAACCAATAGAAAAAGAATTTTAGCAATAAAAATGATTTTAAATATTTAGCTGTACAAATAAAGAAATCAAATTATTTCATTTAAATTCTTTGTATTGCAACTTTTGGACATAAGTTGTGTTAAGAAATGATTATTTTCTTTATACTTGAAGTATTTGATAATAAATAAAAAGGCCACATATAAAGGAAAGCATTCCACTGAAATGTAACCACCGGTATTTAAAAATGAAGCAGTTACTCCACCATGGTAACATTTTACCTGTCAATTGATTCCTTAGAGGCCAACATTGTTTATGTTTTTCGTGATATACAGGAACTAAGGTTTTAGTAAAATTATCAATTTTGGCAATTAAATTTCATTATTGGTGTCCTAAGGTAATGAAGTAATCTTTCTTTTTAATTTTTTAAAAAAAAAATTAGACTTTTTAGTCCTTGTACTTAATTTATGAACTGAAGCTCTTATTCAATTATTTTTCAACCAAGTGATAAATTTGCTGTCACGAATAAGTTTGTTTCTTTTTTTTTTGTTTGTTATTTTTATAAAGAAATAAAAATAATTTTAAAATAATTTGTTATAATGTTAAGAATTAAGTTCGCCAATCTTTGGTTAGCAACGGATGCAATATTTATTTTTCTTACATGCAGTTCTCGTTATATATAAAAAAGTGATGGTATCTCAATCACAGAGTTAATCCATAGAAAAAAAGTTAAAGGCAGTAACTTTACACGAAAAATAATGGTTGGAAGAAGCCATAAGACCTCTTAATAATGTGGTCCAATTCCAGAAATGAGAAGCATAAAGTTTTAAGTAGGCTATGAAAAGAGCTTTGATATATTCATAATGGACTAAAGCTTCGATTCTAACTTTAAACGTTTAAGAGCTTAAAGCAGCAGCGTAATAAAATTAATACCGACAAATGTATACGTTAACAATTATTGACCCACACCTTCGTTTGCGTTGTACAATATGTTTTATTTTTTATATAGATTCTTCATTTACTTTTATATCTAACGCCAGCAAGTGGGTAGGTAATTCGACCCGTAATCTTGACCATAAATACTTTTTTCACTAATTAAAATAATGTTTCTATAAATAGCGTTCAATTAAAAAATATCAAAGCAGGCAACTGCATTTTTGGTGTTTCTGAGAAACGGATATCAGCTGACTTATGGGCAAACAAAATTTTCATTTGTAAGCAACGTACTCAGTGCAACATCAAAAATCTATATATGGTATAAATTATTATTACTAATATTATTAATATTATATTTTAAATATAAAACCTTTTTTTTATTAGTTACAATACAAAAAGAAAGAAATCGTTCAAAATATGGAATAGTTATTTTGGTGGCTGTTATTGCCTGTGCTATTTTTGTATTTTTCACTTAACTTCAAATAAATAAATTTTTTAACAAATAAAACCCTTGGTTTTTATGTTTTATGTCTCATTTTTTATTTTATTTATCTATTTATTTATTTATTAATTTTTTGGTTTCGAAAATAAATATTAAGAAAAGATTCTGAATTATTTTTTTTATTTTTTATTTTGCTTTTCGGTTTTTAATAAACATACATCATTTTCTTTCGACAGCCTTAGCTTGAAATATAAGGAACTTTAAATATAATAGACTTTAAAACCGATTTGTCCGACTTGCTAAGCTTTTAAAACATGTTGGTGCATTAGAATTGTGCTATGTGTTGCATCCTGCTTGTGTAAAACACTGTTCTACCGTCTTTCTAAATAGGACAGAATTCTATAACCAGTCGTAATTCCTAATCCGTATTAAAATTTATCTGTGAAAAATCACCATGTATGCGTAACTCAGTAACAAACATACATATTTTTACTTTTATAATCATAGTAGAGTTACCAAAATACAAGCCTGCAATTTGGTTAAAAGATAATCACTTTGCAAGAATTGCGCAATTGCTGTAATGCGAAAAGCACCAGAAGTTAAAAACTGTTAATATTCACTGTAACGTAAGTATTTTGCACAATGAGGATAATTATTAAGCTCTTCACTACACATTGCTTCATTCTCTATTTATAGTTGATTCCACCTACATAAATCCACTGCAGTATTGCTTTTATTAATTGTATTAAATGCAATTAATAGTAATAGTAGCCAACGCTCCGAAGACACTTAAGCAAATGAACACGAAATTTATATAATTATTTTCGTGGAAGCGTAGTTAGGAGTATTGTCACTACTTTAAAGGCTTTGTTTTGTAAAGCTTCAATTGCATTATTATTATTATCATTGCTGCAAGCATATGTAATTACCAAATAACAGAAGAAAACTGGGCATTAATATACAACTACATAATATTCTATAAAATACATATGTTTTATAAATTTTACCAATTTCTTGTGCTTTTTGATACAATATTACTTTGAAGCGCATTCCATTGAAAACATTTAAAAAAATTTTCTGCACAGTTTTTTCTGGAAATTTTAATGATTATACCTCCATTATTTTGATGCATGATTTTTTAACTTTCCAAGCCAAATTTCTTGTTTTCAAAAATTTTTGAAATATCAAAAAAAAAAAAAAAAAAAAATAAATAAATAAGCTTTTTAGAATGAGTAGTTTCCCATATTAATACAAACAAGTAAAAATGCTATATTCGGGTATACCAAATCTTATATACCCTTCATCATTTATTTAATCAAGTTTAGTGAAGTAACTCCAATCAAATAAACAAACATAGAAGTGAGAGCAAATTAAAAAAAAAATACCTAAAATGCCATCGGCTCTTAATGGGCTTTGGATTTTTAAAAATTTTAGTATTTCCTTAAAGATCTCTTTAAGGGCTTTAAAATGATACCCATATTGATATTTTAAAAATTTTTTAAATCTCAGAGGCCCGAAACGCAAAAAACAATTTTTGCACTTGATGTTTTGTTTTCTTATTTTTTAATTCACTATCGCCCAAAATATATATATTATTTGTTTTTTTATGGGAGTAACTTCATTGTTCCAAACGATATAGTAAAATTAGTGATAGCCGTGTTGTTTTTCCCGCTGCATCGAGGACGTGAAACAATAGCACATTTTTCGACACCATGTCTGATCGATTGGCATGTTAAATTTTTTTTAGCTGATCTTGTTCTTGGCAAAGTTGATTTCAACACTAACACGGACGGACATCTTTCGTCATTCGCTATGTATAAGAAGTCAGTATATATATACTTTATGGGGTCGCGAATTACAAACGGAATGACAAAATTAGTTATATCCGGTTTTCACTTTTCGTGGTGAAGGGTTTAAAAATATTACTTTTCGTTAACTCTACTCTCACATAGAAATTTGACAATTGTGTCAGAACAAAATTTTTATTACGCTTCTAGTAAAAATATATGTATTTAAATATTAATTCCTTTTTTTTTTTTTTTTTTTTTTAAAGAGAAGTAGCACTTCAGGCATTAAAACCTATTTAGTTATTTTTCTTAACCGTGCTACATTCTTAAGGAAAGGGATAGATGAGAGATAAGACAGGTGGTGAAAGGAGAGAGAGAGAGTTATTTATTTTACTTCGCCGGCGAATCTGCTATGAGAAAGTACCGACGAAGGAGACTGCAAGTTTTTTGTTTATTCTGAATATGTATTTATACCATTAAACAGAAAAAACATTTTTTTGTATTTTGATTGCCACAGGATTTGAACCCTGAAACAACCTGGTTGTAGTCAGCGTGCTTACCACTTTGTGTATTCAAGTATTTACTGTAGCTGTCGGTAACAGTATTTACTATGCTATTTCACCAATGTCCTTAATATTCTTAAAACATAAGACTTAAGTAATAAGTTTAATAACAATATGCTTATTTAAGTAGATTTTTAACTAGACTGACCTGTATGTATTTTTACGTTGTTCTTCACTTCATTAAATATACAATTTTTTTTTACAAAAATACAACATCTTTCGTAATTGTATCTATACAAACTTAACAGGAATATTTTTCCTCTTGTTATTTACTTACACCATCACTACTACATTTGCAAAGTATTTGTATAATTCGGATGGTTTATTATTAATATTGACAATTTTCTACTGCGGTAAAATATTAAATGGAGAATAATAAGCAACTAAAGGTATTAATGCTGTCTCTTGAGAATATGAAAATAAAATATAAAGTATGTTAAAGTAAAGTATGGTGTTAGGTGTCATAAAGTTTGTCTGTATGGGTAAAAATTATAATTTATTTTGTTGTGGCATACAATTAATTATATTTGCTAAAATTGTTGTATAAAATTGGTTTTTATTTAAAGATTCTAAAGCAATGCTTTAAAGTCCAAGACAATTTAAGGTCGAGCATAATCTATAAATATAATAAAACAGTAACGGGGTCATTTTTGTACATAAAATATTTTGGAAAAATTTGTATGTCAGTGTAAATAGTAATCGATATGGAACAGAAAACATTTATATTTTGGGAATTTTTGTTTATCCGTCGGTCTGCCTGTATTCGCATCACGTAAGAACTGCTAGCTGGACCTTAGAACCTTTATTCAAATATATAACCCTATTAATTTCATTAAAATAAGTCATTTCCTAGATAAAATAGAAAAATGTGAAAGTATGCAATTTTGTGTGTATAATGGTACCTAAACAGTTGTGAGCACATTTTATTTTTGTAGATGGAAAATTTTTAACACTGTTTTCTAGAACTCTACAATAAATGTTCAAAATCACCTTTTTCTAAATTTATATTTCAAAAAATTGTTATTATCGACCCCATAAATATATATTCTGAGTTCTTATGCATAGCGAAGTCGTTTGAGCGATGTCCATCCGTCTGTGCTCTAGTTAAAATTAGCTTTGCCAAGGCACTAGATAAGCTAAGGAAAACTTAAATTTGCCAGTCGATAAGACATAGCTTTGAAAATTTTGCTATTGACAACTAGCAAGATTTGTTCATATCCTTCTTGGCAGCGAAAAAGCACCACAAAAATAGCTTAGTAAAGTGGCTCCATTTAAAAAACAAATGTATGGGGCGATAGAGAATTAAAAAATAAGAAAAAAAATTACATCACTGAACTTTTTATAGAAAAACACGATTGTGCACTTTATTTTTTTAAACATTAATATAAGAATCATTTAAGAGCTTTTGAAGAGATATTACAGGAAATATTAATATTTTTTAAAAATATTTAAGCCATTTAGAGCCGATGATATTTTATGTAAAATTATATACTTCCAATGTGTTTTTACACGGTATATTGGCCGAGCAAAAATCGTTATAAAGAGACATTTAAAAAATTTATTTACCAAATATGTCTGACTACATTGATAGTTTATAAACGTAAGCACTTTTCAGTTGATTTGACCATAAATTTACTTTTTTTTACAAAAAGGGAACTTCTCTTAGTTTGTCCTAGTTACAATTGAATAATTTAGTTTTAAGACGTGTCAAACAACAACAAAAGAAAATCGAGTTTATGACGAAAAATACATCATGTAGTGAAAACAAATTTAAAAATTTTTTCTCAGTGATGGTAAAATAAAGCCGAGAAATTCTCGTTTAGTTTTAAAAGCTGTCAAACGCCTACTTAGAGAGAGATGAGATGAAAATAAGTTCGCAACTCCTTAATAGTTAGACCGATTCTGATTGCATTTTCTGTGCCAGCTTAAAAAAAGCGACAAGCGCGTAAAGCTTATTTTAACAGCTTTTTTAGGTTGGGTCTAGTTTTCGAGAAATAGCGCCCGAAATTAGAAAATCTTGGGTCCTTAAAGAACTAAAAGCGACAAGAAAATGTCATTTATCATTCGATTTAATAAATCCTACTATATACGATATTTCTAGGCCAAAACGTACAAACAATATTGCGGCATGCACACCTTTTAATATATGAAAAAAAATAATATTTTCTATCTGAGTTCAATTTTTTCATTAGATCTTTTAATTCGTCGTTGGCTAAGTTTCATCCAATTAGTAGATAATTATGCATTACATCTTTGAATTTGTCGTTGGTAACCTTAGCGTGTAAAATTAAATAAATTGAAATCATGCTGTTTTGAACTTCGCTAACAAAATCGACTTTTTCGAGATAAGGGCTATGAAATTTTATAAGAACGTGTACTATTAGTCCGTATAATAATGATTATGTTATTGTACTGCTTATCCTGTCAGCATTTCGCATTCGGTATGATATAAATATTTTTAGTTTTTACTAAAAAAATAAATACTATTGAAGTTCTTTGGGTATTCTTAAACACGCACTTTGAGCGAAAATATTGTATTATTTAGGGAATACCATTTCCAGTATAGAAACAAATACAAAATTAATAAAAAACTAAACCAAGTTTTTATTAAAAATTTAATCGAAATATATTTTTTTTACTATTTGATCTTTTTTTGTATTTAAATATGTTTCTGCATGAGGACATATACATAAATAAAATAAAAAGATAAAACAAAATTGTATTTTTTTAAAAATAATTTCGCATTTACTTTACGCTCGGAAATAAAATTCCCTAATAAATAATAAAGTGTTTAATATATGCACGCAAATACTGGCATCAATCATAAATCAATTGAAAAAGTTATGCGGTGGTATATGCATATGTATGCATGTGAGATAATAAAATTTTAAATTTAATTAAAATACAAAATTTACAATAATATATGCAAAAAAAAAAACATGTTGTTAAATAAAAATTACATGGTGCTTATAAATTTAATACTAAAACTCTTGTATTATGATATTGTATGGAAAATTCAATGTAGGATTTTAAGTAATTTTCTGATGTTTATAAATTAGGCATGATTGATTACACAAGGATCCCTCATTTAGCATTATTTTAATCCAAAATAAAAACTTATTTATAAACTTACAGATCACACTCTTATAAAAAGTTGAATGTTTGGGAGTTTATTGTTTTCAATAAAGATGCTATTTCGTTTTTATTCCTTAATTTGACTCATTAATAAATATATTAAAAAAAGTTTTTAGAATATTTAAGTATATAAATAAGTTCCTGATAATATTTTATTATATAAACAACTGTTCCATAAATATTTATTTAGATTCACTGTCAGCTTACTGTACTGTAGTATCATTTTTATATTTGTTTTTAAATTCCAGTAAAATAAAGAGCCTTACTATTTGAATTTTTTTGCCTTGAAAGACAAAGTTTCTGTTTAAATTTAAAAGTATGGAGCTTTTTTATTCCCAGTAGAACTATTATAATTTGTTTTCTTTATGACATTTATGAACATAAAAACCTGGCAAATCAATACGAATAGATTGATGTTTGAACAATGCTTTCAAATCATCTAGTTTTACTTTGTAAATCAATCATCAATTCGTGCAACCAATAAAAGACTTCGTGAACAGTGGATATATTTCATATCAAGAAGTGGACTTGCCAAATGGCCTTCAAATTCATGCGATTTGACACCTTTTATAGACCAAAAATAATTGACGCCTTGTAGGAAAAAATTCTTTGTGTCGTTCATGATATACGGCTAGCAATACTTCAAAAAAATGGCCAAAAATAGGACGTATTTTCTTCGTTAAGAGAAACTAAAGTCATTTTCGATGAGGCTGCTGTAGTCGAAGTGGTAAACACGTTGACTACAACCTGGTTGTTCAGGGTTCGAATCCTGCGGCAATCAAAATACAAAAAATGTTTTTTTCTGTTTAATGGTATAAATACATATTCAGAATAAACAAAAAAAAAAAAAACGTGCAGTCTCCTTCGTCGGTACTTTCTCGCCGGCGAAGTAAAATAAATATCTATCTTTCTCCTTTCACCACCTGTCTTATCTCTTATCTATCCCTTTCCTAAAGAATGTAGCACGGTTACGAAAAATAACTTAATAGGTTTTAATGCCTGAAGTGCTACTTCTCTTTTGTAAAAAAAAAAAAAAAAAAAAAAAAAAAAAAAAAAAAAAATTTTGAAGGAAAGAAAAATTTTATTTAATTATTTGTATTGTTGTTGTTATTTTGGAGTTCTATCGCTAATTAAAGGCAGAATTAGTCTTTACTTTCCGTTTTGTGACCAATCAGCTGATCGGTTTCTGTTAAATGGAAAATATGTATTTGTGGTTTGTTATTACTTTGACGTTCTGTTCTGTTCCGTTCGAATCAGTAGAATATAAAATTCTACGTTAAGTTACTTGGTAGTTGTTTGGTAGTGTGAGTGAAAAATTGTAAACAAACTATTTTTGTCATTGTAATTGTAGTTTATTTTTTGTTGTGTTGTGTATTGTGTTTTCCTTTTTTAATGAAATTAGCTGATATGTTGTTACAGAAAAACTAATTACAAAAATTTTAAAAGCAGAACGGCACGGAACAGAACAGCAACAGAAAAGAAAGATTAATAAGGCCTCAAATGTGTCTGTTCCAGTAATGTCGCAGACACTGGTATGTGGGAAAACCATTGCGACGAAATCATTTTACGGCTGATAATAGCAGCGTCCAATTGTGCAATCGGCGGCGTTGGTTTTTTAGCTGACTTTGGTAAGGGGCGAATTCATTGCCAAGAAAAAGTAAAAATTATTATTATTGCAGTCGTGTTCTTGATAAAGGCAACTTCTGATATTGAGTTTTGATTAATTTTTTTGTAATAAAATTGGTTCTAGGAAACTTTAAAAAATTAAAAAAATGGCATCCCAATCGTTTTCATCCATCATCTGTGGAAGAAAAAAAAAGCAGCGTCGTCGTCAAGTTCTGGGGAATTTTATAAAAAAAAACAACCAAAGGTTTTGTTAATCATCATTGTCAAGTTCTAGGAAGCTTTATAAAACCAACCAAATATTCCTTTTGTTCATCACCTATAGAAGAGGAACCAGCATCGCTTTCAACAAGGTTACAAAATGTAACACCAATTTTACCAATTAACTGTTACAGAAGAATATTTAATATTAAAGATTTTTACACGTTAAAAATTTAACTAATTTTATTTTGTTTTTACATTTTTAAGCGATAGTGTGTGACAACGAAATATATTTTCAGAAAACAAATATCTTGACCATCCTTGTATTTTACAAACACCCTATTTAAAATTTCTTTACGTTGATCAATATTTCATTTCATTCATTATTTTAAATCTTACCATTTAGAGCACAGATTTGTTTATATTCAACTCCGTCTAACATAAAAAAAGGCTACAAGAATAATATTCATTTGGGGCTATTACTAAAACAAATTGCTCAGAGTTTGAAATTTCCACAAGACTTAAAAAATTATGATAATAAAAATGCAAAAACTTAAAACTTTTGCAAAAGGAAAAAAATATATTGTTTTCTTACAATTCAACCTTAAAAAAGGGGATAATGATAAATATTATTTATCATCACTTATATAAAAAAAATTAACAAAAAATAACTTCTTCAGAATAAATCGTCGTTACTCTACATGAAAAACACAAAAAAAATATTCTCTTGAGGGAAATCTATTTTATTACAATCACATCATTATCATCAGTAGAAGCATCATAGTCATGTTTATTGTACGTCCCTTTAGATTGAAAATTCATCTTGTATTTGGAAAATATGCTTCTTATATATTTTAACTAAAATACACACTTAACCATAAGACCCGATATTTTTCATGTTACAGCTTATTTTCCTACACACTCTTTCTTCTATTTGTCTCGATGCTGCAGCAGAAAATGAGTAGAAGCAGCATACCATGTCGACGTAATGAAAGAAATAGAAAATTGAAAAAAGTAGCATGAAATGCAATATTATGGTTATGGATGATTATGAAATAAATGTTGCAAGTTATTGTTAATAAAGATAATAACGTTCACACAGATATCAATGAATTGGACTCTTAGTAAAACTAATAAATAAAAAAGATGATGATAAAACTGCTATAAATTTTTTGGTTCATACTTTTTTTCGGAACCTACTAATAACTAACTGCAACCCAATTCCTCATACTACTACTATCCGACAAGCAAAAAAAAAAAAAATAATAAAAAAAATAGAAACAAGAAAAACAAAAAATAAAATAAACAAAAGCAAACTATAAAAAATTCTGGCTTATTTCATTATATATTTATGTAACTAATTATTTTTTAATACATATTAAATATTTTGTTTCTGGTTTATCTGGTTAAACGCAAGTTTATGTTTCTGACTTCTACAGCTCTCTTGATAGGAGTTAATGTGTAATTTGTGTAAAGCGTACAACGCACTGTGCTTTGTTCCTTAAACAAAAATACAAAAATTAACTTTATCTTGTATTGCAATGACTTTTCTACTTACTGATCAATAGGTAACACCATAATTCGAACAGGAGTGAACGCAAAAGATAATTGTGTGCCTTAATTATTAAAAATAAAACTTAGTTTTGGCGTTTGTTTTTATACGGCTACACACATTAAAATTGTTGGATGTATAAGATAGAAATTTGGTTGTTCTATTGCAATATTCGTTTATTAAAACTTTTTGTAAATATTTTGTTAAGGTGACTTATCATTGCACGTAAAAAGTCATATTGTTAAAATTAAAATTTTAAATTTTTAAAGTTTGATGAAATATTAAATAAAAATAAAAATATGGTCTTTTAGTTTTTTCCTATTTTTTTTAATTTGTTGTATTTTCAAACAGCGTAGTCAAAAGAAAAATTATTAACATTTTGCGTAATTTAAACAAAATTTTTTTTAGTGAATTTTGTTTTTAATTTTCGCTCATATTTTTATACTTTTTAAATATTTTTAATGAAAAAAAAACTACAAACGTGGTAAAATACAATTAGAATTTTATGGTTTCCATAAACTCTACTATTATTAAAATGCTGCAGTGAAAATCGACAGACATCATCTCTTTTTTGCTAAAAGGGGCACAAATTAAATAAAATTTGCTAAAAAAAAATTTTTAATAAGAAGTAAAATGGTCTTCTGTTTTATTTTGGTATTTTTATTCTCAAAAATTAAAAACTTTTAGTGGAGGTGAAAAATTGTTGATACATTATTAAAGAATGTAAAATCGAATTAAATCATAATAAGCAAATTCTATTAGAAAATATATTAATATTGCTTTTTCCCAGAAATCTGTTTAGTTATTGCAAAAAAAAAAATATTTTTTCCCATTTTTCTTAAATTTATTGATATTAGATTAAAGCAAATTTTATCGATAAACTTTATCAACTAAAAATATTACCCAATTTAAACAATACAATTTGATTAATTTTATTTTAAAAAAAGTCTTAAATCAAAATAATGCCTTTTTATGGAAGTAATCAATAGTAATTTCGTTATACGAAGTTCACACACAACCTAAAGTATTTCTCCGTTTTTCTCTCTGCAACTCATCTTTTACGTTTGTTTTTGCTTTGTACCAACCTTAGGTATGGCCTCGAAATGCAATTTTTTTATTTTTGTTAATTCACAATTGTTTTCTCACAACAGTAAAGATGCTGCTTCAATATCATATTGATTGTTGTTGAGTTAAATATGGATGTAACTGCGCTGTGCCTTGCGTTTTTTAAATTTAATTTTTAAGAAATCACGATTTGAACCGTAGCTTAAAATCATTTATTATTTTAATTTCGAAAATATTTTATGGTTTTCAGTTTAACGAGCCGTAGACACCCAAACAAACGCAGCCTCTGAGATTGTTTGCCACATATAATTAAACTTTTCGTTTTATTATATTCACACTTAGTAATATTCTTTATATCGAATTTTCTATGTAGACATCGTAAATAATTAAAACAACTATTTTGTTTAAAACTCAGCCTTTTATTATTATTTATCTATTATTTATTATCTTTCATATCCATGTCCTTCTTACAATTTTGTGATTTATAAGTCTTTTATTGAAAATTTTGAGAAAATTTGTTTTAAAAAAATATACTTTTCCATTTTATTAAATAAATAGTTTTACTTGTAAAATATCACAAATTTTCTATAAGCAACTATTAATCTAAATAGATTGCTTATCTTATTTAAATTTAGTATTTACTGCAAAAATAAATCTGATAACAATATTATTTTCTATTTAAATCGTTTATGTGCAAAATCTTATTTTTTTATTTGCTTTTGGCTTTTACCACAATCACACCTTGGTTTTTGCGGTTTTTGGTTTAAAATTGTGATAATCAGGTTACTTGAAATGATAACAATAGATGTTGGTGCTCTTCTTGCTGGTTTTCGATTTATTCTACAACTTAAAACACAAAATCAGGTATTTTACCTGGTTCTATAACAATTTTGCTTTGTTCTATTGTTGTTGGTTTTTGGTCATGACTTGTTTCTTAATTTATAATATAATTTGTTAGTAATAGGTATTGTGAATACACTAACTGCCATTAGAGTAGAAATGATATTTTAATTTTCTTTTAAATAAGTGCCTTTTATCAAGCTCTAGTTGGATTTGGTTTTTATTTTTAAAAAAGGATTATCTGTTTAATTCGGTGATGAAAAGTTAATTTCCAGTTGACACTGAAAAGGTTGAGGAAGGATAAACACACAAAAAAGAATTCAAATCTATAGTTAAAAAATTTAAACACAAACTTAATACAAATTATTCATTTCTAATATAGAACACATTCAAGAAGATATATGAGAGTTAATCAAATGTAAGCAATAATGAAGGGTCAGGACAGAAAACACCGGTTATTAAAGTCGAAGAACTAAATTTATAACATTAAAAAAGGGCCATGGCAGCTAGAAAATCTGCAAAATTAATTTGGCAATCGATTACTGCCCATAATGCTGTTGGTCTGTTTATCTATCAAAACAATATTTGATTTGTCTTAGTGACCTTTTTATACTCACTTTTTATGAAAATTAAAATATTTTCCATTCTATCCTTTACTATTTTTTTTACTCTACATCGTCGATTTCTCAGACTCAAATGTTAAATATAATCAATGATTTTGAATTTTCTGCATTAAATTCATATTTTGAATAAAGGTGCTTTACATCGGGTCAGTAAAGTTAAAACTAAAATTTACAAGACGATAAAAACGAGATGCATTATAGATTCCAACTTATTTACCACGTCTTAATCATATGAAGAGTCAGACATTTTCTGTTTGCTTACTTTTTCTTGTTCTTAATTTTATATTCGAGCAGCGTTGTTTTACTTAAAGAAAACTTTGGCGTTAAACCAAATTTGTTGCTCTTTTTGAAGTTTTCCAAAATTCTAAGAAAAAGGTCATCTTATTATTTAGTAAAATTTAAGCGTGTTTAACACGAAAGTGTATGCATAGCGTGCATTTTGTAATAAAAATTATAATGCAATTCACAATTTTGTGTTATAGAAAAAATGAAAAGTAATTTAAACTTATTTCCCTATTCCATTCTCGTGTACTATGCTAAAATAATTTTGCAAAATTTCTTGTTATTTTCTAAGCATGAAATAAGTTCTTAATCTTCTTTATTAAATAAATAACTTTGAGTTGCTTACAAGATAAAATAATGTTGCCAGTACAATAGATTTTGTTTTATAAAAAGCTCTTCCAAGCACTTTAAACAATTAATTACAAAAACTGAATCCTTAAAAATTTATATTTTATTTTAACCATAAATATCCGCAATATTATGAAAATATATGTTCAACTTTTATTTATAGCAAGTATTTCTTAATGAAAATATTTTTATTAAAAGTTTCTACTTTGTGGCTCATTATTTATACAAACACATTTGAGTATGAAAATTATTCAATTTGATAACTCATACGTCATGATGCGTCAGCAGTATAACCCAATTAGTTAGCAAGTTTGAAGTGGCCTACTTCTAGACATGGTGTTTGTATATAATCATATTTTGATGTCGTTGTTAATATCAGAAGTTAGTGGCATATTTTCATTTATGTAATTAATCACTATTAATTTTTTGCCTTTCATATTGTTTTAGCTTTTTATTTAATTAAGTTTAGGCAAGAGATATGTTTAATAGCCTTGTTGCTACACTTTGAAAGTTTGAAAGTGGATGATTTTTTCTATATTTTTTTTTTGGACTTTCATTTAAATTAAGAAATTTTATTCATCTTTAAAACAGAAAACTAATTTAAGAGCACATCAAAACAGCTTTAACTTTAAAACAAAACAAAAAATTTCTTTTGTTAGCAGTGCTAGTAAGTTTCTTCAACTGAGAAGTTAAGGAATCATTATGCTGATTTTTCTTATGAAGAATATATAATTAATAGCCTGCTTGGACCCAAAAAAACCACTAAACAAAAACCTAATTCTTTTTATATTATTTTCAAATGTAATATAAAAAATCTAAAATATATGAAGAAAAAAAAACAAAAAATACATTCACATTTATATTAGATAACAACAATGTGGTCCTTAAGGTGGCACAATGGGTTCATGTCTATAAAAATTAAAAATAAAACGTGCGTCAATCCAGGGTGGTTCCTAGAATATTAAGTTACCACAACGAGTTTTTTTTATAGAAAATAAGAAATTAAATTTTAAAACTGATACATGAAATTGTATATAGGAACTAAATTTAGCCACCAAGTATATGTGACTACAACATCCTAAACTCATCGACTTCGCCTATGACAGAGCACGCTGTTCTACTTATAACCCTACCAATGAGAATATTCACACATATCTTTTTTATATACCTGTTTTTTGTTCTTGTTCTATAGATCTCTAAAGAGGCTCACATTCATGGTGTATTTCTTGGCAAACATAACCTTTAACCAGTTTACCATTCAGTCAGTAAAACTCAGTTGTTTCGTCCAGAGTTGCATTAACAATCTCTATTGTTCAACCATCAAGCCTCTTAAAAAATTTGTTAAAACTTTCAGACTTTCCTGCATTGTCTCTTTCTACTCTAACGAGGGCTATATTGAGATTTGGATCGCGATTTCTTTTTTACTTACAAGGGCAGCTTAAAATATAAATTTTCTGTTCTAATAGAAAATATCTCATTTTAGTATTTTATTTGCAGTTACTTGTAAGGGTAACAGCAAGGTAGCTGTATGTCTCTACCTCTAGCTGCCTGTACACAAACCTAGCTATAATTTTTTTACCATTTTTTAGATACTTTAACGTTGCCATAACTTTTACTATGACATCAATGAAAAATAGGACGCGTGTAGAATGGGGTTACAATTAATGAAAAAGTTTTCAAAAATATTTAATACCTGGCATAATTTTGACCTACCTAACGATAGCAATACATATAGGAAGTTGCTGCAATCAAATTTTTCAAAGAAGTAATATTTTGAGCTGAATGAATTTCTCTTCAAAAAAGCGATTAAATTTTAGGTTTTTAATATTTCGTCGGTGGTGCTTTAAGCATTATGATACCAGTATCATGCAAATATATTTTTTTATCCTGGAACCTATTTTTAAATATTACTTTTGTTACTACCTTAACACCTTAGCACCTATATCATCATTTAGAAGCCAATATATTCTTTTTCTTGGTATTTCAAAGGCAACCTTAAGGGACATGACATTACTGCAGCTTACAGCTGATACATGAACAGATACTGGACACTGTTTAGTTACTGCTATCGCTAAACCAACTATTTTATTATCTACAAATAGAGTTTAAGGTAACTGGGTGTAATACCAGGCACATTGCCAATAAAAACTATATCATCTTAAACCATGTCTAAGAAGTGATTTAAAATAGAAATAAAAAATTTCCAAAAATAAGTTTCAATCAATTTTCGTTCTGTTGACTTTTACTTGAAGAGCAAAAGAATGAAAAAAAGAATAACAATAACAAATAAAAAACCAACGCTGTAAAAAATTATTACAGCCGAAGTATTTTTTATTGTTATTCCCGTTTCGATATGGCTACTTCTGCCGCTCTTAAATAAGTTGTGTATTTTTATTCGTTCTTTCATTCATTCCTTTTACTTTGAAAATGAACTAGGAAATAATATAAAAGAAAACTTATTATACTAAAATTTTTAGCATTGTTTGACTTAAAATCAACAAACCGTGTTCGGACATTTGTCAAATATCTTACACTACACAATGGGGAAAAATCCTAAATAAACTATTTGAAGTTAAGGACCGTAATAAAAAGTAGGTAAATTGATTACAAATATTTCTTTTTAACAATAAATCTGTATGGCTTTTCAATTTACGAAAAGAAAAAATGTATTGTTGTCGCTCTTTAAAAAAAATTGTATTTCTGGTCCTTAAAAAAATATATATTTTTATTTAGTAGACGTGTCATGTTTTAACTAAGTAAGTTTTGTTATGGAATGCTTTTGTATGGAAGAATGTTGCAAATTCGTACTTTTCTTGGTGAAATACTAATACATTTTTTTCAATAAAAAATAATCTGATGTAATATAAAATTGATGGACTTTTAGACAAAATAAGGTTTTAAGGGAAAATAATATTTTACCTTTTACACAATATTCTTAATACACTCCCAGTTTCCACAATCTGGTGTGATTATTTTATTATTTTAAAGCTTCTAATTTAATATAGTTAAAAGCTTCAATTTTAGTTTATTTTGTAATATTTATGGAAAAACACTTTAAAAACGAATTAATTGAAAAAACGATAAATTAAGTTTCAAATTCTATTAAAAAAAGTTTTTGGAAAATGCTAAAGTAACAATAATTTTTCTTTTATGCATAAGTGTGTTTTTCTTTTAAATTGTGATGTTTTTTGCTACTTCTGTTATTGATTTGTATAGATCAGCCCTTTTTTTTTTTTTTGTATATAGTTTTGAAGTTACTCTACCACGTACACGATAGGACGAGGAGGCTCATAGGTACCAGTAGGGTATCATAGTCTATTGACTCTCCTAAACATCGACGCAACGAGGGTTGTGTTTGGCTGTTTTAACGATACTACAATGGAATGTGTTCTACTAACACAAGGGAAATAGTTGCCAATATCCACGTGTTTATTCGTACATCACGCTTTTCAGTAAGAGTTCATCCATTTGAGGTCGATTGGCCAGTAAACCGTAATATGCCGTACAGAGAGAATTCGTTTTTGAGTCGAACAGTTTGTATGTAGAATCATCTTCCGGTATAGGTCTTTATTGTCTCTTCCATTATTAGATAGTTCAAATCAAATGCCCACAAGCACTTCTCTCTTTATCGTCCTTCCTATAACTTAATTTCCTAGTTCTAGCAAAAAGCATGGCTTGTGTAGGGGTCATCCCATAGGGAGGTCCAAAATTACAAACTTTATTGTGTAAAGTCAGTGGTAAGATTTTGAATCAGGTGGCATGCTGTTCATGCTGTACAATAGAGGAAAAACTATTCATGAGAAAGACAACCTGCACCCGCTTTCTTAATTGTTGTGTTCGACTAATAGTGCACTTTAGTGCTATCAAAATTTCTCTTCGAAAAAGGTCGTTGTCCGTGGCAAACAACTCTGAACAAAAATTTAAGTCTTCAACTTAAATGATTTAGTTTATTGTTTTGCAAAATTAAACGTAGAACCTTTGAAAAGTAGTTCCACTAAGTTGTTTTCTATTATTTTCAAGATTCTACTTAAGATCTTAATGTTACTTTTACTATCTATTCTTTTAAGATTGTCTCTTTTTCAATACTTTTTGATAGCAGTCTTTATTTAAATAAATTTATAATAAATTTGTGATTCTAGCTCTTACATTTGCGTTGGCAAAATCTATTCCTCTTTTTGTATGGTCAAAATATGTGTCTATGGTTATCATTTAAATGAGAACCTCTCAAATAGTTTTTGTAAATATAAGATTAAAATTAATAATATTCTTTTTGACGTTTAATCATTATACTTTTCCTTAATCACATTTTTGTTCTTTTAAAACCAAAGTGATGATTTCTAACACTTTAAGTGCAAAAAGAGAACAATAATAGTAAATGATTTATCGACTATTGAACGCTGTACTTTACTGTTGAATTTATTTTCCTATACGTCAATCTATAAAAATATGGTTATTTTAATTATACTCACTTGCGGGATAGCTGATATAGTACTTGACAATATGCTTCGCCAAACTATAGTAAACAAAATGAAAAAACGCAAAAATAAAAATAGTAATAAAATATGTAGGCGATATAAAATTCTTAAACTACAAAAAATACTATAAAAACTTAACCATGAAACACAAAAATGAGATAAATTAAAAACCTTTTGGATATAAAAGTAACAACATATTCAGGAAAGATTATTTTTTATTGGTCTTTAAAAGAAGCGTTTAGAAGCAAAATAACCCAAACGTAAAGATTTAATTTTGTAAACAGTAAATAATTTTATAGAGAGAATTAAGGCTAAACAGTTTTATTTTTACTTTTAGCTAATACAAAACTTATTTTCCAAATAGACTTCAACAAAAATTTTCTTTCAAAGTGGGGGAAAAAAATAAACCATGTTCGTTATTTGCAAACATTGAAAAAATCAATTTTAAAGAAACATCAAAGCGGCATTGTTTTTAAGATTCTTAGAAGGGAAAGCAGGGAACATAAAGAAAATATAAAAATATTAAATTGACCTTTAAACGGATAAAAAACTTTTAGGTTTTCATTTTCTCCTTTCAAGTTATAATCCAGTTTTAATGAATATTATTGTGTTATTTTTATTGCCATGTTTAATTACATGTTAAATAACATATTGCTGCTTTTCAGTTTATGTATAAAGTAAGTACAATTTCATTCTATCTTTCAAATAATTCGATAATATTTTTTCTTTCTTTAACAAAAGCAGTGACACATAATAGTCTGATGTTTCTCAGAAATTTGACTTCCCTTTAGAAGTTCAAGTTACAATTGATATTCACAAGAGCCCTGAATTTAATTAAAGCTTTTAATTTTTTTAGTAATAGAAACAATTTGATAATTCTGCTTTCTTGTTACTTACTTTCTTCTTAACTTGTAGATCTCAATATGTTGAAATTTCTTCTCAAGACTAGAAATATATGGGGGTGCCACAGGGATCCATATTAGAGCCATTATTATACATGAATAAACACAGATAAATAAAGAATCTATTATTATTATTATTATTTATTAATTTTAAGAAAATTTTTAATCAAAATTACACATTTTCTTCTACTTGCGTAATTTATGAGTAAATTTGGGTTAGAAATGGTTATTATCGTATTATATTACATTGAATTAAAAAATTCAATTTCACTAAAATACTTTTTTTAATTATAGTATAAAAATGTTTAATAAATAAAAAATTTGCAATTACATGTCATGTGTAAATGAAAATGTTGAATTACAAATAACAAATAATTTTATTTGAAATTTGTTCAATTATGATTTCATTTAATTGTAATTGACTTTAGTCCCTAATTTAAATTACAATTACTTGAAATTTTTAATTAAAAATATCCAATTACATGTAATTGTAATTTAAATGTAATTCGATCCCTCCAGGTCTCATTTATATATACGAAAGCTTACGAAATCGTATGTTAAGTTCATTGTTTGCTTATTCGATTTATAAACGTTGAATTTATTGCAAAATAATCGCACATAAATTTAATAAATTTAATAAAATTGCTCGATTAATTTTAAACAATTATTCAATTGTTCACAATTATTTCATAAGTCGTGTATCACGTATTACTCTCTTAAAACTAAAACTTAGACAAAAGAGTTTTTAAATTTTATTCCAGAGTTCTGTAGACAGTGTTACAAGTTTTTAGTTTACATAAATAAAATGTGCCGACAACTGTTTAAGTACCACTATTTTAACATTTGTATCTCTAGTCTCCCTACAAAATTACATGTTTTTATGAAAAAAAGTATTCTTTATTTGAACTAAGTTGCTAAGGAAACAACTCATTAAGTTTTAATCAAATCCATCTAGCAGTTTTTACGTGATACGATTACCGACAGACGGACTGACGAACAGATATACGGACCGACAGGCTGACAAAAACAACAACGTTTTCAAAAAATATTTCACGTACAGAAATAACTCCATTACAATTTTGTTTATTTGTATTGATTACACACAATGGTAACTTTACCCAAATAAAAAAAAAACAAATCTTCTGTATCAAATATTCACATCGTATCGCAACTTGACAACGTTCAAAATTATAATAAATTTGTGAGCATGGCGGTAGCTTTTATATATCAAATTTTACATGTTCTTGAATATGTAAGAAGTTTCTATTAACTCCACGTTTGGAATATTCCATAATCGCATTAATTATTCATGTTGTATTAGTCATTATTATTTAGCTGTTAGTCAGTGTAGGTATATGTGTCCGGTTGTATATCTTTTTTTTCGTTATATGGATATTTTGTTTTACTTTCTTAGCAAGAACTGTAATATGTTTATCATGATTTAAAATTCGCATTTACGCAACAATTTATGGTTGTAAAGCGCTTTAACTTTGAGGCTTCTGCTCCTTAATAAATTGTATGAGAAATCGGAATTCATCGATTTAAATTTTTTATTATTTTCATTTAATTTTGGAGATCATATGTTCTTTAACCTTATTATTTTTATCATACAAATTTTATTTTGTTGAATTAGAGCTATTATCTAAATAATTTTTAAGAATCACCAAAATTTTTTCATTTACCCTTCACTGAGTTAATGGGAAGAAATCTTTTTCTTTCGAAAACTAGCTATAAAAATTTCAAGCTTGCAATACAGAGAAAGTTAGATTTGTGGCTTAGAAGCGTCAATCCACAATTTAAGAAAACTTCACAAGATAAATCTGAATCAATTAAGAGGGGACTGTTTGAAAAAATCTGAAAAAATGGCATTTATTTAATGTGATAAAAGTCTTAGAACAACTTATCAAATATGTCTATAAAAATGGTTACATTTGTAAAAAAATCGTGCCAATTACTTGTCTTTATTATTTTACAAATAAAAATTTTAAATAAATTTTATGTAACTGCCAAGGACCTTTTATATTAAACATCCTGCTGAAAATTTTAATTTACCAAAAATAATTCATTTATTTTTAAGAATTTATTTCTTTGAATTCTCTGACCTTTCATATGTATTCTTTTCTATCTTGCTTTTTTAATTACTTAAAATTTTTGTAAATCATAATACAAAAAAAACTTCTTATCATTATTTTTAAAGAAAAAAGCATAACAAAAAAATTTTTCCACCCTTGACTTGAAAGAAAGTTGTGTTGAGGAAACAGGCAGAAATTTTTGTTAACATATGCTTTTTTATCTATTGTTAAAATTCATGCTGCTGGCAGCTGATGTTGATACTAATGATGATGCTAAAAAATTCTAGGTCACAGCCGAGGTTTGTTTCTTTTAATCTACTATTATTCTTTGTATGCTTTTGTATTAAAAAAATATATATATATACAATCGCTCTTTTTACGTGTAGGTGGTGTATGTATGGAAATTGTTGACTTTACGAATAAAACTGTCAGGCAGGTTTTATTATTCTAACAACAGTAATACTTTTTTAAACTATACAACAACATAAACCCTAAACGCGTGTGTACGTATGTAAATTTATAAACTTCCTCACATTCATTATGCTGCAGAATGGTTGTTTGCTGGTTTACATAACAGCAGCAAGAGTTTAACAATGAAAATGTTTTGACTGCATAATATCTAAGAACGTTTCTCATAACATCATCATTATAATCGTCAAAATCTTTATAATTATGATAACGATTATAAAGTTTTCATTTTGTTTTGTTATATTTACGCGATTTTATGCATGAAAAATGTAGAACATTGTATGCAAATTGTAGCACAATTATCGCTGTATATTCTGCTTCGTTGATTTTTAGTGTAAATATTTATACAAGTTCTTAATTTCATAAAAATTAGTGTATGTAAATAATACGTTTTACATGTACTCTGGTAACAATTTTTTATTTATTCATTTAAATATTCATAAAAATAAACAAATATAAATTTAATAAACACAACGGTTTTTATTGAAATGCGAGTTGAAACTCACACACGAAGGGTACCGTAAAGTAATTTGTTGAGTAAATTTAAAATAAAGTCTTGTACAAATAATGTTGTTTTAGAACACCTTTAAATTTAAATGCTTGCCTTTTACTCTGAGTAAATATTTAGTTTCAGGTTTAGAAACTAATGTTTATATCGGGACAGCCTTAATTGTACTTATTCATAAAGATAAATAATTTTAATGTTTAAATTGTCTGTCTTTTGCGATTTGAAAACTGTCACTTACATAAAAATCACATCACAATTATGGCACCCTATAACTTAATCCACTTTTTGCTATAACGGACTGCACTATGTGTGAATTTGACGTGCCTATTTCTCACAGTTCAAGAAGTAACGCATCACTTTCCAAATTCATTTTATTTTTAAAATTTCATATTTAACAGCAAAACTAAATTAATTTTTTTTTTAACTTTCCAAGAGAAAAGGCTGAGACAAAAATTGTAACGAAAACAATATGATTACGTTGAAGATAAGTTCTTCTTTTGAAAGGAATGTAATGAAAAGTTAACATTGAACTCCTTAGAAAATAAATTATCAAAGAAGAGTTATTGTGTTATTTCTAAAGTTGTACATTGCTTACTTGTCAACGTTTTGGTGGTATATCGTAAGATATCGTAAGATGACTTTATGTTGCACTCATGTACATAATGCCGCTTTAAAAAATGGCATAAAGTCCATGAAAATTGTGTCATTTTTAGTATCTTCACTTAAAACAACAACCGCTACGCTTACCAAAAATTTGTTTTCTCTATGGTAAATTGAACAAAAGCTTCGATTACCAAGGATTTTCCGCATAGGCAGTTTATAAAATTGTTATATATTTTTTACACCGAATACCATTAAATATCCCTATAATATCCATTAAAGTTATGACTCTATATTAGTGGACATTATGTCGCATCGTGGACATTATGTCAATTTCTGGTCCGACATATGCCGTTGGACGATATGACATGCCATCAACATGTTTAACATATACGGGATTCAATTGAAAAGTTTTTATAAATAATCAGGCATGTCACAGAACTCAATTCCAATCGAAAGTGATTTTAATTCTTCAAACTGGTGCGTCAAAAAATGTGAAACAAAAAATTCCTTCAAAATGAGACAACTTATAAATGTTTAATTTCATATTTCATTTGACCTTAAAAAATTCAATTTTTTGTTCACTTAGTTTTTTTGGGTTCTAGGTCTGTAGTGAAGCTGTCATTATACTCCCACTATAGGAGATTCACAGATTCACTCAAAACAAGTTCCTGAAGAAGAACACTGAAGGTTGTTCGAAATATTGAAGAATATAAATTTCTTTCAATTAAACAAAAAGGAGTTTTATTTGAATAAATATACTGACCTTGAGCCCAAAAAAGGCTAAGTGAACAACTTATAAATTTCAAACCGCAATTAAGTTTTTTTGATATATTGTTATATGCGGTTTTTAAATTTACTTATATTTCCTTACTAGGATTATCCCTGTTGATTGCTTTGGTGGGCGCAATATTGCCATATTTAAATAAAAGATTGGAGATTCATCATTTTATCTTTCATAGGAATAATCAAAATCTATAATAAATATATATATATATATTTTTTTTTTTACATTTACATTTATTCTGTTCTTCGAATACAGAAGCTTTCACACTTGATGTTCTCATCCAGGAGTAAAAAAATTATGTGCCAAAAAGCAGGGTGGTGTAAACTATTTCTCATAAAAAGCCTAAGCAAAAATTTTTTTTTAATATAAAGGGAAGAATTTAATTTCATAGAATTTTGGTTTATTTTATAATTAACGATTTTTATTTGCAACTTAATTATAAACAAAATTTCCGTGCCACCTTTTTTCTCCCTCTTGTCTCCTGCAATTCTTTCCTTTTTTATTGACAGCAGAATGACTTAATAAAGAGAAGTTTAATGAAAATATGCAAACAAGCGCCCTTCAAATTACAATGATGCCATCTTTTTTTTTATTTTGTTTGTTTCCACGAAATGAATAATAGGAGCAATCATTTCTAGAGAAAAATTTCTTTTGTGAGAAATAAATTCCGTGAGAATATTTTATGATAAGGCTATGATTAAATGTAGAAATCAAAATTTTTTCTCCCAGCTTTGCTGTAATGCAAAACAAGAGGTCTTAGATTTTTGCCAAAACTCATACGAATAAATTCAATGTAAAAGTTCTTTTCATTTCCTTTAAGATTTAAGGTGTTTTACAAAAAGATCCTTTTATACATTGCAAATATGAACAACTTAAAGCATACAAAAAATCAATAAATAAGTTAAATTAATACAAAAAGCAGCATGACCGCTTTTAACAGTAGAGAGAAATTTGTATCCTTTTTTTTCTTAACGAATACTTTTTATGTTTTGGTATTTAAATTAAACAAAAAATTTTTTTTGATTGGGTCGGACCGATGAGTCTCTAGAATGAGAAAGCAAGTTTAAGTACTAATACCTCATTCTTGCAAATCTTGTTTTCTAAATAAATTTAAAGCAACAAACTTAAGATGGCAACAAAGCCTTCGAACATTACTAGTTAACATTGCCCATTCTTCATAAGGCATTTTAAAAGTATAATAAAAAAGAAATAGTAAAACAGATGTTCTGTATTTTTCTGTGACTGCAATGAGTACAAATTTCTTATTTTTCATTGTAATCCAAAAAAATTGAATTTTTGAAAGAAGTTAAACGGAAAGGAAGAGAAAATTCCACGAAGCATAATAAGTATTTAAAAGATAAGAATTAAATATTCTACAAAAAAATTTTACTGGATAGAGAATGAAACGTCGATTACACTGCATGTAGTTTCAGTGGCTTGTAATTATATCACTAGTTAAGTTTACATCAGACACTCAAAATGTATTTAAATTCTTATTGCAATGTACAGGTGCAGATGAAAGGTTTATGTGAGAGTAAGTGTCTGCATTATTTTTTTAAATTACATGTTAAAGTCATCCAGAGTATGTGTCAAATAGTTGACACGTACTCTTGAATGCAAGTATGTAGAAGCGTGAGGCTTCCGGCATATTTAAATAAAGCCAAGAAGTGCATGACCCTCTTATTTTGACAGAAAAAAGAAAAAGAAATAAAAGTGCAATGCAGACAAATAACACTCTAGAGCTTTTTGTAAAAAAGATGAATAAAAATAATAAAACTTTTGGAACAATTCAGATATTAAAAATAAACGTATATTGTGCTATTCGAGTCTACGCAATTAAAGTAACATACTTCTTATGCAAAAAAAAAAAAAAAGGAAATAGCAGTTAATTCCCAAAAGAAATATTTTAGTAACATTTAATTTAAATTATGTAACGATTGCAACTATTATAAATGTTTTAGTGGCATTTAATTTTGAAATTTTTTTGCTTCTTTGCTACTGTCTATTTGAACAGAACCCTTGTTTTTAGGCTTTCTGAGATCTGGTTCTTACCGCATCCAATATATGAAAACAAACAAAACGTTTCGTATCGTTCAAAAATGTTAACTATAAAAACTGTCAATCACTTTGTACATGAGCATAATTGAAACAAAAGCTTATTGAGTGACAAAGAGATAAATAAAGCTTCTCATTAAAAAAATGTTTGCGAAAAGTTTTTTTTGTCTGCGTTAATTTCTTATACAGAGCAGTCTAATGAATAAACACAATACAAATATCAATTTCAAACTCGCTCTATTGTTCCTTTGCTATCTGTGTCTTACTCACTTAAGAAAAACCAAACAAAGGGCAAACGTTTCCTTTTGTTTATTTTCGTACCCTGATTACAACAATCCATGAGTGCATTGTAGATTGGGTTTTACCGTGCTATAACACACGCTCCTTGATTTTGACGTGTATAAATGCTTCTTAAAAGTTGAAAATAACTTTCCAACTAATTCAATTTTTTTGCTGCTGTTTTACATATTAGAAACAACACAAAAGTTTTTCGGTTGCGATAACGTTCAAGTTTAACATGTGGCTAAAATATTTTCGTACATAAATACATACAAATTAATGAATTCTTAACTTTTTTCTATTTTTACTGGATTTAATAACACTGTTCATATTTAAGTTATTTCCCATATAAATTATTTATTGCTGGCTGTATTTTTGTTTCTCTTTATTTATTTATTTATTTATTTTTTTTTTTTAATTTTTGGCTCCTACCACAACCTTTGTTCAGTGCAAAGTTCAATGTGATTTCAACCAAAAAGGCAATACTTTATATCAACTACCTGGGTATTTACAAATAAAAATGTATGTTCTTGTGTTACAAAAATTTTGTTGCCTTATTGATGTTATTGTATAATTTATGACAGAAACCATATGGAGCATATGACTTTATATTGAATATTTATATTTTATTTAACAAAATTGGTTGTTTTACAAAGTTTTTTAATATCCCATATGAGAGAGATTTAAACTCTAAATAAATGTTACAAAAAAGTTTAAACACAAAACTTTTATTCACAAAAAAACTTAAGTTTAAAAAGTGACTTGAGGAATATGTTTTTTTTAAATTATTCGAGAAATTAAATTTATTTTGTACACTATAAAAAAGTTATTTTTTTTAACATATTAGTTTTTTAAATATTTAAAAAATATCATGCTTCAGTTAAGATAATACACCATGCCATTGGTCTTCTCTTTAAATTAGGGATGGTAAACGAACTTTTAAAATAAATAAATAGTCAGCTTATTTTTTTTTTTTGTACTGACATTAAAGCAAGAAGGAACTTCTTTCGCTACAAGCAATGAAATAAGTAAGAAAATACGGCTCCTTTTATAGGTTTAAAATAAATATTACAGAAAACGACGAATAAAATCTTTAACTACAGAAGTTGAAAAAATTTTAAATTAAATTTTTTTACAATTTAATTTTCCAATTGTAGCAAATTTATTGCCGCTAATTATAACTAGTATTTTTCTTCATGTACCTCGACAGTTACATATGTACTTCCATAACCACCCCTCGTAGACATAAACACAATTATGGCCAAATAAAAAACTCATATTGACATTTTGCTTACTTTGTTTTATTTCAATTTTATTTGCTCCAATTTGTTTTCTAAAACTTGATTATTTCTTTTGACTTCAACGAAAATTTATTTAACAAAATTATTTTATCAATGACCAACTTCAATTTGTTTTCTGAAATCAGACTCTTTCCTTTGAGTTCAACAGGAAATTTATTCAACAGCATTTTTTTTCTTTTATTTAAATGAATGACCAAGCAAAATCAATATGAAGAAATACTGCATCGATTTTGCTTGCTTAACTTATTGTCCACATAGAAATAAGTTTTTATATTAAAGAATTATTATATAAAGGAAAAAGAAAATTGAATTACGCAAGTTTTAGTGTGACAACATTAAAGAGTGCAACATTAAAACGAAACTTAATCGGTTCTTAAGAGTGATCTTGTATCCGTACTTAGTAATTTGCGTAGGATTCTAAGCCATAAGGATATTTTTATTTATGTAACTCTCCTTCACTGCATTCTTTTTTCTATTACTTACTTAAATAGTCCATATATGTTTCTGGGTGTGTCATAATAAAACTAAAGTATTCCAAATTTCAACATTTCTCTATATTTTTTACATGCACATTGAGACTTTAATGTTAATTATATGATCGTTTTAGCAGATTTTTAATATGCTTCTATAATAGATTATGCGATTAATTACATTCACACAGCAAATTTTGCATCTTTTTAAAAGAGTTTCTTGTCTTCTGACATTAAATATTTATTTCCCTGAAATGAACCCAACCAGCATCTATATGACAAAGCCAAAGAGGTATAATTTTAACCACCTTCTAGGGCAGATTCGTATTAATTTAGTGCTTTTTATATTAAAATTATTTATATTCTTGCAACCAATCAAAAATTTTGAATCGGAAGTTTATTTAAAATTATTTACCCTTAATAGTGTTAATCGTGCCTGAGACGTTCATTCAAGGACCCAATTTACGTGAAATTCTTATAAAAAACAAAAGTGTAGGGACATGTTTTCCTACATCTATATCTGTTTACTCTTCTTGGAATTTTTTAAGAAGTACTTCTATAGTATCCACCTATGGATTGATAGACGTCCTTAATTGTGATCGATTTACAAGAATTTTTAATTGTCTCCAGAATCAAGAAAATATTTTTGTCAAGATTTTTTTTAAATTTGTATCAAATGCCAAGTATTTTGAAAATTTTAATGTGGCAACACTATCCAGATTTGATATCGGGATGGTTGGCTGTATTACTTTTAATATTACTTATACGACTCATATTTTGTTTGTATGCCAATAAAAGTTCTGTTAAGAAACCGGCACGAATAAGCATTTTGTATTTTCAGAGAGTTAAAAATATTTCACCTCTCTTTAAATTTATTGTCCATATTTCTTTGTCGAATGAATGTTTTGGTTTGTAATTAAAACGTAAAAGGAATAGCTAAATTTATATTTAAATTTATATTTAAACAATAACTAAGCCTTTGAACGTTACTAATTAAATGGACAAATCTAAGGGGAATCATCCACTTTTTCATATGTCTAGTATCATAGTTTTCTACTTATTTACGGCTTGTTTAAATTCGTAATGCGGAAAGAAAAGGATAAGCTTCCTAGCAGCAAATGCTTCTATCATTCTTTCTTTGTTTTAAGAAGCATATCGCCTAAATTGCTTTTTAATTACTCCTACATTTACCGCTGCCATTAAAAAAAGTTTAAATTTACACTTTGACGGCATTTGCTTCCATTTAGTACCTGATAGCTGCCACTTTTGTTCGATAGAAATATAAAAAGACACTTGAACTCTAGCGTACATATATTTTTTGCTTTTCGAATTATTCTACGATAGTTAAAGGTTAAATCAAAATGTTTGCATGTTTAAAACAGCTTTTAAAATGTTAAATATTTTAAAGTCAGTGATTTTGACTTCAAGGTAAAAAACAAAAAGATGTGCCACATACAAGTCAAACACTTTATATGTCAGTGGATAAAAATAACAGCAAAAAAAAAAAAGATAATCCTACAAATTCTTTAACATGAAAAAGTGAATACAGATACATAAATGACTGAAATGTGAAACTTAACTAAAGAGTATTTTTTAAGTGGATGATTGTTTGGTAAATAAAAACCCACCCAGTTAAATATGCACCCCATTCCTAATCCTGTTAAGCATTTTAATGATAAACATTTTAGGAAAATACATAATACAACAAATGTTTGCGATGAAGCAAATATATTGACATTCAATGGAATATGACATCATGATAAAAATACATAGACTTGCTACAAGAGTATACTCGTATGAGAATATGAGCATTTAAAAGAAGGAGGTGGTAGCACAAAAAATTCAGTTATAATAGATGATCCATGTCAAAAACATTCGAACAAGACAAAATCTTGTTAAACTTACGCATTTGGAATACGAATTATACATTATTTGAAACCATTTGTGGGTAAGACGGAAGAAAATATTTAAGCAGTGAAACGCACGTCTGAAATGTATGTCTGAACGCAACTATTAAAATTAAAGAATAAAAAGATATTTATTTTTAAATAAATAAAATAATTTATGGAAGTCGCTTTATTTAAGCATTAGTTCTTTTATATGTTTTGAATTTTATTTATTTAGTAATTCTTTCCTTAATATGGGAATTATCATAACAACTGTAAGAATAATCGATACAAAATTGTATGCTTTTTTAAAGGCTCGCACGTAATATGTTTTCCAATCAAAAAAATTGTTAAAATAAACCTTTTTTAGATTGAACAATTTTCTTATTTTAACATGTTTTCAGATAATTTCAAGAAATTCCGAAAACCCAATTTGCTGCAAATATATACTCATACATATATCTTAAAACGTGACTGGTCATTAGAAATATATAATTTGATGTTTGTTATTTAAAAGCACAGTCTGAAAAAGTTTTGAAATAAATTTGATTACCCGCCAATTTTGTTTTTTCTTCGATTATTTGCCAATATAATAAACATTATCTCACATCAAAACATCAAGAAAAAACTTGAAATAAAACTCAATTGTAAAATTTTAAATTTCTGATGGGTTGATACTTTCGTAATTTGTTATTTAAATAGATTGTTCATTTTATTGGGATGTTTGGATATTTAAGTGAAAATTTTGTAGTAAATTTAGGTCCTTAATTAAACTGGCACTATTTTTTGAAGAAAAACAAGTAATAATCGGTTAAACTTTTTCTTGCTTAACGCATATGAAAATCGTTTTTTACCATAATTATAACTTGAAAGTAAAACAAATTTGCTTAACAATTCCGCTATTTTTTTTTTTTTTTTGTCTTAGTACTTCGTAAGTTCTTCATAGTAAACTTATATTAATTTTTAAGCAGAAAAAGCGTAAATTAAAATAAATTGAAAAAAAAAATACAAGACGGGCTAAAGGTTTTTATAAATGTGACAGTATTATCAGCTAGCAAGTAAACTTAGCTCCATCGAATCAGAAAACGTAAAAAAACGCATTTAAAGTAACCGAGTGAAGAAAAGTTTTTACTGTCAATTGAAAAATTATGTTGGGAAAACGCAAAGATAAAAAAATAATAAAGAGGTAAAAAGGAAACAGGAAGAGCTGTTATACAACAAGCCAGCTATTACCTTTTTACATCACAGAAAATACATTATACATTAAGAAGAGCGTTTTCAAGAGCATTTTATCATCCTAATGATTTTTTTTTTCGCCTGCAAAATTAATTTTTTACTTTGTTTATTAGCCAACTTAAACGACTTTCAGAGAGGGGATATCCAGATTCTATTAAAATTTATTTAGTCTTTAACTTATTTTTGGTTTAACAAACAACACATAAACTGCCATTTATAAAAAATCAATATGATGTACGTGTCATTAGAACTTTGAACTTAAAATATTTAAGTTCCCACATGGCGTCAGTCAGTCAATGAGAAAAATAATTAAGGAAAACATTAAATTTATAAACAAGACCAAAGGAGCGACTCACAAATTTATTTATACGATATATTTTTAAAAGACAAAAAGAACACAACAGGAATCATGATAGAATATTTACATTTGTTTGCTGCAAAGCGCCAATTTGTCTAGACATTTGGCGCCAACATAAGTTTTATATATATATTTGTATATAAGAAAGTATATATTTATCTACAAAGATTATAAGACAAGTAAATACAAAATTTTATACTTAAGTGGGACGTGTAGAAGTTTTTGCTTACACCAAATCAAACAAAAGCTCAAGGATGGGTTCTTGCTTTTATAAATCTCCTCATCAATATTTTACTTGAAGACGGAAATTTGAAACATGCAAAAATTATATTAAATATATTAAACCAAACTAACAGAACCCTAAAAACCAGAACAAATGTGAAACATATAAAAAAACCTTAAGAGATGAGCAAAAAGACAGTAGAATTTCTTAACTTAAAAAGAACAAATTTGCTGTGTAAAACTGAGGACAAAAAAATTTTTGTAGTATAAATTAAGAAATGTAAATGTAATATTCGTAATTTTTTTTACACTAAGTAAATTAAAATTAGAAATTGTAAAATTTCTTTGATAATTATTAAAAAAAAATTTAAGTAAGGCCCCAGAAAAATCGATTGTGATGGCCAAGTTATTATTAATTAAATCTATAAATTGATTCTTAAATTAAACGAAGTATTGTAATGAAAAGTCAATAAATGCAGTTAACTATTAATTATGAGTTGATCAAAAGAGAAAAGTTTCGCTTCTTTGATTAACTAGGCTACTACCAAATTGCTTTCTAGTTTTACCTTTGAAATTTAAAACACTTAACAAACAGCAATATACGCTTTTATATTGTTGAATCAATCGATTGAAAAAAATTAAAGTCATTTACTTTTTTAAAGTGGATTTCTTTTTGCTATAAAACGTCGGTTCACCCTGGTATTTAAATCAAATATCAAAAAAATTGTTTACTGTTTTGATAAAAAAATGGACAGGAAGAAAACACAAAATCAAATATTTAAACATTAAAAATACTAAAGCTGTAAGAAATAAAAAATAAATAAATGCAAAGAAAACAAATTAGCCGAACAATTGACAAGAAAGGGAAGCAAATATTGAAACTACATTTTATTTTTCAAATAATTCTTGCTCTTATTAAAAAGAAAAATTTAAGGGCTTTAAAAATTTTAGGACCTCCTTAAAAATAAATATGAATAAAACGTAATAGAACGTAGGCAAAACTATTTAATTATAAAAGAAAAGAAAATCGTAACATTCATTTTTATTTAACGGTTCAGTTATGGATAGATTTGAAAAATTCTTACGTTAGGATTCACCACAGATGGAAAAATTTAATATAAGTGGGTCAATATTTTTGTGATTATTTGAATATATATTTTCCCGTAATCGATTTGAAATCAGCTCTACTTAAGCCCAGTTGTAGTTTCAAAAGAGATTTTATGGAAACCCAGTAGCATTGACATGTTGATGGCGGAGATATAGTCAAAGAAGGCAAGCCCCTCTACTTTTGTTTTTGCTGGTAATTTTGTTTGTGTTACTTTTGATTTATAGTTTTTTTTTATATTGAAAACTAAATTTATAAAAAAATCTACTTATAAATGAAGATCGGAATTTCAACTAGCCATTAGGATTTTACTAAATACATCATATCTATCATAATTACAAACAAACAAAAATTGTATTTGTATATTTAAATATTATTAAAAATTTCAAAATTCACGAAGACAAACTGTAAGTTATCAAACAATCATAATTTAGCTAAATAATCGATATATCACTTAAATAATACAAATTAAATACGCCAAAAGCATTTTCATTAAACCAAAAAAATTTTCGGCAGAAAATCTACGCCTTAAGAAAATAATAACACAATTCTTTCAGGGACGGTTGCATAAAACTATGAGACTCTTATTTGTTACATGCTTTTGTCATTCCGTTTGTATCTTCCACAATATCCATTTCCGACCCCACAAAGTTCTTATGCATAGCATAGTCGATTGAGCAATGTCCATCTGTCCATTCATGTTCGGATTGAAATCAAATTATCCATGGCACTAGATAAGTTATATAAAATTATATATATATATATATATATATATATATATAAATATATATCTCATTTCCTATTTTTTAATTTTTATTTTTTTTGATTGGAATTACTTCACTAAACTAGACTTACACATATGGTGAAGGGTACAAAGTGGAATATAAAATTCTTACTCGTTTTTTATTAAATCATAATGTATATAAGATATTATATGGACTTGCACATCGATGAAATATCCTTCCCAACTCTGTTGGCATACAAGAGGTGAATGGCTTGTTTAACTGCGGTGAAATTTCTTTGAGGCCAGATTAAAATAATTCTTCCAATTCATCAGTGTTGTAGATTTTTCAACACAATTTAGGTGGACAAAAACATGTACAGTCCCGGTCAATATAATAGCACCAGTTGCAATGTTCTGTTTCAAAAATATAAAAATTTCATCTATTTATTATATTATTTTTTGAGTGTGAAAAACAGTTACATTTCTTATGCTATCTCAGAGTGTGTGCATTTGTTGCCACTCCGTGATATTGTTCACCAATACCGAAATTCGAAAATTTTTACCATTGACAAGGTGAAAATATGATTCAGTGCTTCAGATAACTTTGCTTGAAAAATCATCACTCGTACTTGTATTAATTTGTAAATATTGTTCAATATTGAAATATCATAGTTCGCTCACATTATAAATAATAAATAGTTTACCCGGATTTATTAGCTGGGCTTGTTAATACCTTACAGCATACAAGAATATAGTTTTTATTTATTTAATAATTTTTCGACAAATTGATGAGAAAAACGCTAAACAAATTCCTGACATCATAACAGTGACTTCTAAAATGTTTGAATCATAAAAAATGTTGAGCGTGTATTAAGAACCTAAAAATAGATTTGAAACTTTAACAATTCTGTTGTCCTTTAAAAAGTTGGACTTTGTTCTAAATAAAAAATATCTGAAAAAATTATTAATTTTGTGACTAAAATCTGCGAT
The DNA here is from genome assembly GCA_937654795.1 of Cistogaster globosa. Lineage (NCBI taxonomy): Eukaryota > Metazoa > Arthropoda > Insecta > Diptera > Tachinidae > Cistogaster > Cistogaster globosa. Next base: position 41,342,352 of record OW569403.1, on the reverse strand, counting down.
ATGTGTGAACAGAAAAAGGAAAGTCAGCTTACTCGATTGCCGGATTGGTAGAGGTAAAGGTTTGCTTGTTTTATATGAAAAGACTATGGACAGTGTAACTTATTGTTTTGAACCTATTTATAATACATATTCAACTGAAGGCGTTAACAGATTAACAGAAAAGTTTTTGATGAGTAATATTTTAAATTAGTTAGTTTACTATGTTAAGATTAAATATTTGTTAGAAGGAGTTTAGAAAATTTTATTAGGAAATTTACTTTTTATACCACAACCTTGCGCTTATCATGTACATCTTATTATGCATTTCGGAGTGATCACATTATGTCAGTTAAAAGACTGATGGGTTGGACACAGAGAATATCAAGAAAAATTTGTGAATTTTTGTTTGAGTAGTAATTAACAAAAAATGAAATCCAAGTTGTGACCTAATTACGACGTTTGTGTGAATAAAGTAAACTAAAAGTATTGCTTAGAAAATTGGGTTCAATCGCTGTAAGATTAAAAATAATCAATAGTTTGAAAAAAACTGCTTTCTTACGCACATCTATATTCAAATTAAGTTCGCTTAAATAATTTTCTAATTGTCACTTCCAGCTTTTATTATTACGGGCGAACCAGAAAACTTAATCTGGTAAAATTGAACTTAAAAAGAGATTTTTATCCAAATTGATTGTGTTTTGTGTGATCGATGAAGTGGCTCTGAAATCGTCATTTATAATCATTACTTCTTCACCATTAAATTAAAAGCGCAGAGACTTGTGCAAGTCCTTACATACAAGAAAATATGCTGGCTCTTTGTTTTTACATTCTGCTTGGTTAAAAATGTGTTTTTGACTTTGAGTTCATTTATTAGTTTAATTTCGAAATATTTTCTTAGAAAGAAAAATTTTTACAAATGTATGCGGACGTTTTCCAAAGAAAACAAGAATAATGAGACGCCAGCAGAATAAATGCAGTAGTTTCTGGACCGCCACATCCTTCATCAGCATTCTTGCATCTATCTATTGAGGTTGTGTATATCATAAACATCATCCATTTAACCTACTAATAAATATTTTTTGTTAATCTCTTTGTTACTCATCTTTTACACTTGGTTTTGCTTTAAATGTTATGGTACAAACAAACTTCTGAAGTCGTTGGACAGACAGTTATTCAGGCAGTATTTTGAAAGGCTCTCGAATAAGGAGTAGGTTGCAGATATGGCACGCGTATGCGTCGTGTTTCTTTGAACCCAATTCTTAAATTTGGTAGAACCACAATCGCATATTTTTGCTATTGAAAAAGAATTTTTTACTTCAGTATTAAAGCCGTTTATTTTGAAATGGCATGAGTCACTTAAAAAAAAAAATAAAGGAAATAAATTTAAATCTTAAGAGCTGCTACAATTTTTTGTTGACTCAAATTTTACTGGGGAAAACATAAATAATATAAAAATAAATAATAAATAATTATAAGAATATTTATTCGTATATGAGCTGTTTATGTTGAAAGTGGCAGAACAAAAAAAAAAAATAAATAAATGTTCACAGCTGCTTATGTTGACCGAAGAATTTATTAAGGAAAAAATTACTATCCTGAGATAGAAGTTCGAGATTTAGCTTATACACTTTAAAAACTTACGAAACCCAATCCTTTAAATATGTGTATCAGCTTTAAAGCAAAGTGACTTATGGAACTTTCAAAATAAATGGCTCATTTATGCAAAATTAAAATCTTTAAATCTCAAACGTGGTTGCAATTTGTTAGCCCACATTCAGAGATTCTCCATTTGTCTAGTATTAATAAACAATAAGTACTGTCGAGTTTGTTAAACTAAGCTGGCTTATTTTTGAGCTACCCTCGTATTTTTTTTTATAATAAACAAGTATGGATAACTTCTTCATGAATATGTATTTGAACAGATTATTTCATACTACTACTACACTGCACTTCCTTATAACTTACATTAGAGACATCAATACTTGCCGTATTCCATCATCACTAAGTCCAAATCCATATACAAAGCCACATGCTCTTCTCAAAATGGTACAAAAGCTTCTATTTAAACAAACACAAATTTTTCTTTAAATTCTATTCTATTTTATTCCCTTCTCTTACTCTTATTTATTTCTGTGATTAGCATGCTTTGAGTTTTTGCCTTAGGAAAAACAAAATATTTCCTATAGAATATTTTTCGTTTTGGCACTAAACCAACAAAAACCATCAAACACATCCAAAGCTACCGTCCAAAGTTACCACTACATACATGCAAACTTAAAAAAAAAAAATGATGACAACAGCCATAGAAAAAAAGAGAGCAGAAAATGATATAAAAAAATATTAAAAATAAACGAAAAATACAACTATAAATACAATGCAAACAAAAAAAAAAATGTGAAAACGGAGAAAAGGGAAGAACTGTTACTAGAACTTTTACCGTTTTTCCTAAAATAAGAGTGAGAGAATTTCTCTGCTTTACCATTTTTAATGTTTGTTTTTGTTGTAGATTTTATATTTTTGGTAAAATTCAGAGGGTTTTTTGCTTTACGTTGTCAATTTCTATTTTGTGTTTGATTGTTTTGTTTGTGTGTGTGTGTGTTTTTATTTGTGTATTTGTGAATTTGTATGTGATTATATTTTGGTTGGAGTAAAAGCAGAACACGTACTTATACGAGCCCAAAGTATAATAAACGAAAAAACAAATTGGGGAAAAAGAAGGTCAGAAGAGTCATATATTGGCACAGTTAGTAGTCGTTTACTAGACAGCGTGGAAACAGCAGCATATATAACCAGTTTAAATAGTGCTGCATAACTTATAAGCTTACGTTTTACTACACTATTCTTTACTCTTTATACGTAAAAAAAAATTCTGTGCTTCAATCTATCGTTTTATTTTATTTTGTTACTTTTTCTTAACGGGTAACAGTATCACTAGAGAAATAAAAAAATTTTTGTTAAATTTTAAATTAAATAATATAAAGCAAAAGGAAATCGAGATAATAGAAATCTAAATAAAGTGAGTTTTTGTTAGTTTTCTAATTGAATTAATCTATTTAATGAAATCAATATAATATTTATATAATTGAGAATGTTTAATAATTTGTGTGCACCTGAACAAGTGATAGAATGTAATAAATATTTGATGTAATGATTTGGTATTTGTATACCATTTTATTTATACTTAAAATGCAGTTTAGCATTTTAAGAAAATTATGAAGGCATGTAAGCCAAATAAAACGCTACTATTTTTTGTATTTCTGCTTAAGCTTTGGTGAATGCTTTTATTCATTATTTTTAATTAAATGTAATTAATTAAATTTTCAGGATTCTTTAAATGTGGCTAAAATTTTTCTGATGAGTTAATTTAGTTAAGTAATCAACGGATCAAGCTTTGTCGTCATATGGATTTAAGTGAGTTTATTTATTAATAATATTTGTGTTATCAGTATGCTAAACGGGAAGATTTACATAAACAGATTTATTTAAAATAATTTTTCGTTTAACTAAGTGACAGCTTTTTAAAAGTTTAACTATGCAAAAAAACTTGAATTACATTTGAATAATTTTTTATTTATTATTAAAATATAAGCTCACACTCAATTTGGTAACAGTTTACACAAAACACCTTACATAATTCTTTTACTAGAAATAAAACAACCTTATTTTTTTGATTACAAATTTTGTGGATCTCAAAAGCAATGGAATGGAATTTACGAATAAACTTACTTATTTTATTTTTATAATATTTAATCAATTTGAAATTTATTACCTGGATTTCATTTCATCATGACCACATTTTTTTACTGCTCATCAGTGTGTGACAAAAGAATCATAAATTTTCTATACAAAATTTGATTAATATTCACTGATTATCTACATGAAACTAAATGTAAACTTGATATGTTGTGGTATTAGAAACATTACTGAATACTTTAAATCCTCATTATAAATAAGTTGTGAAGAAATTTAAAAAAAAAATACATTTGTGCATTCTAATAATTAGGTCTGTTCTGAAAAAAAAGAGATTTCAAATCACATTTGTAACCGATCTTGCTAATTTTCAGTAGCAACATTTTCAAAACAATATCTGATCGTTTGGTGTATTTAAGTTTCCTGTAGCTCATCTAGTGCCTTGGTAAATTCGATTTTAACCTGAACACGGATGGACAGACCCAAAGGTGGACATTGCTTAATAGACTTCGCTATGCATAAGTCCTCAGAATATATACTTTTTTGGTTCGGAAATGGATATTGTAGAAATTATAAATGGAATAATAAATTAAGTTCTTGTTTTTTATAAAATACATAATTTACTTCAGAAATTAATATAAAGCATATGAGGTATTTTATTTAAGCAACTTAAAATAAATTTGTAGTTTTAAATCGGCCATGATTAAAGTAATATGATTTAAAAAAATCCTTGGCTGCGTGTGTTCTTACTAAACTTTTTTTGAAAGTTATTTCCAGAATAGGCCCATATGCGCAATTACTTAATAATAAGAACTGAATGACTTATTTAACATTAAAGATGTATTATACTTTGGCTTTTTTTGCAGACTATAAATGACTTTCTGGTCCTGCGTAGTTTATGTTACTCTAATGACTACGAAAGCAGGGATACCGTATCTATCTGTGAAATTCTTAAAAATAGCTTCTAGATGGCATAAAGAGGTACCTTGCAATATTAATTGACCGCCACGATAGAATGTTGGATTCAAAGTCCATTTTTTTGTATTTTTTCACCTGGGTGGGATTCATTTTACTTATACTCAATAATAACAAATTATATCTCATTAACTTTGTGCATAGTTGCCGCAGACAAGATATCTAGTTAGTTGTTTTTTTATGTTTCAAATATTTTTTCAGCTTTGATAAAGGTCGCTCTTGGTTGGATCGGTTCCGAATCCAATTATGGTACTTAAACTGCCAGCTACCTTCCAGGTAGACTAAAAATTGAGTTAACTAGGGAATAATAATTTTCCTCCTTTTACTACCAGAGATATCAGATTTCAGATGTTTTGAATTATAATATTTAGAAGAGTATCTTTGTTCTTAATAGAGTTTAAGAAGCAAAGTTATAGAGAGTTGTCCATAAGCAACTAAAAATTAATGCATTTATATTTTTTTTCTTCATTTAGAAGAAGTAGTTTTTTTTCTGGTTTAAAAAAACATAATGAGATTCTTAAGAAAATTAACTTAATGTGCTTTCCTAAAAATACTTTAAGCTGAGTTAAATATTATTTAATAGTGAAACTTAAAGAGTTGATTTCAATAATACATTTTCTTAAAAAAAAATTTTTGTAAAATCTGGAATCCCTTAAGGGAGCATATGCATTCCATATGCAAGGCTGGATATTATCTAATTGGCTACATTAAAAAGTCAAAGGACAATACCTAATTGGCATTTTTAATGAATTTAATAAACGGTGATGTCGTATTAAAATTTTTTTTAGCAATACAGTTTCTAATTTTCCTAGATGATCTATCCGATACTAAACACTGTTACATCCTCAAATTATTTAAACTCTGCAATAAATCTTTTAAAACTTCCAATCTTATTAATTTAAAAAGAAAAATTTTTTCCAGCATTTGTAAATGTTTGATGATTTAGTTTCTTTTTGTTTATTTGCTAACAGTATAATGATTTTTAAAAATTTTGAAAGAATTTTTCAAACTACTGAACAGTTTTGACTTCTTACAAATTTAGTGATTTTCTACTAGTTTCAGTAATTTTTGTTTTTTCATTTTTCCATAGATTTAATATTTTTATTTCCTTGCGATACTTGCTTATTTAATTAAATAATAATTTATATTCTGGGTATCAGAAACTGCAGAAAAAAAACCCTTGATTAAAAAGTGGTACCACAAAATCCGAAACAAATTAAAAGGAGTCTTTAAAAAAATAAATAAAAGAGTTTTAGACTGCGGTCATATATGTGAACTATGCAAGTGATTTTTTTCATACGGTTTGCAAAATTTTTAATATTGGAGTAATCTTTACCTTAACTTTTCGGACTTTACCCTTAAAAATACTTTTATTTATTTATTTGTTTCTAACCCTTCTTTTGATATTAAAATTTTGGACAGGGCAGTCTTTAAGGATTAAAATACTTCTTTTACATTACTTTTATGTATCCGGTTTTAAGAACTTTTTTTATATATTATTTTTAACGAAATTAATGATTATAATTTTTACAGACTAAACACGTTCTATAACAAAATTTAAAGGCTTTTAAATTAAAAGAAAATATTTACGATTTAGACTTTTTTAACCATTTGAATGAGCTGTGTCGTGTTTTGCATTTCAATTTTGTTGTTTGTTTTAATTCTGGAGTTTTATTTTCATCTATTTATATATTTCTACATTCTTTTACTATTGATATCTGCTTATTTAATTTATTTTTTTTTCCTTTTTTTATGTTGTAGAAAAATCGTTTTTAAATATTTTTTTTTTTTTTTTTGGCTTTTTCGCTTATGATAGTTAAATGAAGAACTGCTGGAAATTTAAATGTTTATTTCAGTTTAACATGCAATATGGAAATTTATTTACATTCATTTCTGTACTCACATTATTAAATATTGAACAAATAAATTTACTTGTCTAAGTAAATGTTTGTTTTAAGAGTTAAATTTATTTAAGTATAATCTAAATATATTTATATTACATATTAAAAATAAATATATAACGAAAGTCGTTTGGGGCAGTATGTTTTTTACAAGTTTCTTTCCTTTAAAAAATATTTTAGTTAAAGCTAACAAGTAACAACGTTATTTGTTATGGCAATGCTAAATCGAGCTGCTCACAATTCTACCGATTTAAGACGTTATCTTATTGTATGCCAATTATAGTTTTATTATTCAGTATAAAAAATGAAATAAAAAATTTATATACTTCGACCATCCCTAAGATTCTAAGTTTTCAAAAAAAAAAAAAAAAAATATTGTTGTATCCTGTGCTGTGAACATTGATGCAGCAATTAAAACAAGCACTCGAAACTTTTTGTGGTGTAAGTTTTTTGACAAAAAACAACAACGAATTCAGAAAAGGACAATTTTGAGTAAAATATCTATTCGAGAATTGCACATTGAGTAATCTTCTCATGATTATATAAATTTTCTAAAATAAATAAGAAAACTTACAATCCAGCTGAATGTTATAAAAATTTTTATAGCGCTGCATCCGTTATTAGCATTCTTTACAACTATCTACCATAAGTTGCGTGCATTGAAAAAGTCGACTATTTAACTAATTTGCTTTGTAAGCAAAAATAAGAGAAAAATTGATAATAAATCACTTTTGAATTGATTTGAAGAAGTCCGCTCACAACCCAAAGATTCTTTGTTTGTTCTCTTAATAAATTGTTATATTAATTAATTTAATCAGTTCAACTTATAACATTAAATATATTAAAAAAAATAAAAATCTAGGTGTAATTTCAGTTATAAATAATTTAATCACTGTTCGATATAAATGTCTGACAAAACATGAAATATTCACCACAGCCAGAAAAGCCTGTATGAAAGTAAAAGAAATTTCATGTCACAAAAAAACACAACTTAGGAACATGATTTTAATAACGTAATTTTTTTCTGGCTTTATATATTGGCTCTCGACATCCATGTTAGAAAGTGAATAAATAAGTTGGGAAAAATATTTTTTGAAATAAAAGCAAAGAATGGCGTAAGTGTTAGTTTGATAATTTTAGCTGACGCAAAAGTGTCGTAATCAAAAAATACTATTTTTAGTTAGACTAACGACAAAGAAGACACTGGTAATATTTAAAACACAGACGGCGTATGTGGATTTTTTTTATAACACAAATAGGTGGCAGACACCAATCGACGCAGTATAAAAAAACAGTTACTAAATTAAGACATATAAAATTTTATTACAAAAATATGTAAAATGATTTTGTTTTCGTAAGAAAATTAATTAAATATCAAATATAAAAAATAAAAAAATATATTGAAAGTAAATTTGAAAACTGTCATTTCAATTATCGCAGCTCAATAAAATGCAATACTTTTAATATATATTTTTGTTTTGTTTTTTTCCATGAATAAGAAGGTTAAAAAAAATTTTTCTTCTCCAATGACTATAAGAAGTTCATTATATTTATTCATTTAACGCTGAAAAATATGGATTATTATTAACTTTATTATTTCTAGTAAAAACGTGTATGATGAACATTCATTAGATTATTTTTCGTAACATTGTGGTTTAGGGAGGCCTTTGGATTTTATTAAGTTTTTTAATTATTTCTGAAAAAGGAGCTGATGTGCGTTAAGAATTTTTGAATTAAAATAATTTACTAAACTTAAACTTATATTTTGTGATATTTAGTTGCCTAAAACTAGACTTCTTTAATTAACGGAACGAAATGTATGGGATACTTTAGTTTTTGTAGTAAATTTTATAATTCTTGCGGTCCCTTGGACAGATAGCTTAGACTACTTTTGGAATTTTTTTTCTGAGTAATATTTTGTGTTTAATATTTTTAAGTATTAATAAAAATTATATCTTTAAACTCCACGGTATTACACTTTTTTTGCTTGGTAACCATCTCTTTGCAAAACCGTGTGTTTTTTCTGAGTGTATAAATAAAACAATTTATTACAGGAGACAACTATGGATACTTATCTTTTACAGCAATTAATTTAACACAAGAATACTTAATTTACACACAATACGAGTATTAAAAGGAACTCAAAGAATTTTGTTAGTATTAAATTTAATTTAATATATTTTTTATTTTTTAATTGTAAATATTCATTAAAATAATTTGGTTTACTCTAAATTTTTTTTCAGAATTTGAAGCAAATAAATTAGCAACGAAGTAGTAACAACAACATAACAACCACCATTTAGATAATTTTAAATTCTAAGCTAAAAAAACAACAAAAACTAAAGTAATAGAAAACAACCCTAAACCAAAAACTCTAAGCAAAAATGGCAGCATTTATAGCAAAACAAATGGTTGGCAACCAATTAAGCGCCGTTAAAGGTAAGTTTGCAACATTTTCAAATTTTCTAATTTCTAACTGTAAAAATTAAAAACTTGAAAAAATTATTAAACAAAGGCATTTACTGAAAATGTTTAATTAAAAAGTTTCATTTCACAAGCTCAATTTTCTTCGAATTTATATCGTTAGTAAAATCAGTTAATACATTTTTGCTCATCTGGATGTTTTTATTTTTGATAACATTATCTACAGCAAAATGTATAATGTTTAGTTGTTAAGCATATTTTAACCTGAACACTGTTATGAAAGTGTGTTTTAGTAACTTACGTTTGTTTTAAATACTAACATACACACACATGTGTGCCTGTCGATATTACATGTTGTATCCATGTACACGTGTGTTTTGTTTGCCAATTTCAAAGTTTTAATTATCTCATAATCTTGTGTAATATGCGTGTTCTGTTAGTAAGTAATGAAGAGTTTATTGAAAGATTTTCAGTTTTAGTTCCGCTATCATGAATTTTAAAGGGTGTCCCTAAATTACTGCAAAGTTTAACTAAAGTTATATACAAACGGTAAAAAACCTCTATGGCCTTGCTAGCTCTTTGGTTGACATTATCCATTTTGCAGCGTTAAATGTTCTAACTTAATGCTAAGGTGATTATGGAATAATTTGCCGAGATCAATTCGCCCACCAACGTTAAAAAAAAAAGAACAAATTTAAGTAAAACCATCGAAAGATGAAATTTTTAATCAAGTCCTATAAAGATAAAAAAGTTCTGTTAACATGATGCATTGAGGGGATGACGCCTTCTCATGTAACGCGTTGTACTAAACTGGGAAAAAGGATTATGGAAAGGAGTATAGAGAGTGGAGTGCTTATGGACACTCAAATAAAATCTTTGTAAACTAAAAGAGACAGAAAAGACCTCCGCTTTTAGTTCACTTCATTCTCCTAAGAATGATTTTTTTCTTGAATACTCAGTGCAATTCAACTGATAATTGACTTAAAAGGAATGCACTATTAATGAGCAACGTGTTGCGTGTACAAAATTACTGTTTTTAAGAGCAAGTTTTTAGATTTAGTTAGGGCACCTTTCGTTGTAATAATAAAAAAAACAGTGAAACACACCCCACGTTGCGACGATAGTGATAGTGGTATAGCTGGATACTCTACTGTCACTGTTGAGCTTTTTCGCTCCTTCCTGCTCACGGTCTAGTAACTTTATTAAGCACCGGTTCATACATGATGGTCGTCTGCCATTTTCGGCTCGAAAATAGAGGAGGTATCAGATGGAGTCAAGTATCTCTTGCAGTTTTTTATTGTTTTCCTTAAAAATCATTATTATTTTTTGTGCTTTCATAAAAACTTGATTTCATTAAAACTTAATGACTGTTTTTCATATACTTAATGAGTAAAATCATAATGTGGTTTCACGAAAGACTAGTTATTATTAGTTACCTAATGCTTAAATTTGAAATTTTTCAACTTAGCTTAAGCCTATCGAATTCCCTTAAAATGATGGCTTGCAATATTTTGATAATTACTATTTCTAAGTTATATTTGATTTTTTAAACTTAAAGAAAAATATTCATTTTTAATGTACAGCGACTTAAGGAATTGTTTATTACTTAATAAAAATTCGAGTTTTATCAATTGTTGGCCAGGTTATAATCAAATATTTAATTTTGTTTTTGTATTTTCTTCTTTGTTTTTGCTTTCGACTTGCATACAGTTATTCTCTTATGGGAGAAATTTTAAATGATGAGCTTGTTTTTATTTAAGTTTCACACCAGCAATACTTGGCGGTATAAAATAATTATTGAGATTTTGGCTTTTAACTAATTTAGAGCATTGCGCCTAATTACCTCCTGTGGAAATGTAGCATTATTGTAAAAACGCAAAGATGTTTAATTTATTTTTCTTCCCTTTAATCCTACTTTATTCAGAAAATACAGTTTTTGTTGAAAATCAAATCTTTAGATGAATAAAGAAGAAGCACTTATCTATACATATAAAAAAACTATACCTGGTTTATTTCTGTATGTGAAAAACCTTTTGAAAATTTAAAAAATTTATAAATTAAGAATTTTTGTTCTCCTGTCTGTTTGTGCTTGTCTTATGTAAAAACTGCTAGATGGATTTGAATAAAATTTTGTGAGGAGTTCTCTTAGAGCCTTGGTTCAAATAAAAAACTTTTTTCCAAACAAATTTATTATTTAGTCGTTTTGTGCAAGCGGTACTAAATCAGTTTCCAGCATATATTATTTTAAAATTTTAAATTTTAAACAATGTCTACAGAATCTGGAATAATATTTAAAAACACATTTTTCGAAATTTGAATTTGAAATGTATTAGAAATGAAACGCAGACGAAGTCGTGGGCAAAGCTTGTTCTAAATAAAATAGTTATTATTTGCCAATAGAACGCCGAATCTATACATATAATAAAACAGTAACGGGGTAATTTCTACACACGAAATATTTTTTTTTATTATGATATCAGTGTAGATAGAAATCGATATGGAGTACAAAATACCTAGTTTTGGAATTATTGTCTGTCTGTGTTTGCAATACGTAAACACAGCTGTATGGATTTGTATAAAATTTTGTGTGGAGGTCCCTTAGAACCTTGGTTCAAATATACAATACTTTTTTTTTCATAAAAAATATGAATTTTCGTCGAGAAACTAAAGATACAAATGTGAAAGCACCCAATTTTATCTGTATATTGTTATCAGAACTGTTGTCTGTACATTTAATTTTTGTATATAAAAAATTGTGAACATTGTTTACAGAATTTTACAACAAATGTTTAAAAACATTCTTTTCTAAACTTTAATTTTGAGAAAATTTAAAAATTATACACGGAAGAAGTCGCAGGATTTGCCAGTAACTGATAAAAGATTTTTTTCTTGGAACAGAGGCATTATTTATATGTTACTTCTTGAATAATGTAATTTGATTGTAGGTATTGCTTCCTGAAACTTAAGGTATTAAGCGATGTCAATACGGTAGAATTCAAATTCGAAGTACTTAAAGGTCGAAGTACTTAAAGAGACTTATTTTTCATTGTTATTGGTAATTTACCTTTCAAGTAAAAGTTTGCATAACCCTTTCGTGTTATTAGCTAGTGGTGTTAACTTCTCTTTAAAAGGTAACTTTTTTAATTGTTTTGGTTTTTTCTCCATTGTATAAAAAGAAGAAGATACAGCGCTAACAACATTAAAATACTTCAAACACAAACGCGCACACATACATTTATGTGTTACCTTGTTTATTATGAATTTCCATTAAAAAAACATCATTAAATGGGAATTTTTCTATTAAAGTTGTGCATGTTAACGTTTTTGATCATAACTCAGTTTAATGCAACAAAAGCTATGTAACACAATTTTCTTATATTTAGTTGGAAATTTTATTCACTTGTTTAACAATGAATTTTAAACTAAAATGTAAATTTTTCATGGTATCAGCTGGTAAATTGGTTTACAGTTTTATATTTTATTTTGTTGTTGATGTAAACTTCTGACATTTGCGGAATCATGTAGTATGTGCATTATTGCCACTTTATTTTGGCTTACGGGATGCAAGGTTGAGCGCTAAGCAAATGGTATACCCTTCAGTTAAATTACTTTATTTTACTTTTTATTCATTGCAAAGTGCGATAATCAATAAAGCAATTAATTTGCCATTGTAGGCATATGTGAATGACTGTATATTCAGTTGTCACATAAATGGCTTGATAAAAATTTTAACGTACAAAAGTCATAAATTAACTCGAAAGCAACCATAACTTATTTGTAAGGGAATACACGAAATTCTTACAGATATTTTGCAAATTGAGCATATGTAAAGCTTTAAGGTCTTATAAGAATTTTTTATTTTATTTTATTACATTATATTATAGTAATATATTATATTATTACATATATATATCAATATATTAAATCCAAATTTGTTCATGTTCAACATATTTTTGTTCAATGCGATATTTTATAATTTTTTTTTTAATTACAAGGAAGCATCACAGAGTCCGCGACTTCGCCAGCCTTTTATTTTTAATTTTCTTAAAATTCTAATTAAGAAAAATGTGTTTTTAAAAACTTATTCTGTAGACATTTACAATTAAAAATATGCTGATAATTGTTCTTGTACCATAATTCCGAAACGGCATATTTGTTCGAAAAAAAAGTATTCCTGATTTAAACCAAAGTGTTAAGGGACATCCTCACAACATTTTATTCATATGCACCCAACAGCTTTTACGTGCTATGAACACAGACAAACGGATAGACAAAAGCAATTCCAAAAATAGAAAGTTTTTATTCCATATCGATTACTATTTACAATAACATCAAAATTTGAAAAAATATTCCAGTATTACAGATACTGTGAATTTTAAAGTTATAGTTCTGGCCGTTAATAAATTATGTTTCAGTTTGATAAATATTTTTCTTCTCTTTTTTAAAGGAGAGGACAAAAATTCATTTTAGCAGAAAACTCAATGTAATAAAAAACAAAACTGATAAAACAGCCAATTTTCTTTTACAATTACTGTCATACAGTTCTTTTTAGTAGGAATTGTGATAATTACATTTAAAACAGCTAAAACCATTATAACACATGGCAATCCAACAACAATATATCCAGCCAAGCACTTATTCATCTACATCTTTGTCTTCTACAACAAAAGTTAATTCATTTGTTCATTGGACCGTTTTTACAGTTTTCAATACAAGGTCACCCGAGCACTTAATTTAATTGGGGTCTGCACTTGATATTGATCTTATACTCAAACAAAAAATATTAAGTACCACCAACACCACTGCAGCTACAAGTAAATGAATGCTATATTCTATTATTTTCTTTCTATTGTCTTTTAAAAACGTGTGTTGTTTTTTTTAAACACATACTTAATTACGTCTGTGCGGTAGGAACAGTTTTTACAAGACAAAAAAAATATTTAAATATATAAAGTACTCGTATTACAGTAGATATGACAAAATGTTTGTGATTGCTGTAAACTATTTCAGTTGCTTGCTTAAGGTTTAAATAGAAAAATTATTTCAATAAAAATTTTTTAATCTTTTGTTTCTAAATAATATATGTGAAGAAAATTGCTATTGCTTTGGTCTCATTATAAACTATTTATTTAAAATTGATGGAGGGCCTTCATGATCATTACTGGGCTCAGCAGAATCATCGAAATTACTCTCAGTGATTTTGACCTTTGGATTTAGTAATCAACGTCTTTTCTCATTGCTAAGTTGCCTCGATGCTAAGGTTAAACCTAGCATCCATATTTCATGGGTTTCTTATCAACTTTGTTGCTTTTTACTCATAAGTCACTCAAATGATAATTAAGACTTTTAAAGCGAGACTACCACCTACTAAAGTGATCCTTAACTACAATTGCATAACAGTGGCCAAGTCATGTTACTTTTTTAAAGTTGCCGAGTTCAGCAATTATTGTAGGGTTTTGATCACGCTGCGTGTATGCTCAAGTACATCGGCAATAAAATATTGAATGCTTAAAAAAGTGCATTGGACAGAAGTTTTCAGAGTTGTTATTGATGTGTCCTTTGATCGCCATAATTATCGTTCTACAAAATTGCATATAGAAAAGAGAAAAGTTATGACAACCGAATTTGTTACCAAGAGAGTTCTATCGGTTGTTCGTAATAATTTAAAATTGATTAAAATTAATTAAGTACTCTCAACTATTGAAATAAATAATTAGATGAGAAGGTCCTTCAACATAAATATTATAGTTAATTAAAAAAATTATCTGGTATTTTCATATTAAAAAAAACACACACACACACACAAATGAATTAATTTTAAAAACTTATGATGACTGATCATTGAATCAAATTCGATTCATTTATTACAGCCCCCGCTCAACTTCATACTTTTCTGCAAATTCCAATTGAAAATAATTCATGCTTTGCCCATGTGAGATAAATAAATATCTAAAATTATGTTTATTTTAAAAAATGTCTAACATTTTTATGGATTTTAAACTATTGTAATTTTTATCAAGCATTTTTCATTCTTACCGTTATATGTATGTAAATCTAACTACCAACTAACAGATTTCAGTTGCAATATTCTGAATTAGTTTGATTTCTTTAATCACAACTACTAGAATAGAGTTTAGTGCAGACACAAACCGGTCATCTAAGTTTTTTCAACAATTGCGGCAACTAAAAACACAAATATCCTTTATAACTTAAGAATTAGAAAATATATCAAAACTGAATTTTTGTAAATAAATTTAAAAACTTAAATTTTATTTTTAGTAGCTAAACCATTCTGAAAGCTTTTGTATATTTGCATATATAAAATATATGTTCATTTGCAAAGTCGTAACACATTTTTGTACATGTTACGACCTCAGTACTCTAAAGCTTTACGTTTTTTAAAGTATATATCTCGAGCTAGAAACTGCATACTGTATTCCATTATTTATATTCGTATTACATAATGAACAATATGTAATACAATACTACAAAAACTTTCTGTTTGATAAAAATAAAAAAACTGTTGGTTTTATTTGATTGTTTTAATCTGTTCTTTTCAGATTTTGGCGTAAAACATTTATAGGCTTAAAAATATGCTGGATTGGCAGTTACAAATATCGAATAATAAAAATTACTTGCTGTTACTTTTTAATAAGCTGAAACGCATTTAAAAACTATTATAAGCCTCTAAAGAAGAAAATCATAAAACATATACAAATTACTTGCTTCTTAACAATTGTTCTTTCAACTACATGTTTTGATTACAAAATTTACAATGTAAATGTCATCATCAATATCAGTTATTTGTTTTACAAGTTGCAAATATTCTTTATATCAAACTAAGTAGACATGACTATTTTTTTATTTATTTATACTTTATCTGATTCCTTTCTTAAATACTGTATTTGGCTGTTACACAAACTCAACTGTATTTAAGAAAGAAAAAACTTTACTTTTATGTTGAAAACCTACTCGATGCAAAGCTCTTATCTTGAGAAAACATAAGAGATTAAGCTGTGAGCCACCGTTTTTCACTTGTATTATTCACTCTCTAAACGCGTAAAAATTTATAATTAACAAGCAGTGCCCACGACTTCGTCCGCGTGTCATTTTTAATTTATTTAAAATTCAAATTCAGAAAAATGTGTTTTTAAATACTTGTTAACAGTGTTAAAAATTTTTCATCTATAAAAATAAAATTTGCTGACAACTGTTTTAGTACCATAATTTTAATAAAATTTGGTGCTTGCACATTTGTATCTCTAGTTGCTCTACGAAATGAAATATTTTTACGAAACAAAAAGTATTTTATATTTGTACCAAGGTTGTAAGGCACAAAATATTATTCAAGTACATCCAGCAGTTTTTACGTGATGCGAACACATGCAGACGGTGACACAGAAAAAGATTTCAAAACTATGCGTTTTGTGTTCCATTTTGATTACTATTTACTCCAACTTCAAAACTCTAAAAAAAAATATTTCATGTACAGAAATTACCTTGTTACTGTTTTATTATATGTATAGATTTTTATTTTTTCTAATCCTTAGTTATACTGAGTCCTCACATTCTTTTACTCAGGGTATCTCATAGATTATTATCCCCTGTGAAACATATATCAAAAATAAAAACAAATTGACTCAAGAGGCTGGCAATTACTTTTATCAATATTTCGCAACAAGATTTTTCTTTAATATTCATCTTCTAGCATATTATTTGTCACTGCAGAGATGGGTACTTTATGAACCGATTTTTTTTTCGCAGCAACCGTAATACCAACCAGAAATTATTCTAACCAACTTGAAGCTTATATACTGTTAAATGTTATAACTTTGAACATGGCTACTCGTTTTTTTAAACAGTGACCGCTTATGAATTGACTGACGTAGTTGTAACTTCTGAAAATCAGTTTTTGAAAGCATGGTCTTGAATAATTTATTAAATAAAGTTAATTTGGCACAGCAAACAGAGTTGCTGTAATTGAGATGATGATTAACCAAGGAAGCTACTGTTGAAATACCATAAGGTCCAGAAAATTCTTTAACTTATAAGCACGCTTTTCATGCTAGTAAAATTTGTGCTCGCTTTTGTTGAACAATTTATGATTTATTGCAAAAGCGTTAACCTGGGTAGGACGTCCAGGTTAAGTTTCATATTTAAATATTCTATAATCTAAAACAAAACGCCGTCGATTTCTTGACAACTTGCAAATTCGGGGTGAGCTAGGGGCTGATACGTTGCGAAATGTCGAGCGATATTCTCATCGTTAAGAGGGGTTGGAATGTGGGATTTTATCCTGTCGACAATCCGTAACAGTAGGAATTTTATCGCGATCATGATGCGGGAAAGCGGGTTCCAAACAGAATCTTCCCAAGTCTTCCTTGGGTTTGCACTCCGGGAGAATCCGAGCCACACTACGAAGGAAGCACGATTCATCCATAGTTGGGTCCAGCAAAAATGTAGTGTACATTTTGTTTCCTTTGTAGTTGATATTAACCCGAATGATGGGTGCGATCAAAACTGGGCCGATAGAAATTGAAGGGGCGGTATGAACCCTTTCCTCGTGGGGAAGTACAATGGCCTTTATTGGGTTGATAGAATTGTTGTTGTTGTCTTTTTAAGCACGGTGGGCCTTAAGATGATACAACTTTGGTATTTTTCGGGGGACCAAAACTTTCGAATGAAGTGATGACTCTCCACCAGTTCAGTCAAATCCTAGCCTAATCTAGGAATGTCGAAGGACCATATGTAGAGGCGAGGTAACTCCTCTTCCTCCTAAAAATATTTTCCTTATGAAAATAAACCACTAAGTTCCTCTTGAACTTAGAACTAAGTTTTTTCAAGCTTCTTGCTTTATTGAGTGACGAACTATAACTAACTTAAACCTATTAATACATAAATCCCGTAAAGTATTTATGAATATCTTTCGTTAAAAAAAAACAATAATAGCACATTATGTAGACTTCTTGTACAAAAAATAAAGAGTAACAATTCAGATTGCCATAGTGTTAAAATTATAGAAATATATGAATATATGAGTGAATATATGAATGAAAAATATTTAATAACAAAAACTGTTGAACACGGTTCAACACCAAAAAATTAATTTTCTTATGGAAGTTTTTTGTATCACTTTTTCACTTTAAAAACATTCGCTTTCAAAAATTATACACAGAAGTCACAAATTCTTTAAAAAGTAATTAAAAACCATCAGACTTTAGTTTGATATAAAATTATTAAATATATTAAAAAGTTAAAAATTACTACAATGGACAATGGCCTATTTAAAATCTAAAGCAAACCAACATGAGTCTGAAGTTATTTGGGTTACAATAAATCAAATTGCTGCTCTCTATTTTTGTCACCATGGGAACTAAAATTGAAAAAATAAAAACGATAAAAGCAAAATAAGAATATAGAAAATCATTATCTAAGGCAAACTTCAATCGCTTTCATTTTGTCAAGCATCCGTTTTATATGTAAAATTTATCTAAAGGAAATTCCTGTTTGATGTTTTTCTCTTTTCCTCTTAAGTTTTCTTTTTTTTTTTCATCTTCAGATTTAGCTCTATATCGTTGTTTAATTTTTTTAATTGACTTTGATTTATGCATTAATTATGCCAAAGTATGCATTTAATTAAATAATTGAATTTGGTCGAGTGTGAAAATCTAATTTTATTTTTTTTTTTACTGAAAGTAATTACATTGAAACGATGTATGTAGATGAAGGAAAAAATAAAGTTTACAATTAAAAAAGTGAAAATTAAAATGTGCTTTAAGTGATGTTGATTTAATTAAGTATTCAAGGGAAGGAAATGTTTTTAGTATCTTAAGTGGTGGGGTAAGATGAATGAAGGTATTACTGTAATAATATATTTAGGGAAATGTAAGTATAATGAAGGGGTGAAAATGTTGAAATATATTTTAAAGCGAAATTTGTGTTCTTCTTCATTACACACAATTAAATCGGTTATTTGTCGCAAGAAGAAATTAAACAAAAAATAAAAAAAATTTCAGTATTTTCTCTTGTATATTTTTTTTGCAGTTAACTGAATAGCAAATCATTAGTTCAAATTCTGACGAATGTTGTTCAGCCATGACAAATAAGTTGCAGTCGAGAAGACAGCTGTTCCTAAATTAAAGAGACAGAGCAATTATATACGCCGCAAATAAATTAATTGGTGCAGGCGCCTGCATATTATTACAGCAGCTACTCGTAATATGGTTAAAGTGGCTTCACTATAAAACAAGTAAATAGTTGCAAAAATCGCAACAGACACTTATAGTGTGTTCATACCTACATTTTTATTGATTCAATATTCTGCGTATTGACAAAATTAGTTTGGTTTAGACACCGTTTGTTTGTGTCTGATGTTTGGATTTCAAATTTTTGCTTAATTTAGACGCAATTCGTTTCTGTTTGAGGTAAAAATATCGAAATTTTGCTTCACAAACATTTTTTGGACAGTGTTGTATTTTAATTTCTATTTAATGTTAAACAATTTCGTACTTATTGCGGAATAAATTATTCAGATTTTGTATGAAATATTGAGCTCTATAATCGCTAAATACTTTGTATGAAATATTGAGCTATATGTTGAGTAATGTCAGAACAGGCTATTAATAAGAAAAGAAAGTGACAATATATTATGTTTAGGATCGCTGTGTAAGTTAACTGAAAGTGCAGATGTTTAGCAATAAAGGGAATGTGAGAAAAAAAATTTGCTAAAGCTAATGGGAAATCTGCGCTACGTTAAAGTCATAAAGTGTCTCTTGACGGCTGGTTAAGTAAGCAAGAGATATTCCCATCTGTCATTTATAAAAATAAAAATTTATATTCCTATGAAATTTTAATTTTATTCGAGTAACCCGAGACATTGCAGTAGCAAAATTGAAATAATTGTTTTTTAACCGATTTGTTGGATAAACTTTAAAAAAATATTTCCTGTTTTTTTATACCCATCACTACAGAAAGCGGAAAATGGATACATCTTAGTTTGTCATTCCAATATTAATTTCTATAATATCTATTTCCGATTCGTAGTTCTTATTCCTACCGAAGTCTATTGAACGATGTCCGTTTGTCCGACCGTTTTGGTGTTGAAATCAACATTGCTTAGGCACTAGATGAGGTAAAGAAAATCTAAATGCACTAATCGATCAGACATAGTTTCGTCAATTTTGCTATTGAAAATCAACAAGAGCGGTTCATACCTCTTGGGGTAGCAGGCAAAACACTAGGCCTACCTCTAAATTTTCCATATCGTTTGGAACAATGAAGTAACTCCAATAACAAAAAATAGAATGGGGCCATGTTTGTGAGGACATCAATATGAATATCATTCAAAAGATTTAAAAGGTACTTTCAGAAAATGCTAAGCTTTTTTTGAAAATGCTTAACCCATTAAGAACTTGTGTAAAATTATATATATTGGATAATTTTTTTTGTACAATTAAAATTAAAATAAATTTTTCAAGCACTAGGTCAGTTTTTTAAATAAAAAATTGCTTTTTATTTTTAATTTTTTTAATATTTTGTCACACCGATAGGTGGCGTCTTCAGAAAACAGAAAACTAAAATATTTGAATTAAGTTTTTTTAAATACTAAAATAATTTAATTGAAAAAATTTGACAAACTAACTCAAAAAAATGACCCTAATATTTGTTATTTTCATTCGAGTTACTTTACTAAAATAGATTTACATAATTGGTAAAGCGTATGTAAGATTCGGCATAGCCAAATACCGCACTCTTTTTTGTTTTTATCTTACGAAATTTTTAATAGAAAGCTACTATCTTGAGTTTTAACCTACACTCTACTTTAACATCTGAAGAACTCTATTTACAAACTTTCATGAATAAATTTCTAATTAGAGAACTTTTAATTAAAATCTTTAATGTCGCATTCATAAAATTCTAATTAATTTTTTATGTGAAGTTAAAAACCATCCTTTTATACAAAACTTGTTTTAAGTGATTTTGAATTAAAATTATTCTTTTATAGTTGAGGATATTAAAGTTTAACTTATATTAAATTTTTCTCATGACGTGTATACTGATCGGAATGTTTATTGCCCTTAAACTCAAAATATATTACGAGGGCTGCTCTATATATTTCTGGCCTAATAGTGAAAATGCGAATATTTATAATCAAAAATGGTTTTATGGTTTTTCAAAGTATTCTCCAGCATGATTTATACACTTTTTCATGCGCTCAAACCAGTTGTCGAAGCATTTTTTCCACTCCGATTGTGACACCTCTAAAACATGGTTTTTGAACACTTCAACAGCTTCTTCTGGCGAAGAAAATCGTTGACCACGCATTTTTTTCTTCATGTGCGGAAACAAGAAGAAGTCATTAGGTGCCAAGTCAGGGCTGTACGGCGGATGACCCATTAATTCGATGTTTTGGCCGGTCAAAAACGCTCTGGTTTGAGCCGATGTGTGAGAGCTCGCATTGTCATGGTGAACAATAATTCGTCTTCTCTTGTATGTTTTTCGACTTTCTCCGATGACTTCAGGCAAGAAAATTGTAGTGTACCACTCAGAAGTGACCGTCCTACGTTGCTCAAGCGGAACAGTCGCAATATGACCAGTTTTGCCGAAAAAACAGGCGACAATTTGCTTCGAAGTGCTTCTTCCACGAACAACTTTCATTGGATTTTGCTCGTCTTTGAAGACCCACACGGTCGATTGTTGTTTCGTTTCGGGCTCATACGCATATATCCATGATTCGTCACCTGTGAAGATCTTATAAACGTCTTATAAAGCACCGAAATCGTATTTTTGCAACATTTCTTTGCCCCAATCGACACGAGCCTTTTTCTTGAGCGACTTCTAAATCCTGCGGGATCCAACGAGAACAAACCTTTTTTACGGCCAGGTGTTCATGCAGTATCGAATGTATGCTGGTGGAAGAAATGTCCAAGGATGTCTCTATCCCTCGGTATGTCGCATATCGAATGTCGATCTTGCATTATGAGTTCACGCACGGCATCAATGTTCTCTGGCACAACAGCCGTTTTTGGATGACCTTCACGGAATTCATCTTTGAGCGAGCTTGGGCCACGATTAAATTTATTATACCAATTTTTCACAGTGCTATAGCATGGTGCTTCATCGCCAGACAAAGATTTAAGTTTATCAATGCACTCTTGTCGTGATAATCCACGTCGAAAGTTGTGAAAAATGATGGCACGAAAATGTTCACGAGTTAATTCCATTTTTTTCTATATTAATTTTTTCAAGTCACTGTAAACAACACAAATAATGGTAGTACGTCAAAACGTTTTGAGTACGATTATGCTTAAAAATGACAAACTTTCCAATGAAAATGTCAGATTGCACTTGGCAGCACTCAGTGTTGCCAGGCCAGAAATATATATAGCAGCCCTCGTAGTTTTATTTTAATTAAATAACACGTTCATTTAATAAGCACGCATATTTATATTAAATATTTATGATATTTTTTTATTATTAAAGTAAAATAATTTTGATATTTTTATTTACACATTTACATGGATTGTTTAATAACTTTTAAAAAACAAATTATTAATTATTTAAAAATTTCCTAACAATTTAACTTACAAAAATAAAAATTTATTTTTTTTTTTTAGAATGAAGCAAAATTTTGTTTAATTAAAAATTCCACTCCTTAAATTGTGATAAATAGTAAAATTTATAGTTTTGCTACAAACTATTACAACAAAGGAACAGTATTTATGATGTATTTAGCTAACATACACTTATTCTGGGAAATTTATACACTTGAAACTCTATATATGCACGCACCCTTGTGTTGTATAAGCAATAACTATATTAAAAAACTTAAATATAAAATTTAGCACAGAGAACATAAACCATAAAACACAAAATATTTTAAAATATACTTTATCTGCAAATATTCCTAAAAGAACAACATCAGAAACTCTAGCAACAAAATAATTTTATATGTTGAGACAATTGCAATATAACTAGAAAAGAAATATAATACAGTTATAACTATTTTTATTGTTACGAGCTCTGTTGACTTTTTGCTGTAAAATCCGGTTATTGCATTAGATAGAAAGCTATAATTTTTTCTGTCAGTATTTTTTCAACACGCTATTTACACACAATGAAAGTTGTTCAACGGAAATTTCAATTGACACCATAGATTTCCTTATAGGGGTTAGTTGCAGCTTGAAACAATATGTGTCATTATTGTTGTTAGTTGATGATCAAGGTCATTTTATAGCATACATGTTACATAGAAGATACTATTACTCTGAGTTTAAACAAAGATTTGATTGCTTAACCTAGTTGTCGGCAAATGTTGTCGAGAGGAAGAGGATGATTCATAATAACGCTGTTATGAAGATAAATCCTTCTTTAAATGTGCTCAAGAACAAGTTGATAATATTTTACCATAGCTCGGGAACGATTCCTCTATTTTGTGTAGAGAAGATTATAGAAGTAGCTAATCGAAAACAAGTTTTTTATAACGCATCGTTAAAATCTATAAGTAAGAATAAAAATTGTTTGGTTTATTACTCAGATTTTCGATACCTTAAAATCTAGCGATAGTCATATTTAATTTTCTTATATAAGTAATTCAGCTTTTTAAATACAAAATTAAATTTTTTATCGTACGTTTAATTTTTGCTGCTAGTGGAGCCAAAACTGTTTCGATTTTTTGCAATAAATTGTTTTATTTACAAAAATTTTTCTATATTTCAAGTAAAACAAAATTGTTAAAGAGTGTTTTCCAAGTCAAACGTTATACGAAAAAGCTTTAAAACTTAAAAAAATAGATTTCTTGCAATTTAGTGACAAAAAGTTGTATCTGTTCTTTATGTTAGTACAATGGAGGTGGGCATATAGAAATTATAGAATTATTTCCTTTTTACCAAATCTCCCACTATGGGACATGCCAGGAAAAATTGATTATTCAAGTAAAATGCGGTTAATTTCCACTTTATAAAGTTATCGTTATTGCTGTATATTCAAAAATGTAGAAACTGCATGTATTTCTCAAACTGCAGGGCTATTAATGCAAAATCGTTTCTATGCTGGGAAAACAACGTTAGTCTTTTTTCAGATTTTTATATCTTTACCTTAGTGTTTACTTAAAATAAATTCATTTGTAAAAGCAAACAAATGAGGTCTGCCGTAACAACATTTTTGATCAATATTTTTCATGTTTAGTTGTTGTTTTAATGAATAAAAATGGTTTGGTTTATTACTTGGTCAATTAATGCAGTAAAGTAGATTTCATATAAATTTAACTATAAAAGATTCAAATTATTTATACAAGCAAAACACAAAATACAAGCATAACAAGAAAGAATAACTTTAAAGAAATTTTAAATTATTTGAAAAAGTTTTCTGTTCTTTGTCTAAAAAATTTTAGTTTTATACTGAAACAGTTTCTCTATAGAAAAAAAGTTTTTAAAATTAAAAAATAAGTTTCAGTTTCTTTTTTAATATTAAATAAATATAATATAGATATGTGTTGCGTCAAATAATGTGGCTTTTCGACAACAGATTGTTAATTTTGTATACATGAACGCTTAAAACAAAACCTCTGATTTAATTAAGGATTAAAATTATAATACAAATATAAGTATATTACAAGTTTAGAGACACTGTTTCATCATTAAATATTTGCAGCATAATTTCGTATCTAAGCATAAGAATACAATATAGGTCATCGGTTCAGGCCAGATTATTCTCCTACCGTTTCACTCGTAAACATTTTTAGGTTCTTCTAAAAATTCACTATGCGATCATGAGCAAAACATACAAAACATACTAGAAATTGCACAATCTATTACAAACCAAAACGAAAGGAAACGTTCCGTTTTGTTTATTTGCGTACCCTGGTAAAGAAAACACGTAAATTACTATCCAAATTAAACGACCTTACGACGACGTTACAAAATGTCATAACGTGAATATGCTTTTATTTCTATGCATATGTTTAGTTTTATAAATGATATGGAAAGATATGTTCTGTTTCAATAAAGAACGCTTTTTAATTATCGTGAATTTCGTCGTTGTTGTGCACCATATGCATGATCAATAAAGGTTTAAAAACTGGAAGAGCCTTAGCAATACCTCCAACTACCCACTAGTGTTATTCTTTTGATTGAAAATTGACTTCTTTTAAGATGTCAATGTCTCACCTTAACCGTTGTAGGTGACCATTACAATTATATCAATAAAAATGAAGTCACGGCCACAGAGTAAAAAATATATATCAAAATTAAAAAAGCAAAAACTAGAATTACAGTGCTGGTTTATTGAAATCAAAAGAGCTCCAGCGTTTTAAAAATTAAAAAATTTATAGCAATATTTTTTTATAATAAAAAAATTTTTATGAGTAATGAAATTTATATAGATCATGGAAATAAATAGCAAAAACGTAAAAAATTTCGCCGCTTAGTTGTAAAAATGAGACTTCAACATTTTTATTTTTATTGTTTGTAAGACCTTATGCTGAGTTAAAAAAGTAAATACTGTTAGGCGAATTTAAGAATTACCAATTTGGAAAATAATAAGTTTATTTAAGGCTTGCAACTCGTAAAGAAATAATTATTATGCCTACATAATACAATTATGTTTAAAAGCCATTATATCAACTTGTTATTGAATATTTCATCAGATTATTTCTCTAATAAAAACCGTTTCTTAAAATTGTTTGTTTTCATGTGTAAAATATATTTAAATCATTTTCAGTACATATTTATCTTGAAATCTGTAAGGATTTATGTTTTTACAAGCCGTTTTCTTAAACTAAAAATATATCCTTGAATAATAGACTTAAGAAAGAGCAAAAAACCAATTAATCATTGTCATAAATATAAAAAATAAATTAAGCAATTATATAAGAATAGAACATGTATTTCATTATAATCTTTCGAGTGAATAAATTGTGAAAACTACAACCCACTATGGCACATTCATACATTCGTTTTTTTTTTTTATTTTAATTTATGCCACACACAAGATATTAATTTATCATTTACCCACCCACCCACTTTGTATTTTTTCATATTTTTCTTTCATCCTTATAACACTTATTTTTGGATCGTTAAACACTCATTATGCAGCTCGTATAAAATTATAGCTTTTTATCATATTTTATTTGTAGTGGATGAAATACAATACTTATAGTCTTTCTATTATTATCATTTTCTGCTACCATCCACATTTCCTATCTGAAAATCATTTTGGAAATATTTGAAATTTCGTAAGAAAATTAAGAAAAGAAATTTTATTTTTTTAATATGCATATTTGTCTCTTACATATTTTTGTGATAAATTTAAAGTTATTCTATTTCAATAGTTAAAGGGTAAGAAACTCCTTAATTTTTAAGATTCAAAATAAATATTCTTTTGACAAAAATGAGAAATGTAGGGTAGCGTAAAATGATTACTCATTGGGTTCAATTAAAAGAAGTTATAAAAATCATAAAAAAAAATCCCTAATAGGACTTCTATATAAAAATTAAGGTCTTATGAAACTTTTAACCACCGGTATAACTGTCCCAAGAATGCTTTTAGAGAGATGAAATTAATACTGTCTCCACAAAATTTTTTTTAGTACGAACATTTTTTTACATACAAATTATTTATATTGGTTTTTATATGAAATCAGGTACAATATTTCCAAGTTAATGTATCGTTTACTATAAAATCTGTTGACAATTCTAAGCGAAGGGGAGATGCTGCTATTTCAGGTGTGGTATAATTTCTTAAATATTTCGTAATGAGTTCTTTATATGGGAGCCATCTAGGCAGTAAAAATGAAGGTGTGTTCGGAATAAATGTAAGGAGAAAAATCGAATGGGCTCTTGTCTTAGACTTTATTTCTCTAGGGCGATTCCTGAAATGTTGTCAATCTTTTTGCAATATTAAACTAATTATACATTATTTTCTAAACTGATCAGGAACTGGTTTTTCAGACCTCATCTGTATTACTTTTTTCACAAAATGTTTATTTTGCAACTCACACTATTCCATGCCTACTGGTTATTCAATATAAGATTATAAAATTTATAGTTTGAGTTACTTTACCGCTAAATTTTAATGTTGCAGATCTTTAAATGTAATTTGGCAGTCCACAAAAATGAAACGCCGTATCAATAGTTTCGGTTATCTTTCAGTAACATAAGTTTTTAGACACCGTACCCTCAATGAGGAGGTCTATATAAATTATAACCGTACCATGTCTCCAAAATTATCATAGGTTCTTATATTTCCTTCTTCACTCCTTTAGTTAGCAATAGAATAAAAAAACAATTTCGCTCCGAGCATTTGATAAATGTTAATTATTTTACTGCTTCTAACATCTTCTAACATGAAAAGAATAGAAAGTTTTCCAAAATTGATGACGTAATTTTTGAGTGTTTATTTAAGACGAAAAACATTAGAAAGAAATATTTGAAAATTTCGTAAAGCAAAATCTTTTGTAGAGAAAGTAACAATGGGTGTACTGTTTTAATCACAACAATAATTTTTCAATATTAAATATTTAACATATTTGTATAATTCTATTTTCTGCCATTTTCTTTCAGTTTTATTGTATTGTAGGGGATGCATTTTATAACCAAATTTATTTTTTTTTAGTTTATTATCTGTTAAAGTGTTCTATTATATACACATAATAATAATTGTTATTGTATTGGTAGTGTGTATGTATGTTTTTGTTTTATTTTTCCATTATTATTTAGGCAAAATGCCAAAATCGATATTGTTATTATCAACATTGTTTCTTAAATAAAACGTTAAATACTGAAATGTTTTTAGCTGCAATTACATAAATTTATTTGGTGTTTCGATTAAATTCAAGCACTAGAAAATGTTTAAATACTTTTATTTTTAAGAGGGGTACAAATTGCAAAGTATTGCAAACTATTGCAAAGTATTGTGTATCAAAATTAATTTAATTTGACGCTACTAACAAAAAAATAATTAAAATAATAATTCATATTTTAAATAAAAGAGCAATATTTTAAATAAAGAGAAATTTTATTTAATTTCAAATAAAGTTAATGGTTTTCAAAATAGACTTTTATAGAAAAAAAAATATAAAAGTATCTGGAGAAGAGTTTAGGCTATTTAAAGAAAGTTTTACTTGCAAAATATCAAGATAATAGTTTTTGTATAAAGTTTTTTAAAAAAATGTAAACGGTTGAGATTTATTGATTATGTTATTAAATCTTTGTCCAATATCGGTGTAAAAGATCTTCAAATTATTGAAAGTTGATAAACTATAAAGAAACTATATATATAAAACTATAGAATTTCTTAGTTTTTTAAAAAAATGTATTCTAGAATAAAAAGCAATAGGTGTAAATAATAAATAATGTTATGAAAATTCAACTTCGATCCACTTCAATTTAGTCAGTTCTTATCCGATCAAAACAATCTGTCAATCATTTCACCTGTTAGACCTTGAAATGAAATAAAATTTATTTGAAAAAAGTTCTTTCACTCCAGATTTCGCATCTTAAAGATTAGTCTAGATATATGCAAAAAAAAATTATATTTAAATAAAAAAAATTTGTAAAACACAAAAAGATAAAATGCATTTTTCAAAAATGAATTATAGTTCAAATAAATTATGTTTTCCACTTAAAACTAGCAGTGCCCACGACTTTATCCGCGTATCATTTCTAATTTTTTAAATTTAAAGCATAGAAAAATACGTTTTTAAACATTTGTTGTAGTGTTAGCAGTGTGAAAAACTTTCCATCACTGTTCTAGTACCATTGTGCCGGCGAAATTGGGTGCTTTCACATTTGTATCTCTAGCTTCTCTAAAAATGATTTATGTTTATAAAAAAATTTATTCTATATCTGAACCAAGGTTCTATCTAGAAGTTTCTACAGACAGATAAACGTACATTTTAAGAATAGCTTTTTTGTTTTCCATATCGATTACTATCTACACCAACATCAAAATTATAAAAATATTTAATGAACAGAAATGAACCCGTTACTGTTTTCTTATATGTTTAGATGAAAGCATAAATGTTATAAATTTAACTGTAATAAATTTATCCACAGTAAAACTGGATTTTATTTTCTTAAAGAATAAATTAAAAACTAGCTCTCGCATGTCAGTTTGTACTCACTTGTAAACTGAAAATTTTTTATGAACATAGAAAAGATTATCATGGAGAATATATTGAGATGAATTATCGTTTTTATCCTTTACCCAAATAGATAAAAATATTTATATTATTATACTTAGAAGAACAGCATCCCTTGAACCTTATATAGCCGCTTCACTTTATTTATTTTTAAATTCTTTAAAGCTCAAAATCGAATCCTGTAAATTTTTTAAATAAAAGAAACAATATAAAATATACATAAAAAAACTTTAAACGCAGAAGTACTTTGATATCTCAACAATGAGGAACTCTTGAACGAAGAATTCAATTTAGCCTTTCATCATAATTTTAAAGAAGCGTTGGCATATGTTTTAAGGCTTTCTTTACAACGAGTAGCAAAATGTATAACTACAGCGAGCCAAAGTATAACAACCCAGTGTAGTCAATCCTACGTTTTATTTTAAAAACAAAAGCGATTCAAACCTTTTAAAAGAACTATACATTCATCGTTTTTTACCATATATGTATTATCATTCAGTTACCCCAAACAAATCTGATAAGAGTTGTAGAAATGGGTAAAAACTCGTAAATTCATTATATTGTTTTAACCCTCAAAAGCGCACAACAATTCTCACACTTTAAGTGTCTTACCATCTAAGTTTATTTGTAATCAGTAACCATTCTAAACACTTGAATAAGAAAGAGGTTAAGATGTAAATAATTGATATGTTTTTCTCGCTTTTTCATCTTTTTTTCTCAATTTCTTTCTCACTATTTTTCAAACCTCTTTCTTTTTTTTAATTTACCATTGACAGCAATATAAACAATTTTCGTTAATCTGTAAGATTTGTGTAAACTTTGTTAAGAAAAATTTGTTAATTTGTTAAAGGGCTAAAAAAACATTTACTATTTTAGAATATACCCAACCCTATTAAATTTTTTTAGGTATTTAATAGCTAAACATTAAACAATTGTTTACTTACTCATTTTAAATTTGTTTATTTATCTTAACTTTATTTTCGATACTGCATAGAATTATGTTGAGCAAAATTAATATAAATTGACTAACAAAATATTTTGACAATATTTCGACAATTTTTATGATTATACATTTTCGACACAATACAGAACTTACATTCATTTCCCCTGAACAAAAAATTAGCATGATATTTAAATCAAACATATTTTTTCTAATAAAAAATTTGAACGAAAACTGGATAAACTTAAGAAAACCACGTCAAAAATAAACGCAAAAATATTAAAATTATTTTCAAAATTTTTTTGAACAAATTTTTTTAATTTGAAAGGTCTCTTATCTCTTTGTATCTTTATTCATTTTTAAAAATCCATAAATAAATTTGTTTTGTAAAGCAAAATTTATTCACGTCTACGTCTTGAGCAAAATTTAAACATTTAATGATGAATCTAGTTTAGTGATGTAACTCCAATTAAAAAAGAAATATTGAGGTCGCAGAAAAAAATAAGAAAAGAAAATTAACTGCTATATACTGAAAAATGTCACTGGCTTTTAAAGTGATAGTCATTAAAAAAAAAACTTTAGTATTTCCTGAACGATGTCTTCAAAAGCTTTTAAAAAATATTTTTCTTAAAAAATATGGTGCATTTTTCGTAACCGTGCTACATTCTTTTAGGAAAGGGATAGACGACAGATAAGACAGGTGGTGAAAGGAGAAAGATAGATAGTTTTTTACTTCGCCGGCGAATCTGCTATGAGAAAGTACCGACGAAGGAGATTGCACGTTTTTTTTTAATGTTCATTCTGAATATGTATTTATACCATTAAACGGAAAAAAACATTTTTCGTATTTTGATTGCCGCAGGATTTGAACCCTGAAACAACCAGATTTGAAGTCAACGGGTTTACCACTTTGACTACAGAAGTTAATTCCCCATTGCCAAATTTATTTGTTTTTTTGATTAGAGTTACTCCAAAATGATAGGGAAAATTAAAAGCAGGCCTGGTAATTTGCCGGCTGCTCCGCAGAGCATGGATCGATCTTACAGATTTTCAGTAGCAAAATTATTCGATTGGAGTAATTAAATTTTCTCTAGCTTATCTAGTGTCTTGCCAAAATTAATTTTAACACTAACACGGATGGACAGACGGATATAGCTCAACCGACTTCGCTACAAATGGAATGACTTAGATATATTCATTTTACACTTTTTGTGAAAAAAACCATCATCTCTTGATGGGTTAGGCATTTTAAAATATTTTTGTGCTTTTTTAAAGATATATTCAAAAGCTTTTAAATGATACCCACATTAATACTTTAAAAATTTTGAAAATTTCAGAGGTCCGTAACGAGTAAAATATTGGCGAGCGCCAATATTTTCACTTGATGTTTTTTCTAATTTTTTTATTCTCTGTCGCCCCACATGTTCGGTTTTTCAAATGGAATTACTTCATTGTCTCAAATGATGTGAAAAAATTAGAGTTAGACGTGGTGTTTTGACCTGACAGACTGACATCGCACAGTCGACTTCGCTGTGGATAGAGATTCAGAAATGGATACTGTAGAAATTACAAATAGAATGACAAAATTAGTTATACCCTTTATCCACTTTTTGTGGTTAAGAGAATAAGAAAAGGATAAATTTGTTGAAATCAGCGGCAAAGTTATTTAGACAAGTTCATTTTAGGATGTATGTTTGACTAATTTTATGCTTTGTATTTCTTAACACGTATTTCTACTGTTTTAATTCTTTATTTTTTTTATTTCATAAAATTTTGCTTAGTTCCATAAATAGTTTTTATTTTAAATAAATCCTGTAAACTTTTATAGAAAATAACTTAATTTAACTACTTTTATGACTCAGGTATTATCAAATTTTTTCGCTAATATTTCCTCAAAAAGTTTCTTCAGTATAAATTTGTTAATTCGCTTACCTTAAATTCAAATTCATTATATCTAACATAAAACTTAAGCGATGTTTTATTTCTTAAAATATAAAATCTCAAATAAATCTAACAATCAGCAATAACAATTTAAGTTGTGATTTATTTTAGATAACTTGAACATAATTTTTCTTCTGTCTTAAAAGCATTAAAATCGTTAATTTTTTGACAAATTTATGATGACCTTTAATGGTGTTAAGTGTCATATTTATAGCAATGAAGAACGTTAGCAAATAATTAAGTGCTTAAGATAAGCTATTTAGTGCGAATATATGTCCACGAAATATAAAAAATTTCTAATGCACAAAGAAAAAGTCATAAAAATAAAGTGAGTGTAAAATGTATGTGTCGGAGAGAAATATAAAAAATAAATGTCATAAAAAGTTTCCATTGTTATTTTTTACTTCTATAGAAGTTTGTCATAGTTAATGAAGAATATGTCCCCGTACTTATCATTTAAAGGAAAGTAGTTTACGTGACTGTTAAGAAAATCAAATTACAAAAAAAAAAAAAAAATATATTTAAGACAGGTTAGAAGAGTGTTACGAAGCGATTCACAGTGAACTATAGATGTTATTGCATTATAACAAAAACTAGCATTTTGGTAACTTTTTCTTAAATTCATAACAGTTATTAACTTGCTTTCAAAGAGAAAGTTATAAGCTAACCAAAAGATTTATTTTCAGAGACCAAATTTGTGATCTGAGTTCTCTGGTAGCTAAGTCAACTTAGCTACACATGAAATCACTGAATTTTAAAATTGGTAATTGGTGAAAATACAAATTTATGCAATAAATTCCCGAAATTTAAATTTTCATAATTATGCCTGGTAATTGGTTGAATTTAAGTAAAAAATATACAAACACATCACTGTTAAATGAATGTAACTAAAACATTGAGAATAAGATAGCAACTTTAATTAAATGTAATATAAACTAGAAGTGTTATTTTAAATCGATTAAAACAACAAAAAGCTCAAAATGACCGTCACTCTAACAAAATTTTTTTAGAACGAAACTACCACAGATCACCAAGAAAATACTGACATTTGACCAACGATATGAAATTAGCCATCTTAACTTTGAAAATAAGTTATTAATTCGAGCAAATTACAGATATCTTGGAGATATCTATTTCGCACGTAATCGTTCATCTTAATACGTCTTTAATGGAACTGTGGATAGGTCTCATACCACGTGCTCTTATTTAGGATACAGTAGCGACACTTCGAAGGAAAAAATAAAAAATACAATTCGTCGTAACTTTCTAGAATTGCAGAACTATTTGTTCATTACGTGGAAAAATTTAGTACATATCTTATCTTACACCATTACAAGATCTACCTGGTTTAGAAACTAAAGCCAGAAGGCTGGTTCGGCTTAAGGGTAATCGGATACGTATCCAATGTTTTACCGAAATTCTGTCCTGCAATGAGACTAATCTTTAGCCTAGCAAGCTTGTTAGTAAAAAAATTGTTGCAAAAGCGGGCAAAACAATCAACAAGCGGCAATACAGAATCCATTACATTCAGAAAAATGCATCGTTTGTTGCGGTTTTGATGCTGATGTCATCACTGTTGCTTACACTCTTAAAAACAAAAAAAAAGACCAAGACTCTATTTAGGTTAATGGAGATCGTTACAGTACCATGAACAATGCTAAAGGGCTACCGTACGGCATGTAAGTTGAAGAAATTCCCACTGCGGATTCCGTTGCCTCCCACGCCACTCTCACCGAATCTTCATCACTGTAATCAGATTAAATGGACAAAATACAGGCTGTAATATATCTGTACTTACCTGAAGTTGTGACATACTGTAATTTGAATCCTTTTGCATTGAGCCCACACAATCCGCTGTTGTTTAACCACAGCTCTTGATCCCATGCAATGCATTCGACTTGTTCCGTAAGAGTGGTGGAGGTTGATCTGGATCCCCCTCACCATCATGGTCCGGATCATAAATGACTTTGATGTTGATGTCGTCTGGATCAGAATCCAGAAGAGCGTCCTTGTCCTCCGCAACATCAAGACGCTCAAAGAGCTCACCAAACGGGCATGAGTGTAATTGAGTGCCCTCTGTCGTCTCCGAGTCAGTGGGTTCGTTTATGCCCATACTCGCTGCTACAGAATCATGGCAATCAGCCACGTCTTTGTTTTACGACACTTCCAAATAGTCGCTGGAGTTTTTTGGGTTGGGTTTGTCATCACATCGGTAGATGCCCAACTTGACTTTGTCAAAAGCGTAATAAAATTTGCCTTGCTTCTTTCGAAGTGGTGACAACGATTTCTTGCTTAGGATTGCAACCGCCTTTCTTACAATTTTCCGGTTCAGACATTTTCACTTTCTTCTAGTTATTGGGGGTTAGATCAACATTTCCTCTCTGGATGGTTGCCAGAATAGTCGCAGGGTTATGTGACTTCCTCGATATAATTGCATTGGATCTCCTATGCGAGATATTCACCTGCTTGCTTGAGCTGCAGAACCGGACTCTCGTTTGAGCACGAGAGAAGTTTAACATGGCCATGAAACCAACCTTTATTTATTTATTCAATGCAGCTGGTCCGGAGTTGGCTTCAAGAAATTTAAAGCACCTTTCCAGCGTTTTGATACGGATCATCTCCCACTTTTCACGAGAGATGGCTCTGTCGCAGACGCTTTTGTCTATAATAGCTCTTATCAGTGGATTTTTAGCAACCTCACTGTAAGGTCTATTAATGATTTTGGGTTAAGCTTTTTTGCTGACCTAACATTTTTGGACGTTTACTGTCTGGTTGTT
The DNA here is from genome assembly GCA_937654795.1 of Cistogaster globosa. Taxonomy (NCBI): domain Eukaryota; kingdom Metazoa; phylum Arthropoda; class Insecta; order Diptera; family Tachinidae; genus Cistogaster; species Cistogaster globosa. Next base: position 41,307,585 of record OW569403.1, on the reverse strand, counting down.
CGTTTTGCTGTTGTGCCTTCTTCTCCCCTGACCGCTGCATTTTGGGCACTGTCGATGAAGATGGTTTGTCTTCACCAACATCGACTTTGGAGTTGCTCGCAGTAGCGAGGTGAGCCTTGGCCCAATTAAGAGAAGATATCCCTTGTGTCGACAACTTCGTAGAAGAGATGTTGCCGAGGTTGTCTAAAAGACTTTTGGCGGCACGCTCTTCAACAAAAGTCCTTCTTAGGTTATTTTTGCAGTCCTTTGGGTCTTGTTTCGCTGCGGTTTTGGCGGGGTGACGTATTTCAGTTGAACCTTTCGAGTAGGTTGAAGGTCCAATCTTACCGCAAGGAAACCTGCGGGGTTAGCCGAGGCACCTGAAGACGGGATTTCTGGCGGTTTTATGCCAGCACCGGCTTTGGAAGTACAAGTTGACTCTTCGTTACTTTTGGTCTGAGCATCGTCCGATTCAGTCAGCTTGGATTTCCCCTGCTGACCTCTTGCCATATTGAGTGTGTTATTGTTTTGTTTTTAAATATTTGTTTTTTGCGTGTGATTCCCACGTGTAGGCACATCAAGAAATCGAATATTTATGCATTGACGGCGTACATGAACTAGGCAGCTAAAATTGCAACAAACCATTGCCTTAGCATCGGAGAGGTGAGGTTTGGAACTAGTCTTCAAGCGGTTTTTTATACTTGGCGTAAAATTTGGTTTTCCTTTTTTTGGCATTTGCAGTTTTCCATTTGCAGCAAATCAAAATAAAATAATAAAGTTATGAAATAAAACATTGAAGCAATTTGGCGGGAACTAACATTTTAAAGTTTTTGAACGGATTGTTAAATGTATAATTAAAATAGATTAATTACCCGGTTCCTATACAATAAATATGAATATAATGCCTTTAACTTAAACTATATTGCTATTACCTTAACTATTCGATAAGCTGTCTTTTACAATCAAATTTTTCTTTGTGGTTTCTAAAGCGAAAAAAAGAAGAAAAAATAAGTTTTTCTCAACGACACTTTATTTCTTTGTTAATAAGAAATCAATAAAAAAAATTGGCTCTGAAATAAAAAGAACAATTCACTATTTATATTCCATAGTTTTTTTATATTTTAGTTCTCCCTATGAATTATTAAAGTCTTTTAAAATAGATTTTTTATTCTTTAAGTTAGCAGCGGTGTTAAAAGTTTATAATATTACAGTTGCATCTGCTTTAGTTTTTTTTTTTTTTTTTTTTAATAGAAAAACTTTGTTGTTTTAATCAAACAATTCTTGACTGTTTCTATACTTAACACTTTTTTAAGTTTATTTTTTGTTGTTGTAATTTTTCTTTTTGTTGTTGTTTTATACTTTGTTGACAAGTAGCGTAATTTTTCATTCCATTAAACTGTCAGTTATAATTCTCTTAACATAAAAAAACTGTTTTTTACGTGTCTTTTATAACAGCGAACAAGAACAGAAATCAACTACAAGTGCAAAAACATTAAATGCGTGTTGCCATCAACAAAATTATATTGTAAAAAAAAACAAAAGACTTAATATCAAGTGGTAGTGAAGTTTTACAGATTCAGCTCTTACGTTTTAAAATACTTTCACAAACAGCTAAAAGCTTTAAATCTGATTTTGTGTTAAGAGCAAAAAGTGTTAAAAACAGAAGGAAAGAATTAATGGCAGATGATTTCGTGAGTTAAATATTTAAAATACTTTAAAATTTAGATAAAGAAATTTTCATTTAAAATTAGAATTGTGTGGGTTTGGTATCAAAATCGGTGGAATATCTAAAAAAAAGAAACAGATAAAAAATTTGGCATTCCAGTGCCTAATATTTTTCAAATTTTTAAAAAATTTGCGGTTTCGTTATTGAAATTTCTTCTACTCCATTCTTTATACCACAACACTATATTTATTTATTATTAGGTTCTTTTTTAAGTAAACTGTGTCTTCTTATTACTTCACTTCAAATTAATTTTTTTTTAGTTTTAATCACACATAAGAGTAATTAATTAGATGGACTAAGGATTGAATGATAAATAATGATAATGATTTTTTTAGCATTAGCATTATCATTATTTATTTTTCGTTTCGTTTCATTGATAATTAAATAAAATCGTTAACGCAGATAAATAATTGAACAGTTTTAAATCATTATTAGTGAAGGATGTATTCCTTGTCTTAGAGTAAAGTAGAGCATTCTGCCAGTTGGGGTGTTAGGTAACTTTAGATTCCAGACATTAAGTTTTGCGCTTATCTTACTTTAAATTGATAAATTTATAATATTTTTAACTATTGATTTATCTGTAAGAGTGTTAAGGTTTATTCATTTTACGCATAGCTTTTTTACAATTATTTTAGACTTAGTTTTAATTAACAATTAAAAGTCATTTTAGAATTTATTTGTCATTAGTAATAACAATTATAAGTAATGGTGTTTTAAAGTTTTTTTTTATCGTCATTATTTCAAATAATGCTAATGGAGTTTCAATTATAATGAAAAAATTCAAAATAAAATTTAAATCACTTTAATGATTTTCTTTGTAATTTTTAATACAGTAGGAAATATACTGAACCATGAGATTTTTTATTTTTAAAGGCTTTTGCTCTGGAGATACTGTGGGACAAATTATACTGTTTATTTTTAGAAATAACCAGAAGATTTCTTTTTTAATTTCTTATTATTAAATATTTGTGACACAAATATATTTAAGAGAAGAAATTTTTTTCGTGCGGAGTTTAAGCGATGTCAAAATAAATATCAAATTTGGTCTGTGCGAGAGAAAAGCACAAAGAGCAAAAATGTTAAAATTATAAAAGGTGAAAAATTTCCTTGTAATTCATATAAAAATATATGTGACGTTATAAAGTGCGTTTCACAGGCAGTAATGTTACGCCGTTTATGTTTTAAGGTAACTCTAAAAGAAATTAATCTGGCGCTTAGGGCAATTACTTGTATTGAAAAGTAGAGCAATGCGATAACATAAAAAAATTGAAATTTTGAATCTCATTATTTTAATGTTAATCACCATAAATTTACAACTAGATTTTCAACTTGACGAGTTAGATAATCAATAAAATTTTCAGAAATAAGGCCAACAGGTGCTTTTATTGATAACAACTTAACTTGTGAAAATGGAAATGCTAACACATATTGAAGTATCAAAAATTTTAACATCTATTTTTTTTTTTGCTCTACGAAACAATATGAATTTCGAAAAAGCTTTTTTAAATGTCGGCAATAATTTCTTTTGACGTTTTTACTTACTAAAGGGACAACAATTTTAGTTTTTTAACGAAAAGATGTAGAAGCTTGATTGATATATTACATATAAAAATATATAAATAAATTTTGGTTTTTATTATTTGAATTGAAGTATGTTAACCCTTTGAGTACTGAATTATTTGCAGACTTTTATGCATATAGAACGGATTTGACTTATTGCTATATGGATTGATATGTAAGAGTAACACATTTTATTTGGAAAATGTAAAGGTACCTGGCACTGTGTGCATTGCCAAATGGCGTGGCAATTGTGTGCAAGCAATGCCAACTAGAGGAGGTGTCGCAAAATCAACGCCTGCTTATCAAATTCAGATGACGAGTCAGACTTGTCCACCGTAACACAGCCCGAGAAAACACATGCCGAGTCTCCTTCGTCAAATGTACTCAAAGGGTTAATAATATTTTCCGATATGAACCTTTATTGTGCAATAAGGTAACATACACAATTCAGGCTAAAATTGACATATAAGATATCAGTTAATAAATTGAGCAATTTATTAATTTCCAAAAGGCAATTCATTTAATTTCTTAGTATTTCATATAATCAGATAATTAAATGTCATGATAAAAAAGAATAATATTACAAAAACTGTATATAATGAAAATAAAAAGTATTTTAAAAGTAAATTTTCTTACTACATATTATTTTACATAAAATGTCGTCGGCTCTTAATGGGTTAGCCATTTTTAAAAAATTTTTGAAAGATCTCTTCAAAAGCTTTTAAATGGTATTCATATTGATATGTTAAAAATATGACGCACAATTGTACTTTTCTTTGAAAAGTTCGAAAGCCCATAACACGAAAAATGTAAGCGAGCGACAATTTTGTAACGTAATGATTTTTTCTTTTTTTTTAATAGTCTATCGATCATATATTTGTTTTTTTATTTGTTTTTATTTGATAAAAAAAAAAATAGGGACAGTTATGGTTATTTGCCCACTACCTCGTTTTTGCTGACCTTCAACAACAAAATTTTCTCTATTTTACGGAACAAAGGACGAAAAGAGGGACAGACGGAAAATTTACTTTATGAGGTCAGAAATGGATATTGTAGAAATTACAGACGAAAAGCTTAAAGTACAAAATTTTACAGATTTAGAACTCAGCAAATTGAAAACTGATACACATTTAATTTGATGATTTTCATATCTAATAATTTATATTGTAAACAAAAGCAAAAAATAGCTGTATGACTTATTTTTGGTAGTAAAAGTTTTTGTAACGTATGACTCATGCTAAAAGAAGAAATATTGACGTAAGAGTGTTGTTTTTAAATTGTTATTATGCATACGCTACAAAGTCTAATTTTAACGGTTTATAAAACGATGATGAATTCTGTTTATAGCCTTGGTAAAGAAAAATTTTCTGTAAAAAAATCAGAATTGTTAATTTGCATTCATTAAAATCCGGCATTCTTATATGCTCATTTGACTGATAGATAAATGCACTTTGTTTGTTGCAAAAGCCCAATATTGGAGCATATATGATAGGAACTAATAATATGGAATAAGTAGTTCTCCACTTTATTAGCATTGAATGATTAATGATGCTAATGATCTTGTAGTATTACTATTATATTTGCTAATGGTCATGCTTTCTAATGAAAAGCTTCTATTGGTGGTTAGTTACAAAACAAACTCATTATTATTAAGTAACAATTAAACGGTTGCAAAGCATTATTATAAATAAACGCTATTCCTTGTCTTTGTATATTAAATAAGTATCCTAAAGTTGGTGAAACAAATATGTTTTAACCTTCCCAGGTTAAATAAGACGAAATAAAAAAGTAATGTTTGTTCTTCTATAGGCTACGGTTTTTGTGACGTTAGATCTTAGACGTCTTAGATTCTGCTCCTATTAATTTATTTTTTATAAAACAAGGGTTTTGTTAAATTTTAATAAGAAATTAAACAGTTTTATTAAAATTTTATTAGCATTAGTAAAAATAATAATAATTTAAATCAATTCATTAGCATTAAATAGTAAATTATTTTTGTCTCCTTATTTTAAGCACTGCAAATGACATTTCAAAAGTTTTTGAAAAAATTCCAAGGGTGCGTTGTAATTATAGCAAAATTACTCCACTTTAAAAATAAAGAGTTGTGTTGTTAAATTTTAACATATTTTACATAGATTTTGCCAAAATCTAGCAAATATAGATCAAATCCTCCGGGATCTACTATAAATATAATTTACACTTGATTTTAAGAGCAGCGTAAATTTGATTTGCACTGGTCTCTGCGGGCATACTGTTCGAAATTTCCAATCAATGGATATTTACATAAACTGAATTATGTTGCCATTTTCGAAGGGTTGAAAACATATTAACAAAATTTTTATTCGTGTTGATAGTATCCAAATACTCGTAGTAACAAAAAGTAAAATAAATTTAACACTTGAATTTTTTTCAATATTATTTAATAACTGCAAATGTTTATTGTTATTTTTTTTAACTAAACTTTTTTTGAAACCAACGATGCCTTTAATTCCTTTTTATCAGTTTTTTAGTTATTACAAAATAAATAAGAGGTAGTTCAAGTCACGCTGATAAACCCAATAAAAGGGAAGCAGTTTAAGTTAAGAAAGTAATACCACCATTTATTTTAACTTTTCACCCTTTATACTAAGCAAAAAATTCTCTTATTTCAAAATGAAAATTTAATAAAAAATATTTTCTTAAGTTAAATAAAAAACTTAATTAAAATGAAGAATTTTTTTTAAGCAAAAAAAATATATATTTCTTACAGGGGAATATATTATTTTAATTATAATCTTTAAGATTTATTTTTAAACTCATTCTGACACATTTATGTCAACCCATTTCAAACTACATGAAATAGAATTATTTTCATATAATATTTTTTTCTCTCCCTCTTCCTGAAGATGAAGTTAAATGGTTTTTTTTTATAGAATACACTTTTTTAATTGCTCAAGTAAAAAAAAAATTTTTAATAAATTTTAAAGGATTATTTTCTAAGCCTATTAATAGAAAGAAAGGATTAAATTGGACATCATTTTATAACGTACGTATATATATTTCTTTAAATAAGTATTTTCAAGCGAAGAACGAAAATGTGTAGTCAAACATATATAATGTGTGTGTAATGTAATAAGTAAAAAAATTAAAATAAATTTATTAAATGATTAGAAAGTTATTAAAATTGAACACATCTGCTTATTGCAAAATCTATTAATATTCTTTTAACAAATGTTCAATCATTTGTAAAATGCACTCATTGAATTAAAAAAAAAAAATTTTTCAAAGAGCAGAGGAAAAGAAAAACAGAAATAATTCCAACCGAACTGTTAAAGGAGCTTATCAGTTATAAAACAGTCAAAGAATATTTTACTTAACTGGCTTTCTGTCATACTATGAAAGCCTGTATTCTATTATGTTTTGAAGTAAAACACACTCACACAGATGAATTTTATTTGTCTGCAAATTGTTTTAGTTTTTTTGTATTTTTTTATTTATAAAACCTGTGATGTGCATTTGGGTTGAAAAATTTTATTTAGGTGGCAATCTAAAGGGGGAAGTTTAACTCAAGTAGAAGTTTAAATTCTATTAAATAAAAATTGATAGGATTTTTTAGAGTTTTGCTGGAAAACTTGAAATAAAAAAAGGGATATAATACTTGAACGTGGTTAAAACATTATTTATTTCAGAACATTAAAGTAAACTTTATGAAATATATTTCATTTTGCCAATATTCGATAAAGCCCCATTGTGTTGAAAATAAATGAAAAATTTTAATCAAATTAATAAAGATTCCTAAAGTTGATAAATATTTTTTTTTAATTTTTTGTCAAAAAGAAAAAAAAATCCAATCCAATAATAATCATCATATCTGAAAATGAATTCAAAAGTATACACATTTTAAGAGAAGATTTCAATTAAATATTCTTCTTAATTTATTACGAGTAATATACTAATAGAATTGCTAGCCATCTATCACGAAAAATTAGGTATTCGAAGGCAAAAAATATTGCTGGCTTATTATAAGCATCAGTAAGTCACTTCACGTGCTGACACTGAATATAATTCAAAGGTGTCAGTCAAACCGCACGATCTTAAAAGCCAAGTTTTGATTTCAATATTTCAATGGTTACCGTTGAAATAGAATACGTAGCGTCATCCTGCTGGTAACGCATCTCGTCCAGATTAATATCCACCATATTTTAAAACAAAAAATTATTTACCATGGTACAGTACTGATCACAATCTATCGTTGCACAATTTTGAAGAAATAAGGTCCAATGATTTCATCATCAAGTAAACCATTGTAAATGGTGCATACTTCTGAATGAAAAAGAGTAGAATGGATTTTCGTGGACTGCTTAATCTGCCTCCCTCCCTTTACAGTAAACTCTTTCGTAGATAAAAAATGAAGATAATATTTATTGACACACTGTAAAGCTTAACAGCGACATTTCACATTAAATTTCAATATCGCATTAGTTGTTCTTGCGGTGATACCAATGAAGCTTTATGACATCTGAATAAATTTACGAATACTAAAGCAGATATTTTAGAGTTAGCTTCTAGCCATCAAAAACGCCTTCTAAAAAAAAAGCTATTTTTGCCAGTCTTTTTGGTTTGTTGTATGTTATACAACAAAAAATATGAAATACAATTTTATAAACCTCAAGCCTTTATATCTGAATTTAAGTAAAATAAAATTTTAATCCTTTTAAACATGAACTGTAAAACACACACAAAATTTTCTGTGAAAAAATCCAATTCTACTTAAATACAACTGCATTCATTTTATTTATAATAAAAAATATCATCACTGTTAAAACACAGCCATTTCGCAATTAATTATTTTAATTATTTAAGTGACCAATAGCAGTTATAATTTTATTAAAAAATTTAACACTACTGTGTTGGTTTTTATCTACATAATTTTTATTTTATTCGCTTAAAATAAATAATTCAATTAATTGTCTTAAATAAAAGATTATGGCTAAAGACATGTTTTAATATGAGGTGAAATATAATAAATACACACACACACACACACACTTCCTGCATAATTGAGGAAAAAACTTAAAACTTAACATAGCCCAGCAAACATTACCAGTAGTAAAATTATTGAAGTATTAAGCTTTGAAAATTTAACTAAGAAATAGAAGGAAACCTTGTTAAATATTTTATCTTTTGAGTTTTGTGATTAAATAAATTAAATGGCACTTAATTAAGCTCATACCTCCAAAACAACCTAAAATATTTATCAAAATTAAATTTTCTATGCAGAATTGTATTACGAGCTGTAATACGACATCTGATAAAATATTTTATTGACATAAAAAAGCAGGGGTGCGCCCGAAGAATTAGCGAAACAAACGGTGCTCGGCTCTGCTATCAAAATTTACCAAAGTCACAAAACTCGTGTTCACAAAATACCATTCCAAATATAAACAAACTATGGAATTCATTTCCAAATATTTTTTTATTTTTTCAATAAAAATTGTATTTTGTAGCCATGTCGAAGGTTGGTACAAAGCAAAATTAAGTGTATAAGATGAGTTACAGTGATAGTAACGAAGAAATGATTTAGGTTGTGTTTGGCCTTTGTCTTACCACATTAATATTGATTAAATCGGATGGTTATACAGATGATGTTTACAATGTATACAACCTAAGGTAGGTAGACGCGAAGATGCTGACGAAGGATGTAGCAATACAAAAAATGCCGTATATCATTCTGCTAGTGTCTGATTTTTCTTGCTATCTTGGAAAACGTCCGCATAGATTTGTTAATAATTTTTCTTTCTTAAAAAAATATTAGAAATTAAAAATACATAATTAACTTAAGCCGAAAATCAATTTTATTTTAATTATTTTTTTCAAAATTTATCTAAATATTTTACATAAACTTGCTGTCAAAAATGTATTTCAAAAGCGCAACGAAGCTATGTATGTTAACGACTATTATGCATGAATTCCATTGAAACACTCGAATTTTTTAATTAGAAAACATTTTCCAACGTTTTGTTTTCAAAAGCTGGTACATTAAAATTTGATTCCCTGCGGTCCTGTTGTTTTTGGTTTTTAAGTAAATATTACGTAATTCAATATGGCTACTGGAAAAAAGCAAGAGTAAAATGTTTATTATCTATCAACGGTATATGAACTTGCATGTGCACGTTGCTTTTTTGTTTTTCATAAAATTTTCTATATTTTATGTAAATCATCAAATATGTTTTTAAATTTTTTGGTTTTGGTGGCTACATACAGTTCCCATTTAATAAATTTTTGCTTAAGAAATAATAATAAGTAATTCAAAAATCCACTGATGAGCTTTATGATCAGTAGCGTCATGGCCTCGTGCTTAGGCTCTGCCCACAGTAATAAATTTCATATTCCATGAGAATATCATGAAATGTGTATAATAAAGGTATTTAGGATCAATTCAGGTAGATCAACTTAAAAATAATTCTTAATATTAAATTTAATATTTATGCAGTGACGTTTTACTTTTAATTAAATATTGAGTTGAATGTTAATTTCAGGTTATTTTTTTTTAATACTGAGCAACTTTCTTAAAGACTATCTTTTCGTAAATAATGTAACTTAAAAATAACCTACAACTTAAATGAGATCTTTTGTAGGCTAAAACTTAATTATCAAAGAGAAAAATTCTTCTGTAATATTACGTTTTATGAGGGTTAAATTATATCGCTATCACACTTTTATCCAACCTCTAATAAATGTAAGAGAAAAATTCCAGTATGAAGAATAATACTTAACAATATTTTGTCTTATATTAATACTAGGCAACGTTTAAATTTTTAAAAGTTAATTAAAATCCTTTTCTGTAGTTGTATAGGCTTGATAAATTTTCCGACTGTTGTTTAATGTTTTTGTGTATAAAGAGACCCATAATTAAAAAAATATAAAAACATTTACAGACAAATCTTATTATAAAATAATAATATATTTTTATTTCATTTTTTAAAGTTTCTGTTCAAGGAATGTTTGCGAATAACAATTACGTTATTATAAAAATAAAATAAATATTCGAAAAGAACATCAGAAACAACTGACTATCATTGACGATTAATTTATGTATTTATTTTTGCCTCAAATTTTATCATTTTACATAAAAAATTAATAAAAACATAAATGAAAATTAATAGTATTTGTGGTAGATATAAACGAATATATTTATAAGGAAATGAATGTGCTTAACAAAGGAATTAAAATTTATTTTAATGCCACAATGCTCACACACATGCATTCACAAATATGAAAGAAATAATTTTTTTGAGAAGACTTAATAAATTTAATTTATTTAACCTTACAGGCATTGAAGTATAAAATGATTTTATCTACTAGTTTTTATATAAAATATTTCTATTACGTCTGTGTGTTTCCAGAATGTCATAACTAGCATTAATTATTTTCAACAAAAAAAATGAGTACTTTTATTTTGATTGTGTGAAGTACTTAAATTTTCAGCTTAATTTTAACCTAAATGTGTGAGATTCCATTAGATTTAATGAGTCATATTTGCTAAATTTTAAGGGGTGGGCTTATCTTTAATACTGCAAAAGTTATAGAAAAAAATAATTTTTATAAAAAAAAATTTCCTTGGAAACATACACGTGTGCAGAGTCTCAGCGATGTATAAATGTTCTATCTAATAGGTTTTAGAATACTTACATGTCTTAAATTGTCTAGTTTCAATTGCTGCTGTTATGGCAGGCTGTAACTCTATTCTTACTTGCAGTTTATAAAATAAATTCTATGTACGTCAAATTCACGTGTTCTATTGGGACACTTCTTAACAACTAATTTTTTACTTATAGTATATATTAGCAATTATTCGATATATATATTCCAACTGCTTAATTTATAAATATTCTGAGTCTTATGCATAGCGAAGTCGATTGAGCAATGTGCGTCTGTCCGTCCGTGTTGAAACCAACTTTGCCAAGGCACTAGATGAGCTAGAAAAAATTTAAATACGCCAATAGATCAGACATTCTTAAGAAAATTTTGCTATTAAAAATTGGCAAGGTCGGTCCTTGTCCTTCTAGGCAGTGGGCAAGATATCACGCCTGCCTCTAAGTTACCCATATCATTTTGAACAATTAAGGAATTTCTATCAAAACACAAATATACGGGAGAATAAAAAATTAACAAATAAGAAATAAACTTCAAGTGAAAAAATTTTCGCTTGCCCACAATTTCCGATTTATGTGCCTATGAACTTTTTATAGAAAAGTACGGTTTTTTAAGATATCAGTATGGGTATCATTTAGAAGCTTTTAACAAGATCATTCACAAAATATTAAATTTTTAAAAAATGTTCACCCATTAAAAGCCGATAACATTTTCATGTAAAAATAATTATTTTTTTTAATTTGTTGTGTTTAAAATTTATTTCATTTGTTTCAGAATTTTGGTAAAAATAAATCAGTTTTAAAAATCAGAAAGTCTTCAACAGATCCAAGTTGAATATGTATACTCCTTTCTACAACTTACATAGCATAGGCTGATTGCCAATCAAAAATCTATATGCAATCTCAGAAATGTTAAGTTTACTAACGCAAACAAAGTGTCATATTCATAATATCCTGTCACATATCGAAGTGTTGCTTGTCATGTATGAATTTTTAATAATGTATATTATACGTTGCTAAACATTGTTGAAACCTTAAAGTGTCTGTCGATTATGGTTCATAGAGTAAGCACGCGCACGTCTGTATAAGGACATACCAATATGTAAATTTCTTAGTGTTAATTTAAATTGTTTGTCCCTAAAATATTAGAAGATAAAATCATATATGTAACAAATCCATCTGTGTGGTCAAACCCTCTTTGCAGCCATTATAATAGGGATTCTTTTAAAATTATAAGTATCTAGGTATTTCGCTTCGGATATATAGCCTTCCTACAAACAGAAAGACGTTGAGGCGATATTGATACTGTTGAAGCCATTTGTATTTGAGCAGATCATTTAAAAACAACCGATGCACATCTTTCGTTAACTGTGATAGTATTTATAGTGTTTAAACATATTTTTAATAAAATTAATTTATATTTTTTTAATAAAAACTTTAAAATATAGAGTTATGACAGTTTTCCGAAGTGTAACAGTAAACAACATTCATTGTTATTGCATGAATAATTTTTTAACATGTAGGTGGAAACGATCAAATTATTTATCATTATATTTTTAAAATTGATTCTTTTTCCTGTTTTAAAATCAAAAATGCCAACGCATATTTTTACATTCTGCCAGGTAAAAATACATAAAAATAATCATTAATTTCACTATTGTATTCAAGTAAAGAATATTAAATTTAATTTACTTGACAATTATGATCATTTTAATTTATATTTAAACATTAAAATGTATACATAGTCATTTCTTGTCTGTTAAATACATATTCATTAACACACACATACATACTCATATTATTAAATATAATGAAATAAATTGAATATAATGAAAAATAAAAAGATATTAAATCTGGCAGGCTATAATAAGAAGTAAATTTAATTAACTTCTAAAGTCAAAATACGTTAAAAATATTCGAATATATAATTTGTATGAAACTATAGAACACTACATAAGATTTCTTACTAGTTGTTCTATTTTTTGTGGATTTTTTAGTTTTTAACAGTAACGAAAATTGCAAATTTAATTACTCAAACAAATTTTCAATTATTTGTTATTATCAAAAAGTGAATATGTACACTGAAAGATGTTATCTAACAAAATAAAAAAGGGTATATCCAAGTTTCTCATTACGTTTATAATTTCTACAATATTCATTTCTGTCCCCATAAAGTATAAGCTTTTTGAGTTCTTATACATTGCGATTTCGAAATCAACTTTGCCAAGGCACCAATCGAACAGACATAGTTTCGAATACTTTACTGTTGAAAATCAGCAAGATAGGTCAATGCCCATCGAGGCAGCGGGCAAAACATTATGCCTGCCTCTAATTTTGCCATATCATTTGGAAAAAACCTAGCTTAGTGAAGTTACTCCAATAACCAAAAAAAATATATATATTGGGCGAAAAAAAAAACATCCAGTAAAAAAGCTGTATCTCGCTCATATTTTCGAAGTTATGGGCCTCTGAACTTTTCATAGAATAGCACGATTGTGCACCATAGTTTTTCAGACACCAAACTGGGTATTACTTAAAAGCATTTGAAGAGATCATTCAGGAAATAAAAAAATTTTAAAAAATGGTTATCCTATTAAGAGCCGATTACATTTTCATATAACAACGGTCAAAATTATATAAATTATATATAAACTTTTTTTGTTCTTATTTTTTAATTCTCTGTCATCCCAATATTTTTTTTATTTTTTTTTTTTTTTTTTTTTTGTTTTGATGAAAAATAGCTCGAAAATTTTTTTTAAGACTTATTAATTTAATACGAAAATCCCGTGGCTTGATTTAATTTAATGTTTTACGAGCACCGTGCATAAAACAAAATTACATTATCGTAGTGATGTTGTGATATTTTTTCAGCCGTATGCAGTTGATAAAGAAAAATAAATTAATTACTGATTATTGTTTTGTTTTGCTTAAACTTGAATTTTTATCTTTTCTTTATTATTTGGACAAAAATCTTTAGTAAGACTGATTCCGAAAAAAATGATTCTGAACTCCTTTTTCTTCCACAGAATTCAGAAATTCCACAAGAAAAATTGATGTCTGTGAACTCGGTATAACTTAAAAAATACTATTGCGTTGTTCGTTAACTGTGCTTCTAGTATAAGGGTTAATAACATAAAAAGCTTTAGTAGAACTTTTGTATTCTTGTGGACTGTATATTTTTTTTTCTTTTTTCGCAAAACAGTACAAGTGTTAGGTCTACTTTTTGTAACAATATTATTTATTATGATTGTATTATAATACTTTTATACTTTAAGTATTACTACATGTTTGGGTTTAGCAATTTTATTTTTACTTGAAACAATAATATGCTTACAATAACAATAATATTATAAAATATTACAATAATGTGTACAGAACTGTGGAAATTTCTCTGGACTATCTTAATATCTGAAATTTAAATTTCTTTTTTTTTTAATTTTTTTGTTAATTTAATTACACACGAGATAACGTACGCACTTTTCATGTAAAAATATGTTTCTTCTTCATGTATTAAATTTGTATAAATCGCGTTTAAAGTTTTAAAAATTTTCATCTGTCTTCTTTGTCTAAGCAAATCTAAAAGTATTGATTCTTGATTGTGTTTGATTACATGACAGTAAATGGAAAAACAATTGCAATAATTTGGCTTAATTCAATTGTTCGAATTTGTATGAAAAAGGATGAGCATGAAATATTATAACGAATATATTCTTACATTTTGTTTTCGAAACGTGTTGCAAAAAGAAACTATACGCACAATTAAATACGCACACAATTTTACATCCTTCTATAATCCTATAAATAATTTGCCTTTTGTTACAATAGCAGCAAGTTGTCAATTATTCTTGCAATTTTTATATGTGTGACTTCATGCCACAACCAATTTTGTCATATTCAAATCATCCAATCAATTGAACAAATACATGCAGTCAATAACACATCCAGCACTACATACAATATTCAGACATACATTATTAATGAGACTACAACTGGAAGAAAATATGTATGAATGTTAGATGAGGGAATATAGACATGTACATATGTATGTATGTATGTATATATGTTGGTTACGATTTTAGCTACATCAATGGGAAAATACTAATATTCATGTACAGGCATGCAAAGAACTAAATTTAATAAACAGTTCGCTGAACAATAGTGTCAAATGTCTTTCAATTTATAGACAATTTGCTGGCGAAATCCAAATGAAAGGCAAAACAAAAAATAGTCAATGAAATTAGCGTACAAATGTCATTGCTTTTTAAAAAATATATTTTCAATTTTAAGTTGTCGGTTGATGTTGATGGTGATATTTGTCCTTTTTATATAGTCCTTCCCTTAACCCTCCTTAAAGTTTAACATAGATGACATCATTAAGCAAATGTGTCTGTATAGTCTACATTTGACGCACTCATAAAGCAGTCTTAATGATGTCATAAAAGTGTGAGTATTTGCAACGTTATTATATTTGTTTGTCAAATAAACATTAAACGCATCTTATATTCACCCCATTTTTTTTTTTTTTTTTTTTTTTGCTATTTAAGTATTTGCACTAAAACTTCTATTATAATTGACATTTTTGTGGCACAAATGATGCAGTGGTTATACATTAGTGAGCTATTAGTACATGTCATGTATAGATTGCATATATGGATGAATATTACGAGAAAAATTTTAAATGTAATGAGAAAAAAAAATTTCATATTCATTCTCTTTAATAGCCTACAGTTGGTGGAGATTTTCTAACATGGCTTTTAGGTAACATTCTAAAGGACTTAAATTTAAGTAACATTTCAATGTCTTTCTAATAAGATTTCACAGACTTTTATCTAAACCTGTCTCAAAATTATTTTTTATGTTAATAAATTTGGTAACCGATTTTTTTTAAATTTAACCAGTAATTGGTTTGACTTGACTTTATTACAAGATAAATGAAATATCCGACTTTTATAACTTATATTCCTTATGGCCTTCGAAAAATTGCAAGTTAAGGCAAATATCCACGATAAATATTAACTAAAGCAGCAAGTTTTAATCCTTTTAAGCTGCAGTAGCTTCATTTTATTTAGATTTCATTTTATAACTTAAAAACTTTTTCCCGTATTCATTTTTATTTTTATTTTTATCTATTTTATTTTTATATTTATTTTTAGCAATAAAGAAACTTTTACATAGATTTTCAACACATATTAGATTAGAAATTAACAATAGTTTTGCAATCCACACCAATTTCTTGTTATTGAAATAGATGATGCTGAATAAACCCTGTACTTCTATAGCAATTGTATTGCACGCAGGTATACCTGACGCTAGGTAATTTGCGATTAACGTCACATTACATTCCAACTGAGGAGTAAAACGTAATAAATTAAGCGTAGGTATGCAGCAAATCGGACTCCTGTTCCTTTAAAAAATTCCCAGTCTCGTTAATAATGCAACATGATATTTATGTGTCATTCATAGTTACTAAAGCATTTCATCCTGAAAAATAATAAATTTAGCTGCGGCTTTGGCTATAAAATCCATATTTTTCGTAGGAAAAGTACATATTCAGACACCGACTTACCTGTTTAACAAAATTTTATTTGGCAGGTCATCCTGAAACTTGATATTGATACTTCTTAGATATAATAACCTTAAATCTATCATAAATTTATTTCTTAAATACATTTTTAAAGCGATTGCCAAATCTAACAATATTGTCTAAACAATATACGGGGAACGCCTAACAATCGTGTAAACTTACAATTGTTGTCTGACAGCATTGTCGGATAATTGTTAGACTTCTACCTGACGCTAATGTTGTCAGATATCTCACAATTGTGTGAACACTTTTATTTGTTATTGTCAGAACATTTCCAGACGTTATCAGTTCAAAATAACTTAAAATATAAAGGAAAATTACTTCAAAAGAAAATTTAAATAAAAGATTAACCTGACGATTTTGAAGGTCAAAAAAATTCGCTTATTTTCCTACAGACGTTCAATCTCCGAGGGACTGGCCCCAAAAAAAACCTTAACAAAAAGCTACAGGAAAAAGCTTGAAATGTCATGGTCACATAAAAATATTTAAAAATTGATTCAGGAGGTTGAATCACGAAGAGGATTATAGGATGCTGGATGTGCAGAATATAAGCTGCACAAGGACAATATATGGCAGAAAGTTCCTGCGAGTTTCAATGACTTATATGGGTTAATATAGAAACAACTTTAAATAGAAGTCAGGTCAAAGTACAGATGAAGTTATGACATTTACATGGAAACATTTCAAGCCATTGATGTTTTTGGAAACCAATAAAGTGTGGCATAATAAATTGACAGTTTTCCGAAAATTTTCTTGCAACCGTGTGAGCAATTTTTTTTTTTTTTGCCATCTCATTGTCAGCACATTGCTTGCTCTGCCAATATTGTAAAATCTGACAACCGTCTGTATAGAGCTTAAGTGTTTAATTAATGTGCTGTTTCTGTATTACAGGGGATAAACTCGTCTGAAAAATTGATATGAAAATAATTCAAAAAACTGAGTGCCTTTCATACAAAATTATCAGACGAATTGATCGCCTATAATAAAGAAACATCACATAAATGTTTTTTATTATTTAATTAAACAAAAAAAACTTTTTTTAATTGATTAGAACAATACACTAAATGACAAGAGAGCATTTTACAGTTAATTTTTTAACTTTAAGTCTACGTCTACATTCTACTTAATCCAGTGGACATTAACGTATCATTGCTATTCATTTCAGGATCAAATCTGATAGAATCTCACAACATAAAAAAACATTTTATATTTTAGTTTTAAACATGAACGTTTGACGTTAAGCAAACATTGTAGTTTTGTAACATATTAAAGATAAAAGTTTCTAATTCTAATATTAAATCATTTGTAATAGGAAAACAAATAATGATTTATATTTTATTGCGTTTTATATTAACAAGTATTTGGTACCATTTGCTAATGCAGTTAGAAGAGGATTTGTTAACCAAGTTATAGTTTTTTAAATTAAAAAAGAAAATATGTTCACCTTTTTTTTATATAAAAATGTCACTACCATCTTTCTTCCTTTGTTATTAGCAGACTTTTTCATCTGCTCTTAAGATAAAAGATATTTCAAAATATGATTTAAATACCACTTTTTCATCAATAAAATATTTAAGATTTATAACTTAAACATATTCTCTTTTCTTCTAGTAAAAAGCACAGTTTCGTTTTTATTTATTGTTTTTATTACATGTCGTGACCTTTCAAGAGAAATGTAATTTTTTTCCATAAACTAATATTAAGAGAGTAAAATTAAGAAACATCTCTGAAATACACCGGAAAGTAGCCTCAAAAAATTGAAATTAATTTATTCACTTTTAACTGACTATTTATTTTGTTTTTTTCATACTCAACCGATTTCGATTATTTTATTTTTTTTTTTTGAAGGTGATTGATAAATTGATCTCATGTCGAAAAGAAAAAAATCTTAGAATTTAACATATTGATAGAACCGTAACGAACACCCATATAAAATTTTAAAAATAGTTGTCCCCTTAATTAACATAATTTGGCGGTCATTTATCATCTTTTAAACTGTTATTATCACACAGTTGCAAATTACACAGAATGTGTGCTTTAACGTCCATTATAGCAGCAAGTAAAGATATTTAAAAATAAATTATGGGATGTCCCTATAGGTTATGAAATGTAAATAATATTGCATTATCTTTTGAGCTGTTATAATTAAATACTTGAAAGAAAAAGAACGTGTATTGTTCAGTCGTCTACAACACTAACTAGACGAGATGAATTTTGTATCTAAAGTGATGCTGTAAAGGGTATCCTCATAGCTCAATATAGCATATGGGGTCAATACTGAAAACCAAATCCTAATGAAAAGGCTCAGTAAGTTATACGTAATACAGATAAACATTGGTACCTGACGATGGTCTTACAAGTGCTCTGCACTAGCGTAGCCAACAGAGCTGCAACTCTAACAATATGGCTGACAGAACTGTGAAATACGCCTTGCTTTAAGGTTGCAGACTATCCAGCCCTGTCTTTGAGAGGTGCAACAGCACACTCGGAACGGAACCACACCTTCCCTACTGACACCGACCTTAACCAACAGCCACCACGTGTACCCTTTAGGGACCTAACCAATAACGGCCAAAGAGATGGGCGGTTCTCTGTATAAGATATCGATTCCTGTTGCTCCAGTATAACTAAGGACACTGTTCAGCCCTTCGACAAGTACTTGTCTATCCAGATTTGGAGCCTGCGCACCGTGAGACTGGTTCTCCTTTTGCAACGAAATCACTTCGCTAGAACCCAGGTTAACAAGTCCATACTTTTAGGCCCTCCAGTAGTACTCGGTACGTAATATCAGATTAATATTTAAATTTATTCACGGTTCACGGCGTCCTTTTTAACAGCAGCTATATAAAAAGGACAGAACTTTATTATCATTTCGAAAAATTATGGCTTAAAAAAGCTGTCAGTCTCGTCCCTTATAGTGTACTTGCTTATACCTCAAGGGCGTTATTTTAACAAAAACTTTATACAATTTATTTTTTTACGTAAAAATATTCAAGGAGCAAAGATTGCAACAATTTTCTAAATATTGCAGTTTCTTCCATTGACGCGTACTGCTTTAATATTAAAGATAAATTTTTGCATCACCAGTGCATTAGGTAACTCTCTGAGTTTTGTGATTCATTACTTGCTAGCTTGCAAAACAAAATTACTTCTTAAATTTTCTTAATATTTATTGTAAAATTATTATTTTTTTTTATTAAGAAATTTTATCACTTGACTTGGTTTTTCCTATTAGACGTCATTCGTCTTGGCTCAAGCGTCAAGCAAAATCTAACTTTTTTAAATACTAAAAGCGTATTCATTTCCATTTTTAAAATAATCCAGTACGTCTTCAACACTGATTTTAACTGATTAAATTTCTATAGTCCATCAATAATACAACTATCGTCCGATAGTTTTACTAAAATAATTTCTTTAAATCTGTTTCTCAAAGATGTTTTAGCTTTTTTGTGACATTTTTTAAAGACTGCAGTTTTTTGCAATGTCTCTCCTTTAATTCAAATTACAGTGCTCCAAGTTTTTAATTAAGCTGTGATTATTAATATAATGTATTACAAACAAATGTTATAATGTATGTAATTAATTCATTTTAAAAATACACAAATATATATTTTTTTACTTCTTTAATTTAAAATATTTAAAATGCTATAACCACGTTATTGCATCCGCATAAACTGATGTCTATCACAGTTCGTAATGTGTCTACAAAAGAACTCATCATAAATTTGCCATAAATGCGTTGTGAGTTGACATCATCTTTTTAAAAAGACTGCAAATGCACGTATTTTATTACATGAGTTATTGTCCTTATTGTGTGCTACGTTTCGTTCATTTCAGTTTAAGTAAAATTGTTGCATTTTTTTAATACAAACGGCTGCCTTTAAATGGAGACAAAGGCATCAAACACTTTATCACTGTCAGAAAGTTTACATGCGTTAAATACATGTTTTTTTTATTTTTCATTACTTTTGTTGTTGCCATAACATCAGAGAGAATTTCTCTTTTAATAAATAAATTTAAATGAGGAATTTAATTAACTAAGAAGTATATGTATTTATTTATTTATAATATTTGTATTAAGCAAAATTAAATTTTATTTAACAGAGTAGAAACAATTTCTATTGATCAAATAAATACATTTTGCAGATGTTTTAAAGTAACAAACGTAATGAAATTTCAAATATTTAATTTAAAATTGTTTCTACAAGATTATTATATTTGCTTTGAATCTCTTATTTATTACTTTTTTTTTCAGGTATGTGAATATTGTTTCTCTTAATAATCTTTTTTAAAAGTAAGTAAATGAAATCAAATAACTTAAGATGAAAAAATTTAACAAAATTAACCCACTAGGAAGAAATCTATTAATTGATACGGCATTACATCTCAAACTAAGATATTTTAAAAGGTTTTCTTATAGTAAAAGTTGTTTTAATAAAACAATATATAAATGTTTGTATGTTTTAAACGATGTAAAAATTATTGGTTGCCTTCATGGGTTAAAACATTATATGCTTCATAAAAGAAAATAGAAAAATTAATAGTATTTTTCCTGTACAAATCTATCAAGCAAAAAAAGAAAAAAAAAAACAAAAAAAAGAAGCTTACAAAATGAAGTCAATGAAATGGATCCATTTAACATGAAAAAATAATTGGTTTTCGAAAAAACTACGTCAGTAACAAGAAAATGAATTGACCACAAATCTCTCTAAATCTTAAAACCTCATGAACTTTTTCAAGTAGAAACTGAAAAAAGTCGGCGGCAAAAAATGAAAATCACTACAACATACGGCTTTTAAGTAAAATGTATTATGAACACACTTAGAAACTTGTACACACCACTAGCAAGCAACGTGTAGAAAACCGCAGAGTCACATATATTAAAAGTGCAAATGTAATGACCACATAAAAACAAAAACAAAAAAAGGAAAATCCTTCACTTTATGCTTTAAAATGAATGGATGTACAATAGATACTTATTAGGTTGGCACTCATTTAGACTGTTAATTTTTTATTGCAGTAGGAAATGCTACAAAACTTGATTGATTGAACTAAATTTCAATGATAAATACATAATTCTGAACAGAATAATAATTAAACAAAAAAGTGACTTAAAAATGAAGCTCCCTTATTTACAGCCTCCCGCATTATACGAATTATTGGAGTTGGTTTTTAAATGGAAAAAATTAATATTTCTAAATAATGAAGTTCTACAACCTTCTAATATGGAAAAAGTTAAGGGTACTTTTTATCTTTTAAAGATTGAAAATAGTGTTGTCAAGCTGGCAGGTTCGAAATTGGCCTCACTTAACCTTTTACGGGTTTTTAATTGTCTTCTTAAAAAATCCATTCTAAAACTAACCTCGGCCATCCAGTTAACTAGACACATCAGCAACAAAATAATTCACTCGGCCTAGGCAGCCCTAATGCCCTTAAATCAATACAAGTGGCAATATAAAATGCTATTTATTTCCTTCTTTTCTTTGCTGGAAATATAATCTCAGTGTATTTTATACACTGAAGCTACCCGGAAAATAAACACAATTTTTTTTTAAAATAATATTACATAAGTGTGTGTCTGCGTCTGTATTCAATACATCTACACTTCTCAGATCTATGTATGAGTATTCTATTTCTAAGTACTTTTCTGCTTTGTAAGTTAATCCGTAATACATAAATGTCATTAGAAACATGCTGAGTAAATTTAACACTGGTATAAAGTTAAACGAGAGCAATGGAAGCAAAGAATAGAAACATAAAACATGAAAATACTATTAATGTTTGTTTTAATGGCAACAAAATTAAACAACAAAAACACAAGAAAAGGATAATTAATAAATGGCAGGATGAGTAAACAAACTTTTGA
Organism: Cistogaster globosa; assembly: GCA_937654795.1. Lineage (NCBI taxonomy): Eukaryota > Metazoa > Arthropoda > Insecta > Diptera > Tachinidae > Cistogaster > Cistogaster globosa. The sequence goes on along the minus strand of OW569403.1, from coordinate 41,285,236 downwards.
AAAAATTTAATATTTAATCATTTAAATGAGTGAAGAAGAGCGTATAGTAAAAATTTTCAGGCTTCTAAATATTTATACTTATTTTTACAAAAGATGTTACTCATAGATGTTTTTTAAAGGTTTTTTAAACAGGAATTCTGCCGTAGTGTACAAAAATTATTTTGGTAAAATCTAAAGATAAACTAACAAAGGGTGTGTAAATTGAAGATTCAATGCTTTAAAACAAAATATCAAAAAAAAAAAAAAATGTTCCCAATGAAACTAATGAATTGGAGAAATAATTTTATGCTATTAATTGTGAATACGTGTAGTAGCAATGTAACCGCCATTACTAAAAACAGGTGATATAATTTGGATATTCATTTTTCATTTACTTTTCGCATCAATTGCGGCCGTATTTTGTCAGCTATAGTGCTTCGTTAGAAGACTTCAACCACCTCTGGTTAAGTAGCGAGCAAGACTGGAAATAAAAATAATATAATCTGATGGATTTAAAAAAAAGAGAAATCTTGGCAAACAGCTAACAATATCAACACCTGAAGTTAGATTGGTGTACAAGAAGTAAAACTGCTTTAAGACAATAAATGTTTTTTACTTTTTAAATAATACACGCACACTGGAACAAAATTAAAATATTTTCGAAACTTATCAGCCATTTGTAAATGGCAAGGACGGTAGATACACAGTTAAGAATTTGCAGAGTAGAGGAGTATTTGAGCTAAAGTTTTGAGGCAGTTTACCATCCACTTTCCAGGGATGGCGCTATGTGGTCGCAAGATTGGGTACCTCGCACCTAAAAATTGTTCTAATGCTTGGCATATGTTCAATTAAAAAGCAGAAGCATAGTAGAGAAGTCTTTAAGCTTAAAATTTTTAAATTACCAATATTAGTTATTAGAGGTAAAAGTACGTCTCAATAACAACTTACTTAGCTCTTCAGAAAAATTCTCACAAACATTTTAAATAAAATAAAGATTATATTTTCCAAACAATAAAGTAAAGACAGAGACCAAAGTTTAACTAAATAACAACAATCATTAACAATCATTTTATTTTTCGTTATCCACTGTATGCTGCTGACTTTTTTTCGACTTTTATACAGTTAAAAGATGATGAAAACTGAAATATCACAAAACACTATGATAATTTATTTTTGTTTACCTCAATATCATTCAAATTATGTGTTCTTATATATAAGTATTCCAATATGTTTCTTACTTTTATAAATTTATATTACGTCGGATAAACATTTCTACACTCCTTTAAAAAAAAGTTCTATCTGAACAAAGGCTAAACAAAAGGCATTTCTCAAAATTAGCAATCGTTGTCAAAAACTTCCTATAAAAAAATTTTTTTTTTTTTGTTATTTCTTATTTTTGAAAATTCCTTAAAAGTATTCTTTTATTTTCTATAAAATTAGAAGAATTTAATTAAAACGTGACCTTATTACAAAATATTCCGATTTGAAATGGCTTTTAAAGAAAAGTTTTAAAACATAAAGCGCATTTTTATGTCGAAGTTACTGCAGCATTTTTTAAACTCCACAAAACTAGAATTATTTTTTATTTATTTCTTGATAGTTATTTTTTAATTATTAGACTAAATTAAAATTTTTATCAAATTATAACTAGAGTTCTAAAGTATTCAAAGAGAAAATTAACGTAAAAAATAACAAAATAAACTACGGTACTTACCTTTTAATGATCCTTTCAAAAATATACACACACACATACCATCAAAGGCTTCTATGTAACTAAAAAAATCCAACCTAAAAACGAAAATTAAATCATGGATTTAAAGGCTCAAACATTTCTAAAAACAAAATTGTAAAAATACTTCGGTTTGAAAACCATAAAATCTGCAATAAAACTTAAAAATAAAAATGTTCCGCTTTGAAAACAGCAAATAGAAATCAGTAACTGTAAAAATCTTAAACTGCAGAAAATTGGGAAAAATATGATAAAAAAGCATGAATAGAAATCCCATTTTTTCAAATAAGAATAGCTAAAGATATGGGTTGTTATATAAAAATATTTTCATAACCGTTTTTGTTCTTTTCACCTTGTGGCAATTTCAGTGAGCTTAGTCACGCTTATAGATGAAGTAAACTTTCAATACATATATAAATATATATTTTCTTTTTGTATGAGTATGTTAGTGTTAGCTATTTTTAATATGAATACTTGAATGTGAAGAACTTAAGTATTTAGTAAAATATTTATGAAATATCTGCAGCCGTTGTGTTGTTCTCAACATTTTAAAACTTACTATTTCTTTAAGATCAGTTTTTTGTTTGTAAAACTTTTTTTAATAAAAAGCCACCAGAATTTCAAAAAAATGTTATAGTTAACACACCAAAGGGTAACAATTTTTTTTTTAAAATATCGATAGTGGTTTTTAATGTTAAATAATGATTTATTAATTGAGCCGTTTATTTTTAAAGTGGAATAAGTCACTTTGCTTTTAAGCTGATGCACATATTTGGGAAGACATTCTTCTACTTTTATCCCAAGATGCTTATTTTTTCCCCAACAAAAAGTTCAAAAGGTCAACATAAAATCGCAGCAGTTCCAAATATTGAATTTTATATATTTATTTTTGAACTTTAAAATTTAAGTTTTCTTCCTTGCTGTTGTTTTGGCTCATAGAAACACTAGCTAAATAGATAAATTGTTAAAGAATTTTTATCTTAATACTCGTAAAAGCGTGTTTAAATTTAATTAATATTTTAATTTGTTGTGTTGACTGTTTTGTTAATTTTATATTGTGTTTTAAACAAAAAGGAGTTTTTTCCGGTAAAATATTTACGACTTTATGTATCTAATTTCTAATTTTGGAATGTTGTCTATTTATACAAAAACTTTGTTGGAGTTAATGAATTCAGTAACTGAATACGAATTTCCATTATTTCTGTGAACAAAATACTGACATAAAACTAAACTTTAAAAATAATTACAACATTCATTAAGTTCACATACCATCTTATTTTCTTTTATTCTTTTCATCTATAAAAAATATAAAAAGAGTATCAAAAAAGTTTTAGCTCATTTTCTAAAAATATCATATCTGTTCGTTTTTGACTGTGTTTAAAACCCATTAATAAGATTAAAAATGTATATATAAATTTTTCTTAACTTTATGACATGATTTTCCTTTTTACAATCCATTCAATTTGTAGCAGTATGGCATGAACCACAAAGGTCACAGCCAATACAAACTGCACACTTGTTAGTTTATGTTTTTTTTTTCTATTATATTTTTTTATGTTTCGGGAAGTGGAAAGAGATGTTCAACCATAAATTATTATTTTATAGATTTTGTTCTGTTTTTGACTGCCTTTTTTGTGTGTGTGAATAACTTTTTTTTCATTTCCGTATTGACCATATGACCATTTTTTGTTGCTATGCTTCTTTTTACGGAACTTATCACGTTTAGTCATGCACGCAACTTTAATTGTGCAAGTCACATTTTTGAAAATTACAAAAAAAAATTTATAAAATAAAACCATTGTGTTTAACGGTCTTAATTTAATGAAAACAAGTATTATATAAAATTTGAGCATGCTTTACCATGCTATATCCGGCTTTTAATAATAACAATTTTTGTAAGCTTAATTGGCCATTACATTTTCATATTACTCATTATGTTGACAAACATTGTGCTGATGTGGAAGCTTAATAGTCTGGTGCATGAGGACACGATTGCTTACAGTCATTCCGGTTTTTATGAGTTTGAGCAGATAACCGTTTTAAAAAATATTTCATTTTAAATATATACAATTTCATACAAAAGGTTTTACAAGTTTATCTGGTTTCACAGTGCAGCTTTATGTGGCTTTTTGAAAAGCCTATTGATTTCGGATACGATTGAATTATCCAAAAAGGGTTTCTCAACAAGTTTAAGAAATTTCGTTCATAAATGAAAATAAAGTTTTTGAAATCATGGTAACAATTTTTTTAACATTATTAGATATGTTTGTAACCTCGATCATGCATGACACGCACATAACAAGTCACAGCACTTCCATATCTCAACGAAAAACATATAAAACATAGAAAGAGAGTTCCAAACCACTTGTACTAACTTAACGCGTAAGATTTTTACAAATTTGGCAATAAATTCTAAGAGTATGTTTACACGACACCTGCTTCGCTCTCTATTCTTACTTCACACTCCAATCATGAGCGAATCTACTTGCTTCGCCATACAAAATTATGAGAGCGAAGTTGATAGATTCATATTGAATTTACTTGCGAAGCGTGACAAATTTCTGTCTTCTCTAATTTTTATCGCAAGTTTATCTGAACTAGCGGTATAAAATGTAAACAAAAAGAGAAAAACAATGTTTAAAGTGGTGTGTGGATATGTGTAATAAAAAACAATTAATTTCATTAAATTTTTAAAAGTAATAAATTACAAACAAATACTCATATAATTTAAACGAAAACTAAAGTTTTGGATCAAATTATTTGAAGGATGTTTCAGTTCTTGTGCAGACGTCCAATCGAAACATGCAGCATGTGTCGTGTAAACAGCATGCTTCGCAATCATGATTCGAAGAGCAAAGCAAGAGCTTCATTTTGCGGTGGAAACATACTATAAGACGTTACAATGCGCAGCATAATATTTTCTAATACTAAGCCCATTTCTTCTTCGTCTTTCTGCCTAATTTTTGTACCCCTTACCACAGGTTAAAAGTTTTTCTTTCCGTTTGTAATTTCTACAATAAAAGTATATAAATTCTGAGACCATATGTTTAGCGAAGTCAATTGAACGAATTCAGTCCGTTGTGAAATCCAATTTGCCAAAGCACTAGATAAGCTAGAGAAAATTTAAGGATGTCAATCGATTAAATATAGTAATCAGCAAGATCGGTCCAGGGCCTTCGAGGCAGCTGGCAAAACACCAGGCCTGCCAGTAATTTTTCATATATTTTAGAAAAAATCTATGTAAATGAAGTTACTCCAATCAAAAAATATATGCGGCGATAGAAAATAAATAAATAAGAAAAAAAATTAAAAAAATTAAAAAAAAATTTACGCTCGCCCATAAAATTATATGTAACATTTTATATATTCTTTTCATATTTTATAAATATATCTCATCAGAATATTTGTTTTTTTTTATTTACTTTACTTAAAAAGGCTTACAGATATGGTAATGGGTATATAAGATTCGACATAGAGGAACACAGCAATCTTACTTATTTAGTTTACTATGACAGAAAAATATTCACTCTTATTCTGTTTGGCGTTGTTAATATCGTCGTCAATTTTAAGACAACATCAATTAAACACAACATCAATACTAATTTGGTATTTCCTAACAGCTTAATGACGACGTTGACTGTTTATCGATAATATAAATAAGTAAAACACATATCCAATATTTGCGACAGATAAATACAAATTTAAAAATACAATTAAATTAAATAGTCTAAGGGCCATTATTGCAACTTGTCGTTAGTTAAAGGAATGATTTTAGCAGATTGATGTATAGCTTTGCATTAATAAAACTTTCAATTTTTAATGTTATTATTTAATGGATAAAAAAATAAGTAAAGTTTTGAATATGCAAATCCATTTATCAATCCGACAAGTTGTAATAATGCCCCTGCGAAATTCTCTAGCAAGGAATAGACTTTTTCTAACTCTTCCATTAATTTTTCAAATTGACAGGGGTTAGTAATTTTAGTGTTTCACATTTCCTTTATGTTATTTTATTTGTTTCTTACTTGGCTTTTTTTAATATCGCCGTACGCTTTCTAATTTTTCTAAGTTTTCTTTAGCATACGTCACAAAACAACACCAAAAATGGCGACGACAAACTAAACGGCAACATCAATTGTTCTTAGGAAATACCAAACATATGTCGACAGTCATCGATATATGACCACATTGACAACGGGAATACCGTTTTACAACAAACGAAGAAAAACGACGTCGTCTTGTATTGATGACGCCAAACAGAATAAGGGTGATTAAAAGTTATTCTTAACTAATCCAAAATTTATTAAAATGTGTGTTTAGCATCAAAACATACCTTAATATGAGTCTTCTACAATGAAGCCCGAACACTTTCCTACTTCAATTACATTCGAATGCAAGATTGCTTGACACACATATGCCTTATTTGATCAAAATTCTCTGTTTATTTAGCATTATTGTATATCACGATATTAGATGTTTACTAAACATGCACTTGTATAACGCAGCCATTCACACATGATCTCTTGTTTGCTTTCATGAGCTTACACCATCTCATCATATTAGGCTACATGTTAAATGTTTTTATCCTAATCAAGTCTTTGGATAAACTTTCAACTATTGTTGATTATTACAACGGTAGTCAGAGGGCCTTTAATTTTAATAATAATTAAAATTACTTTTTCTTTAAACAAGGTCTTGTAATAAACAACGGAAAATTTTATTGATGTAAGATATTTTCTTTAAAAGTATTAGTTCAAAAATCTATCTAAACTTACACTTTCCTAGTACGTTTGAATTTGAATTAATTATTTTTTCCCTTTTTTTTAACGAAGAAGCAAATAAATATGATGCAGCAATCATGGCTATTCTTCAATTGTTAGCTTGCTTTCTTTTACAACACAAACTTTCTTAAAAAAAGGTAACAATTTTGATTTTATTTATCTGAAATCCAATCCCTTCTTTTTACAAAAATCCTTAGTCTGAAAAAACCTCATACAATTTTTAAAACGATTTTGACCACATAAAAAAAAATTCGAGTTAGTGGCAAAGGAACTTGGTTTTTGCTTAAACTTAAAATACTACGCAATAAGAAGGTTGAAAAATAATATCTTAGAATATTTATTTCCCCTATTTTAATTTAATTTTCTACACTGCTCAATTTGAAGGTGCATTTTTTTTAACAAAATTCGAATATAAAAACAATAATTTTTTGCTTTGAAATTAATTTATAATTATTTAATTAAAAATAATTATTTGTCATTTTAAAATAATTTCTTAATTGCTTTATGTAGTTTTAATTAATATATGAAAATTTTTTTTTATTTACCAAACAAAAATATATTTTAAGTGGCATTTAAACAAAACACAATGGAAAATTAATTATCGAAAAATTTGTTTCAATAAAAAATATTACATTTAAAATAACAATAATAATTTTTTAATTAAACACGAACTAGTGTACTTAAAATGTAGTTCAGCCAATTTTCTAGCTGTCAAGGCTTCAATTGTTTCAACTATTTATACGAGTGTTAGTAGTTAAAAGCATCGTAAATAAAAAAATTATTTGTAAATTATTTTCCAAAATATTACTTGCAATGTGCTGATGAAAATCCGCTAGTCGAATGCTAACATTCGATTAAATTAGTCAATTAGAAATTATTAAAAAATAAGCAAACCAGCTTTGTGTTTAAAAACCATCTCTGGTTACGTTGAAGTTTTTTGGTTTATTTCAATAAGATAATGAAGTAAAAATTCCAATTTAAGTATCCAGTGCTAAAAGCTACATCAAAACTAATCGAACAAATTTAAGATATTTATTGTTCTCACAAGCGGGCTGTAGTGCACGATAAACGTATGTCTGTGCTATCATGGATAAGCAATGGGTAAGAAATCTATACTCACCAATGCCGAATCTTATATACCCTGCCCCATATAATTAAATGTAGTTAAGTGAAAACTGCCATCCGCTCTTAATGGGAAAGATCTCTTTAAAACCTTTTAAATCGAACCCATATTTATGTAAAAAAAATTTGCGCACATTCGTACTTTTCGGAAACATGAGCAAGCGCCAATTTTTTCTTATTTTTTAATTCTTTTTGGCCCCATATATTTTACTTCACTAAACTATTTTAAGCGGTCTCGAAGTACATGGAACGATTTTGGTCATTTTTTTAGCAAAATTTTCAATTGGCATATTTTAATTTTCTCCAGCTCATCTAGAGCATTGACAAAGGTTATTTCAACCCGAACATGGACGGAATGACGGACGTCGCTCAGTCGACTTCGAATATATATACCTTATGGGGTCACGAAGGAATATTGTTAAAATTACAAACGAAATAACAATCTTAAATATGCCCATTCTCCACCTGTGGTGAAGGGTATTAAAATTGATCGCCCAAATGGCTATCTCGCTCTTTAATGCGTGCTCATTACCCTAAAAAAAAAACTTGAAAATAAAACGGAAATCTATGCAATATAATGATCTTTGCTCTCGGTTTGCATGAGAATGGAAATATTAATTTTTATCTTTAAAAAAAATTGAAAGGTAATAAACGGAATATTTTATAGGTGATCAGCCGAAAAAGAACAGAAGTCGAGAGAAAACAGCAATATTTTATTCAAAAAATTTTTGTTTAATCGAGATAACGTTTGGATGTGGATAATACACGTCAGAATAAAATTTGAGACGAATTTGAATTATCTTTAAGTAAAGTCTAACGAACTTTATTGGAAAACATGGAAATAATTAGTTTAGAACACATGTGTGATTCTCCATCGTTGCGTAGACTTTTTCTTTTACCCTCGTAATTTACGCAGTTTAATTGGCAAAAAGCACCAAAATAATAGATATGAGAATACTGTTTCTCGCACTAAATCTAAATGTGCTTGTTAAAGACAAGTACTTTTTCATGTTTAAATCTATAATTGTATTTGCAAAACAAAGCAAATCACTGCTTTTTAAATAAATATATAAAATATTATATATTTAATTCAATAAATGTCACATGTGTTCTAAGTTTATTTGTTTTTTTTTTACGTAATGTATAATATTAAAATACTTTTGAACTGAAAATTTAATTTTTTTAACTGCTGCATTGTAAAGATAAAGGAACTTTTTTCTACCTAATTAAAAAAAAATAATTTTTTACTTTAACGTTATTTTTGCAGAAGATGTAATGATAAGCTTGTTTGTCAAATCATCGTCATACGATAACTAAATAATTAACTTGTGATTTTTTCTCGAAATTAAGAGCATAATATAAATTTAGTTATAATAAATGTTTCAAAAACATCTTTTAAAATCTTATCAATGCCTAAACAAGAAAAAAATTTCTATAATATAAAAAAATTTCGTAAAACAATAAAACATTTTTTAATCATAAAACATTGGTTGAAATTCTTTAAGTACAACAGACGACTGCTAACTTTAAAGGAAAAAATATCCCCAAACAAATTTAAACAAGAAACAAAATAAATTTTTGTTCAATTTCTTTTCAAATCTCTAGCGCATAAAAAAATACAACTACATTGCTTAACAATCAAAGAAATGTATAAAAAAAACATTACAGAACAATCGGGAAGAATAATAGGAAATAAAATATTAACATTAGAAACAACAATGTTCTAAATCAATTCAACAAGAGAGAAAAAGAAGCTAAGAATATTAAAAAGAAAAAAAACTTTTACTATGAGTCTAATAATTGTAAAGAATGCAAGCCTCTTAACCAGAAAATGTTACAATTTAACAAACCTAAAGCTTACAACAAATACAAATACAGACAAAAACGACAAACTAGAATCAAATCAATTAACAAACACAATGACCACAAAATTCCCTACGGCTACGCATACATGTATTTCGCAACAATACAATCACAACATTGACTAGAGAAACATCAATACCCAACATAAAAAGAAAAATACATATTTTTTTACATTACTTTTTCTCATCTTTTTATAAATTCACATGAAACTACAACAAACAGCACTAAAGGGACACTTAAATTGCCAATGAAAAGAAAATAAAGAAAACTTAAACGCCAACTTTTTACAAAAACAACAATAAGTTTAAGATAGCAGCATAATATAATGTAGCAAAAATATTGCTACTCAATTGCTTTAATGCCTCTGAAACAACCAATATTAAATAATTTTTTGTATTTGAAATAAATTGTTTCGTAACTGTTTGAATGTGCAGATGCTTTCATCTTTATAAAGAAATTTAGAAAAATGGTTTAATATATCATATGTGCAGTAAAGAAAAAAAAACAAGAAAACTGAACTTCTGATTTCAATAATTACAATTAAACCTTTTACCACGGGCAGAAAAAGGATCGCATTTTTATACTCTTCGCGAAATAAAAACAATATAAAACTTTTTTTCAATTAAAAAATTAATAAACTCAAACAAAATTTTTATTTGAAATAGAACTATCACAGATATAGTCAAATTAATTGTACAAATTCGTAAATATTTAATTGAAAAAAAGAACTTAACAAAAATATTTATAAAAGCAAATTATGTATGCAGAGATAAATTTTAAAATTTTTAGCTTTGACACAAACCTTTCGATTTAACAAAGCTCTGTTAAAAAGATAACATAGCCCTGTTAATGGAATAAAAATTCAGTTAAACTGAAAATTTTATTAAACCAGAAAATATGGCAAAACCAAAATGCATAGGATTTGTTAGCGAGGTGTCCTTTTATAAATCTCAATACTTATAATTTTTAAGAGTGATAGTTGAAACGGGTTTAAAGGCATTTTAAAATTCTTAAACTGGTCGGATGCTCATTCCTAAATAGAGGTTGAGGCCTAAGTTTTCCAAGATATTATGTAAAGATTTATCTTAAATTTACTGTGTCTACTTGAAACAATTTATACCAATATTCTGGTTCAAACATTGAATTATTTACATAATGCATCATTTCTTAGTATTTACTTTATTTGGTGTTATGGAAAATAAAGGTAAATGGCAAAAATTCATAATGTAAGCACTATATCCTCCTATTCAACAAGGATAGGTAAACTCGAAAGTCAAATACCTTGATATTCATCCCTATAGGCATTTGACTTGAAAAAATTTCCGCAGGTGGCTCAAAACTCCTTAATGCAATCTTAAAGCCATTATAATATAATAAAATCTAAACATCAGGTATTGCGTTTTAAACTCAAAAAAAAGTGACAGGCTCTTGAATAAAATTCTACGGATGGTAATTGCAGCTTTCTGCCTCATTAAAAATCTAACTCCTTGAAAATAATTTTAAAGTAATTTAAAAAAATGCAATTATTAACGTTTACTATTAAGACCCGAACTAATCGACATCTTGTTTAGCAAAGATGTGCTTTTTTCAAGTGCAGATAGATTTATTTTCACGGTCTCTTATTTTTCAAACCATCTCAGCTGAAACTGTTTTTATTTTGCCCTTTACCTAATGCTCCGTTAAAATTACGTCCTTAATTTCCTTATATCATATTAACAACCCCATCCATTGTTCAGTTACAGGTAGAAGTAGCAGCTATTTTAGCTCTACTAACTACGCGCTATGAAGAAAATAACTTCAGGTTCTAAATATGTAAAGAGTTTCCAAATGTTAGTTTAGAAAATATATTTAAACAGATAAACGGAAAGAAAAGGTTAATAGGAAACATAATGCCCTTTTTTATTGAGGTTTCTTCTATTGAGCTCAATAATATAGTGTAATGAAAAACCGCTCCAATCGCCCAAAAACCCGCTGCTTTTTTAAGAACTTAAACTTTGTCCCGTTTTCTTAGAATGATTTACATTTACAATAACTTAAATTGGCTAAATCATAAATAAATAAAAAATTAGCAAAATACTAATATTTGCGAATTTGTTAACATCCACATTATTAATTAACCGTGCGGTTAGTTTTGTAGCAACTGATTAAAGGCCCAACTATAATGTGCATAAGCTAGCTTGAGCTTATGTCAAAAACCCAACGAAAAGCCTGTCAAATGCTTAGGTAATTCCTTAAAGATTTTTATGTGTCTACAATGTACTTACATAAATTTAAAAAAAAATTTGCCACAGTTGCACATTCATGTTTAAATCGTACTCTCCCAAAAATATATATATTTTTAAATAAATAAAACTTGTAAAGAAAAAGGCATCGAAAAAATATAATATATATATTTAACAACATTGATTTAAATAAATGTACTTTTTTTTCTAGTTTTAAATTAAATTCGATGAAAAATGGCATGTTGTTTTATGTATTTTTGGTGAAAAGTAACAAAAGATGCAACGGTGTCACTGATTTAATTTGAAAGCAATCAAAAAAAATTATAGCGAATTGTTATAATAAAAACGCATCATTTTCTCTCATATAAACCCTTCTTTTTTTACATTTTCTATTAAACTAAAAAAAAATCTTTTTCAATGTCGCTCTCCACTGCAATTTTTTCTTTATTGATTTATGTATGTATACACCAAGCGCAATCAGCTGTTTCAGTACGGAATGTACGATCAGCTTCGTTCATTGCTTAAGCAAATGACATTTGACGAAACTTAACGAAAAGTTCTCTTAAGTACATTATAGCTTACCACATTTGATTAACATGTATTTGCACAGTTGTATAAGTTGGCATAAGCTTGTATATGCACATTATAGTTGGGCCTTAAGTTCGAACAAAAATTTTTTATTTGTGGAACAATAGTGAATCCTTATATATTTTAGATGCGCCTATTGTTCACATTTAGTTTAAACTAAAAATTTATACAAGTATTTTAACTTCTGATTCCCACCAAACAATTCTAGATTTTCAGGACAACCTTTAACCTATAATTAATTATAGTTTTACTGCATCTTCTATAAATAATGTTCTAACAAACTTCTATAAATAATGTTGACTTTATTTGTTTCAATAACATTTTTTAAAGGCGTGTTTTATTTTCCTCTTGCTTTTATGTCTATGAACGCACAAAAATTTAATTTGTTTTTCTAATTTTTTAATTGTTTACAAGGGCTGTATTTATTTCATCTATAACATTCAAATAAGCAAAAAAAAAAACACAAAAAGAAAAAATTTGTTTTGGTAAGAAATAAGTTTCTCAATGTTGTGTAGTTGGTTTACTTCCATTTGCGTACAAGCAAAATGCAATTACAATATGTATCGTAACCACTATCGACATTGAGTTTACATGCAGTTATACGTATCGTATGCAATGCAAATAATGGCCAGCAATCTGGCAATATTTTACATTTCCTACAAAACATTTGTAAAGCCACTGGTGACTGTGGTTTGGCTTACAATTGTAAATGAGCTGAAAAATTTTAGTTTCTGAGAATAATTTTTTTCGGTACAAAGGAAAATGTTTGATTGTTTTTCTGCACGTACGGGCATTTTTCTGTTCATATCGAACCTTAAAAACAGTGGTACTAATAACAACTTTTCAATCATTTAAAAAAAATTTTTGTATTTCAATTTCTTGAATATTTTCTTTTAATTTCTTAATAATCTTTATATAATAAAGTTTGAAAAAAATATGGTTTCAATACAAGCAATAAAATGTGTTTTATTCGTTATAATTTTTTTTTAATTTTAAGTAAAACTTTCTGTAAGCTCATAACTGAAAAGAACAACTGACATGGACCTCAACATTTATCATGTTATTCGTGACACACGGCCGGCAACGCTAGAACAAGTGGTTAAAAATTAAATATCCAGAATGCGCTAAATCAATAACAGTCTTGCCAGCCATACTTTTGAAATACTTTTCAAATGTTAATATCATGTTCTGATGTTTCGAATTAAGACATTTTTTTATAAATAATTTTATTTTTTGTGATATTTTTAAGATATAAAATACTATTGAATATTTTATTGGGACCAGCACTAAGAGGATGATCCCAGCTTGTAAAACGCATTGTGCTGTAAGGAGATTTGATATGGGAAGCGGGATAGCGGGACTAGTGTTTGTGGGCATTCGTTTTGAATCTTTTCACGCTGAAAGTATAATTATAACCAAAGCTGTTACTACAAATGTGTTTGCAGCTAACTTTAATTTATATTCTATTCATATAATCAACACTTTGATAGTGTTTAAAGTAATAATTCTCGGCATTGTTTCTATAACTAATGTGAGAAATTTACCACATGACAATTTAATAGCCATCTTGTATGAAGCGTGGTGTAGTAAAGTTAAACTTAAACTCCTCGTTACTTAATATTATACGATATTATTTTAGCTAACCGTGTGTGAAATAATGTGACTTAAACATTTTGAGAGTGTGAAAAGTTTCTCACATAAGTTACAGAATCAAAGAACTTTTTCCCACACATTCCACTAAAAATAAAAGTATCTATTCCTGTTATGTATTAAATAAATAGACGACAACAGATTTTGGCAGCTGTTGTCATGTACTCACCTACTGAAATACTCACTGGTTAAGCTACTGGTTAAAATATTTTAAAATTTATATAATGCAGTTAAAGCTCTCTTTTTTAAATCAAAGCAGAAATTTGCAAAACAAACAATCTCTTCGAATTGAAAATTATTTGGAAAGAATATTAAAAAATAAAAAGTCAATTTCATAATCATACATAACGACTTGGATTTAAAAACAAAATTTTAATTTCCAAATTGCAGTAGATAACTCATATACCAAGGGGTGCTACCTCTTGAGAAACTGAATTGTCTTATTTTGAAGATAAAGGACATGAAAATCTTAGCAATATAAGATTCGAATTCAAACACTGAACTTTTGAAACGCATATGAAATGCCTTATGTTTAATTCCATATCTCAACTCAACCTACCACTGTACGGGGTGGTGAGGCAAAAGAAATTCAAATTTTAAGATCCGACATAAATAGTTTTTGTTACGTACTATTTTCGATATTCATGTTATTTTTTTCTACTATGCTTTCAGTTTTAAATTCAAAGACATTTTAAAAAGTAAAATTTCTAAAATATTGATGCTTAGCCTTCTGGCTTTATAAAAAATTTGCTTATTTATGTTTGTGCAAATAAAAAAGTGTGTTCGCATTTAGAATGCATTTTAGTACATTCTGTTTGTATTTATACTTTCTGTTTAAGTTTCAATGTCACATTAAAAAAAAAAAACTATTTCCTTTCTTTTTTTTTATATTTCACAATTAGAATAGAGAAAAAAAACAAATTTTGTTTTACATGTCAAAAAGGCCTAAGATTTTGTTTTATAAGCATACATTTGTAAGGAATTTCTTTTAAAATTTTGCCTTGATTCTTTAAAGGCATTTATTCAAGGCAAATATTTTTAAGTCTACACAAAGCACAGAGGCAAGAATTTTTGCCCACTTCATTAATGCCATAATATTTTTAAATTGTTTCAAAGTAACGCACTTTGAGTAAATGGGAACATTTGTGGTTTCTTAAGATATTAGCAAATTATGGAGTTTCACTTTTTTGCAATGGAACATATGAATCTTAAAATTTAGTCACATATATAAGAGAATTAGTTTTATGAAAATAACAATGAAAAAGAGTCTCGAATATAATTCCAATAAACGCAAAGAAAGCGACTTGTAAAAAGTAAAAAATGCAGGAAGCAAACGCTCGCCTAACGATAAAATTAATCCATTAATTTTATTTTTATTTTTCATAAGAACATGTCATTTCGTAAAGAAAATAGAGATACAAATGTGAAACCGCTCAATTTAGCAGACTTCTTTGGCACTTCTATTCTACGTACCACATTCGCTGGCGAATTAATACAACTAATAAAATGATTATACTTTCACTACCTGTTTTTTTCTCTACTCATTTCCTTTCTTAAATAATGTAGCACGGTTACACTAATTAAATAGGCAATGTTGCCTGAAGTCATGCTTCTCTTCAAAAAAAAAATGGCTCCAAAAAAATCTATAAACAGTCAACTTTCGAGCATTTGTAATCTATACATTTTTTTAAAACAAGTCGGATTTCGGGATTATATTCGATTCCTTTTTTAAACGCACAACTGATTAATTAATTTTAAAACATCTTGGGTAGGCTCACTTTGGAGATTTTTGTAAAAACATTCGTCCAAATGCTAACTGAGAATTTATTTAAAAAACTTTCAAAAACACATAACGCAAATACAGATCTTAAGGCCGATGTTGCTAAAGCTCTTTGCTTTAATAATATCTTTTTACTTTTTATAAGATTATCTGGAAAAATTAATAAATAAATAATACAAATAGATTCACATAACTTGTCTTGATAAAAACGTTACAATCAATTAGATACCTCCTAAAATTTGTGAATATCTTTGATCAGATTTATGTTCAAATATTCTAGTTTATAATTTATTTTTTGTTGTTTCTACATTTACCTTATTACAATTCTCACTTTTATTACTATTACTAGGTATTTTGTATACTACATTTGACAAGACCAATTTACACGGATAGCTGCAAAAGCGGGACAAAACTTGGAGGTGGAGTCTATATTAGGGAATTTAAGATAGGAATGATTTTCATACTCCCAAATGACTGTGTACAGGCGGAAATATAACATATCAAATAGGGATATCTTTTTCTGTACCGACAGTAAAGCAGCGATTTTGTCCCTTGAAGGTGTGCTTACTACATTTAAACTCCTTTCTGAATGTCGGGCATCCCTTAACGGAATGGCGAAGGTCTCAACAATCTCTCTAAAACGGATAAGGGCACATGGAACAAACTTGAGTTAGCAAAGAAGGGTACAATGCTTAGAAGGGTGCCATTGACACATTCTGTGAAATGCCCCTCTCTGCTTGCGGACAGCATATCGACGCTGCTCTCTACAACCCGGCCTAGGTCAGACAATCTCACAAGTCGACATGCTCACCAGCGAGAACAATCTGGCCCTCTTTGGACCAGGGCAGGGCAGCTGCGCTACTACAGTTACCGAGAAGCCGATTGAGTGACTTGGTGGCTGCGGTTATTGGGCACTGTCTACGTGGACCCCATGCTAGAAGAGAATGTGTCTCCTATTTAATTATTTCTGCATAAGTTGTCAGGACGAGAAGAAGGAGGAGACGATTGAACATCTCCTCTGTCTTTGTCCCGTGCTGCGCTATATACGGCTAAGATACCTCGGTCAGCGGTACTACGGGGCCCTATCTGGTATAACATCACTATTACCAGGTAGGATCAGTTCCTACTGGCCCTCAGCCGGATACTGCGAGTTAGTCAATGGAATAAGCGCACGCTTTGGACCCTGGCCCTTTCCGACGGGGTGTTCTCGTCAATTTTCGGATCCTCTCTGGATTTTTCTTTATTTTGCTCTTATCTTCATTTCTTTTTCAGGCTTTACTTTATTTTCCCTCTCTGTTATTTTTCTCTCTCTCTCTCTCTTCTGGCAGCAGGTAACACAAATGGACAAATTAATGGACCTCAGTGTGCTATGGCCGCACGGCTGCCTACCTTACCTTTCAACGTTTTTTCAATTCTAGATTCGGCAATAACAAAAAACAAATAATCTACATATTTAGTTTTATCCTTGGTTTAACATTAAGTTCTTCAATGCACGTATCTAATAACTTCTTTTTTTTATTGCAAATATTCTCGTATGTTATCATTATATTAAAAATATCTGTTATCTTCTATATAAAATTTTAAAGTTCGTAAAAATAAAGATATTTCCATTCAAGAATATTTCTATATCAAGAACCACAGGTATGCTTGGAAATAATGATACTAGATCAAATGAAATAAATTTTTTCTCATCTTGAATATACTGGTTTGTTATGGCTTTTGTAAATTCTATTTAGTTCTTAACATTATATTTAGAATTCTCCGTAATCTTAGTTTTCTATGTGTAATGTGACGAATTGTAACATCAACTAAAATCTAGAATTTTCAATTGCAAAAAAGATTTTTTAAATCTTATTATCAAAAAAACTGTAAAATATATTTCCATAATACTTTTTGAAGGGCTGTGTATTTATAACAATTTAGCTTTCATTGGCTTTGCCGATGTATTCAAATATTCAACTGTTTAAAAAAAAATTAAAAACAAATTTAATTTAATCCAGCATCTTACTATCAATCCTTTCACAGTTCTTACCAATGATAGCAAATTATGTGACAAATTTACTGCCATTTGAACACAATGGCAAACATTTAAGTTATTACTTTTGCTTTCATTTCACACAATGTAATTCAGCATGTACTGATCATTGAACAAATATTTGTATTGACACAAAAATAAATAAATAAATTTTGTTTATCAGTCTGTCAAGTTTAAATTTAATTATATATAAATTTATATTACTGCAAGAAATTTATACAAACAACTAACCAGCGAAGAAGTCTTATCATCAACTCAATCGTTCAATAGATATTTAAACTAATTTTAAAAATATTAACCTCCTTCCACTTTAAACCAAACACACACCAGTTTTTTTGTCTGTTTTTTTTTTTTTTTTTTTTGCTTTGATCCTTTTTGTTGTTTATTGTACTTTCATTTTCAAGTATGATTGTTGGTAGGAGTGTTTTGATGTGTAGGCATGTTTGCTTTTTTTGTGTGTTGTGTTTGTGTGTATGAGTGTGAGCTTTTTGCTTTCTATGCAAATATTTACAATTGTAAAAATGTTTTACATAAATCATTCATTTTATCTTTGTGAGGCTGTTTGTTTGTGTGTTTCGATTTTTAATGTAGCTGTTATTGTTGTTGCTGTTTAAAGTAAATTTAAATCAATGTTCAAAAAAGACAGATATTATTTATAGAAACATTCACAAGTCATGTAATCAAGACACATTTGTTTCAATAAGCAAAATAAATATTCTGAAGTGTTTGAGTGTGTAGTCCTGTCGGTTTCGTAGTCATGCCTATTTTAAAAGCGAAAGAAATCGACGTATCAATAAATAATTTTTAAATTTACTTTTTGCATATATTTATTAAAGGGATTTCAAAAATTAAATTATTAAATTAAATTAAAATAAAATAAAATAAACAAAATTTATTTAATTTTAAATTTAGCCTTAGTCAATATGTTCTTAGGTCCAAAAACAGATATCCAAGTAGTGAAACGAATTTTAGAAAGCTATATTTGCTTACAAATTCAAAAAGTATTCGTACTAAGCCAATTCTAAATTAGGAATTTTGTAATTAAGATGTTTCATTTTCATTGCTTTAATAAATACTTGCGCAAATTGCATCTGAACATCTTTACAAATAAATATTTTAATTTCAAATGTACTTTATGCCTTTAAATAAAAATATATTTTATAATATTCTTATAAAATACTTGTTATTTGAAACTAAAAAATAGAATGCTAGGAGAGCATATCCATATGGCCATTCACTAAAGCCCATATAGCTGATTAGTAGGTTCTACCCGAATTTTGTACTCAAAACCTAAGAATCTTTAATAAAATGCTTAATTCACTAAACGAGAGCTCCATTGAGGAATCAATGAAGCAAAATGACAATAAAAACTCGTAATTAAAAAAAAAACCTGGTAACCAAGAAGTAAATTTTTTTTAATTTAATTATTAATTTTTTTATATACTAATTTTTTTATTTATAGTTTTATTATAATTTATGCTTTTTTTAATTTTTTAAATAATATATATCTCAGTATAATATTGTGAAATATACATGTATGATCCCAATCAAAATAAAAAAAAATTTATAATGACATATTAAGTTTCTCTGAGAATAAGAATTTTTAGTATAATTTAGTTAAAATTCCTGAAATCTTACCTAGATGCTTAACTATGTTTTTTAAATAACAGATATCGAATTTATTTAACCTCTTATATTGAGTAGAATATTAAATGTCTTAATATTTATTTGAGAAGGACAATAAGTTTTTACATAATTTAGTGGTTAGGCGTTTTGGTCAAATATTTGACTAATCTGACCGTACATTTAGTTACTTAAAATATAAAAAATTCTGAACAGTAACTGCTCGGAAAACATACAGCTGAGAATAACAGAGCAAGTACACCTTTCACTTATTGTTCTTGTTAAAAATATAAAATTCGCTGCCAAGCAATATAATGTTTCAAAATTATTTTGAATGCAACGGCTGGACTTAATAAAGCATAATTGTTTGAGTTTGGATTTGAGTACTTATTGTTTTGAATCCTAAAAAATTAAACTGCTTTCTAAAATAATTCTTTTATATTTTTTTTGGTTCACATCTCTTCTTAAATCCACATCGAAAATTTCTATTCTCAATTTAAAAAATTATCAGCTGAATAAAATTAATATTACTAAATAACAAAAAAAAAAAATTCGATAATTTGTAAATTTTATACCTTATATGGTGTACACATTCCAAAATAAATCTACTGTGAGTAAGATGAGCATACAATATTATCATTCACATTGAAATTGCGAGGGCTACAAACCAGCTTTCATTAATGTGTCAATCAAAATTATTAAAAACAATTTAAACAAGTTAAAGGGAAAAATTATTAATTAGCATTGATGTTTACTTCAAACTGACAAGATTAAAATTATTTCGATGAATTTGTACGATTAGAATTCTGTTATTTCACTCTAATTATTTTTGTTTAGAAAAAGTTTTCTCATAACAAAATTTACTTTGTATAAATCATTTTTAAATTTATTGTTATCTTTGCATAAAATTTAAAATAAATTTTGCCAAAAAGAAAAACTTTTATTATTTCTCTAAATTCACATGAGAATATCTGTAAACAGATGCTTAAATAAGTCAGCAAAAATGTAAAATTCGTTAAATAAAGTGTTTTTTTGTCATTTATATGCAAATAAGGATTTCATTTTTAACACTTCGCTTAAGCGACTACGGAATAAAACCAAAAAAATAGAGCAAAATGCTCTTCTTCATTACTTCTGTCATTACAACTTTAAAAGCATAATCATTAACATAATTGTTATCAACAGCAAAGTTGTAATTATATTAATTTTCAAAATTATTACAAGTGTTGTGAAACTTATCTTAATATTTATATATTTTTTTTTTGCTCTCTTATTTGCTGGTTATTTTTAATAAGGATTAGGAAAATTCTAAGGAAGTTGAAAAAGAAAAATTTAGGTAGTTATTTCTTTTTTGGTTTCTTAAAATTCACGTTATTTTTTATATTTTATTAAAAAATGCGTTCACAAACTTTCAAATGACAGATTATTTCCAATGACAGTATTTCGAAACTAACACCTAAAAATTATTTTTTAAATGTGTCAAGGGTTAAAAAGAAGTTTTAATTTGTCAGTTTTAATTCAATTCGTGAATGAATTAACAGTTAAGCCTGCTAAAGAATGTCTTTTCATATATCTTTAACATGTAAGCACATAAATAATTTTGCAAATGTGACTGAAGTATTCAAAATGGGTTAAGAAAGAAAAAAAATGCTTACATCGTGAGGTGTTAAATCTCTAAGTAGTTTTTTTTTTGCACTTAATTATGTAGATATGTCCCCATTTAAGATTTAGTTTATTATAAGGCGGTTTGAAAGCAAAATTTTTCCCGTTTGTTAGCGGCTGGTGCACCGCGTCAAAAAAGTAACTCGTAGCTAAAGGCAATGCGATACATGATACCTTTTAAAAATGACTTTAGGAAGTAACCTTTTCAAAACATTCACCACTGCAAAAGGTCCTCGACAAGGTGGCAGCTTATAGTGTAAGTTAATAAGCCAGTCACAGGAAGCACCACATCGTATACACGCACGACATTGATTTTGACGGAAATATAAAGCAAAATATAACTGGTGCTATTTTAAAAAACCAGAGGGAATCGGCGAAAATGGTTTTTATGGTTCATTAGGACAACACCAAACTTGAAGGTAGTACAAAAATGCATACACCTTATGTCAGCTACCAGCAAAAATAATAAGGTATAGTAATGGCAGTAGATCCTACTTCGGGCTAAGTAAACAGCTTAAGGACAGAACTCTAACCCTCGGATAATTAAAATAACATTGTTTATCACACTTATTCCACCAGTTTTTGTTTTGACGTTTCAACACTCAGTTTAAAATAAATATGTCGTTCAATAACAGAGTTGTATCGCTTTACTTTACAAACTTTCTCATCTTCTCTTTCCAAAGAACTGAAACACGATTTGTCATAGGTATCATTGCTAAAAGTATTACTAAGCCAAGAATGTGGACATGGATGGCATGGACTTCTTCCTAGGAGTCTAAGTCTTATGTTCATGCTTAAAGTTACAGCAAATAAATTAAATAAAAATTTTACTTTTCTTTTTTACAAAATAAGTTTACTATCAAATTTCATAACTTTTACACAAAGACACTGTAATTGTTAGAAAAACAAGTAAATATTTTTGTTTTCAATATTTGTTGCTGCTTGTTGTTTTACTTAAAAGGCAACAGTAAATGAACATTATTTATGTAAACAGCCAATCATCGTCCAATTTTTTTTTGGGTACTTTAGAGGCATCAATACAAAAATAAGCTTAAGGTGAGACATTGATAGATTAACTTAGAATTTTAAGAAAAAAAAAAAGAAATTGTATTTTATACACAATTTTAAGTGGCAAAACAGGACCTTTTTCATCCTGCCAAATGCCATCAGATATAAGTCATCGTATCTGTTGAGCATTGTAATGTTTCCATCTCTAAAAAGTGACATTATCTTCAAAACCCTTGTTACAAATTTAAACATACTCGCAACATTCAGGGATACAGAAACTTTTAGGCTACTAGCGTCCAAGTACATTTAAGTACATTTAACGACATTAACCATTATAATAGCCAAACCTTCAAAGACAATTTTTGCACAGATTACTTGATAACACAAAAACCAAAATGACAAAATCAATTCACCCTCATCTTTCTTGGGATGACTGTTAAGACATAAAAAAATTGAAACAAATTCACATGAAGTCTGAAACATACATTGATTTAATGGGGCGTGTAAAAAGCTTTCATTTACAATCTGATATAAAGTGCTTTTTCTTGTAAAATTTATTTTCAGTTCTTTTTTTTTTTTTTTGTTTTTGTTTCTTTTTTAAGATTAAATCAATGTTAACATTGTTACATTTAATTTGTTGGAGTCTATCGTTTTTGGTTTTTTTCTTGTGTTTAAAGCCCGAAGGATATTTATTTATTACAAGAAAAAAAAATTAAAATTAATTTAACGTAGGATTTTATTTTAAGATGTGAAATATAACAATTTATTTTGAAGTGTGTCAGCCACTTGAAGTAGAACAGCCAAGGGCCACTTTACACATTAAGTGGTTATTCCAGGAAACACTCTTCTTGTAATAGATAAATGTAAAAATATTAAGGTTATTGTATTAGAGGAACAAACATTTAAAACATGAGTTATAATTATTTTATATAAAATATTTTTGGAAAATCCATTTATATTTCGTTAAGTTACTTAAAACAAATATCTTTTTTATGTAGAATAATGATTGACAGCATCCGTTCAATGATGAACATGATGATTTTATAGTTATATGCAATTGTTTGAAAAGTCCCAGTCAAACTGGGATAGGACTTGGTTTTAGTTTTAACTTTAAAGGAATCAGTTTTGTGAAGAGGTTGTACAACAAAAAGATATTCATGAATAGATCCTAAATCGATACTTATCAAGGCACTCAAGAGAGAAATATTTTTTAACTATCGTGCTAAAATATTAAAGAATTAAAAAAAAAGAAATTTCATAAATGGGGAAACCCGCCATGACAGTAAAGTTATTTTTATCTGTAAGTCCCCGCCCAGAGACATGCAATTTCTCAAATTCTCTTATAAAATTGCATTCGCGTGCACACATTCAAATTCTGTTTCTTCAATTTCGGCCTTTATTGCTTAAACCAGGGGTTCTTATCAAATTCCTGCTCACGGACCCCTAGTAAACAAATTGTTTTTCGCGGACCCCTCTGAAGCCCAAGTTCAAAATAAAACTTTTATTATTTTTGAAAACACTGTTTTTTCGGTTCTTCATGCGGACACCTTGAATGTTTGTTACGGACCCCCAGGGGTCCACGGACCCCCATTTGAGAACCGTTGGCTTAAACGAATGAGAAAACAAAAGAGATTTGCAAGTACATTAAACAGTGTACCCATTTCTACTTGTCTTTTCTCTTTAACATACAAAATCAAGAGTTGCGCAACAAAAGTTGCAAAGTGTGTACCAGGATAAAGAATGTTAATAACGTATAAGTTTTGTAATGAGTATGATAAGTTTTTATAGCTTGAAAATTACTGCAAATTTTCTACTGAAGAATTGATTGACGTGGCGATCTTTTATGTTTATTAATTGATGGCATTTAAAGTTTTTAACTTTTCCGAGAAAATTTGTAAATTCTAACAGAGACGATAAAAAATCAATGTAAAGAAATTTAGCAGCTGATAATATATATTAAATAAATGTATTTGGAATCATTTATAAATGAATTAAAATTGATTTTCTAAAATTTTCTAAGTTTTTAAAAATTTTTTTTAGAAAGAATAATTATTTGCAAATGTTTGCGGAACTTTTTTAAAGAAAACTAGAAATCATTTGTCATTATATAGTAAATTATTTAGAGTACATTTTACCGGTTTCTTTTAAAATGTTTACTTTCTAACTGTAAACAGCTTTGATCCTTTTTTTAAATTTTACGTCGTCCAAAACTAAGCCCCATAAATTAACCACTACTTTACCCACATTGTTGTTTTCTATTAAAAATTCTCTGTAATCTTTTTCTGTAAAAAATAAGTGTATATACTTCTTTATATAGAATCAAACTAATTTAAAAAATACACGAAATGTTTTATTACGTCTTTTCTAAGATTTGTTTCTTAAAAAAAATATTGGGCAATTATCGACCGCCTTATATTTTCATGTCATTTTTATTTTCATATTTTAATGCAAGGAATTTAATTTCTTGTTATGATTTTTGCATTAAAACCCATTCAATGTATTTTTAAAATTAGTTTCAAGTTACCGATTTCTGAAAGCGATTTCTTTCCCGTTGTTGATTTTATTGTACAAGTATGAAAGGCTTCCTTTTACGTCTTTAAACTCCATAATATTCAATTATAATGTCCTTTGAAGTGATTTCTATATATTTTACAGCAAGTGCGTAAAAGTATGCTTTATTTAGTCTTTATCCAATACAATGAGCTTTCGATTGAAAGTATTAAAGAAATGAATCTCATATGTTAACCTGAGGGCAATTATGGCATTCGATATCGAACGAATTTTCAATTAAGTTTGGCCCCTGCTCAATGATCCATGTGTTAGGAGAGCATCATCAGAACCGGTTCGCTCATTTAGATGGGATGAAACAACAAACATACAAATGTTTACATTTCAATTTTGTTAACTAGCAAAGTGGCATTTAGTGTCGCTTTTCATGATATTGATTGGGGGCTGCAAATTTTTGAATCATTTAAAATTAATGAAAATTCTGGAATACTTTTCGCAGCCATTTCAAAACCCGTATTATTTATAACTCCATACCAAATGGTGTAGACTACAAATGCTTTAAAATCAATGTGTAGTTATAAAAATATATAAATAAAAGTAAGGTAAAAAGAGTAACGCTTTTAACACATCAAACACACAAATAACCAATAAATATTGATAATTATTGATTTATTGTGCAGGCAAGTTTTTTGTCTTTGGATACTACAAGAGTTATTATTTGCTAACTAAAAGGCAATATTACTAAGTCTTCAAATGCAAAGCAGAATGGCTACTTTTTTATTAATTAAAGTTTCCGGGTTAAAGACCTTAATAACAAGTTTTGGTTTTATATGTTTTATATAAAAAAATAATAGATGTTTTTTATTTATTTTTGAATCGTAAAGATTTTTAACTTAACGTTATTTCATTCTTCTTTAATGGGATCATTTTCGATCCCATTAAGAATCTATATTCTTGACATTTAAATACAAGGGAGTCGATTTATCGAGGTCCGTTTGCTGGTTGTCTGCCCGTAATCTCAGAAGAGCTACAACAAATTTAATACTACCATTCTCTCGGACATAGTTTCGTAAAAACAGCTATTTAAAATTAGCGAAAAGATTTACAACCGGTGGAGATATTTTTTTAAAAAGGCGAGCGCCTCTATTTTTAAATTTATTTGTGCTTTTGGGGTTTTTTTTTTGCTTTGTTATATTGAAAACTAAAATTAAATAAATTACCAGGCAGTTGGA
The DNA here is from genome assembly GCA_937654795.1 of Cistogaster globosa. Classification (NCBI taxonomy): domain Eukaryota; kingdom Metazoa; phylum Arthropoda; class Insecta; order Diptera; family Tachinidae; genus Cistogaster; species Cistogaster globosa. The sequence goes on along the minus strand of OW569403.1, from coordinate 41,259,454 downwards.
ATATCACTAAACTATAAATAAATAATAAACTGTGCTAAAGCATTTCTTTTCCAAGAAAAAAAATTTTTTTGTTTAAAACTGAAAATTTTTCTCTTTAACTTTTAAGGGTACAAATATTTAAGGAAATTCTAATTTTGGTTATTGGATGACCGTATGGGTATTGAAAACTAAATGTCGAGATTTATTGTATGTTTAAACGTTAAGTTTTTTCAAACTAAAAACGTTGTGATATTGTCGGTTTTAAATACTTTGAAACATAATAAAAACCACAAAGGAAGAATAGATTCAATTTTTTTATTATATTAAAGAAATCAGTATAAACAAGTACACAAAAAATATTAGCCCCACGTCTCCACTAGCCTTCAAATTGAACATGACATGCATATAACGTCGACAGAACAACAGTGTTAATTTCTCCATGTTCTGGCGAAAACATGTTGATGTAAATGTTCTGTCTAAGCATAATTTGTTGTTTGTCGTCAGGTTTGTTTCAATGTTTTTAACACTGAAGAAATGTTTACACTCCTGATCAATAGATAGAGTAAATTAGAAATGGGAAAAAACATATTATTGTTCTGCCAACGATGGTTGCACATGAACGACAAATAAACATAGAGAGTCTACATAAGAGGAATTCATGTGCGACATGATGTTCATACCACTTTGATGGCTAGTGGAGACGTAGGGTAAGAATGGAAATGGAAAAAATTATACTTTTTAGGCAACAAATTGGTTATCGAAGTTATATACGACTCTAAGATTTCTTGGGTACCTGATTGCTACCGGCTTCAAAACTTAATCTTAATGGACAAGAAAAAAATTAAGAAAGTGCATTAAACCGTCATTCAATTGATGCGGCCAAATCAAATTTCATATTTTTATAGCCAAGTAAATCAATTCCATACTTAGAATATGTCAAATATGTCTCATTGGCTCCGCCCACAAACCTAATTATTTTTGAAACAAATATGAAATTTTACTCCTACTTTTTGCCATCTTTATTAATTCCAATAGAACAATCGTTAGTTATTATCAAATAGTGTTGCTCTTCTAGCGGATCGGCTCTATTTATAGCGTAGTAGTGAACGCTTCTTTGCGCGCTTGTCGCGGATAGTTCCTAAAGGACGACTAGAAAAAAGCAACTGCACAGAAACATGTGTTTTCAATTAGAAAACTAATCAAATCAAATTTACATTTAATTCAGAAAAGAAGCAGATCATTTTCTAATTAAATAAATAAACTGCAAAATATTTTTTCTGTGTAATCTAAATAACAATTTGTATTACCACACGATTTTTAAAAAAAAAAAAAAAAAAAAAAAAAAAAAAACAAAAGCGTAAAAAATATAAAGAGGAACTTTCAACCACAGCGTACAGGTTTAAATTTATTCTTCAAATCATGACCGTAATACTTCAACTTAGATTCCTCGATCACAGTGCTTATGAAAATCGTTTCGTTAATTAAATTTTTGCTTAAGAAGTTCTAAACGTTGTCTAACTTTAAACATTTTGTTAGCTTTATTGTTAGCAAGTTGTATCTTCGCGTGTTTTTTTTTAAACTTTTGTAAGACATTTCTCTTAAAATTTCTTCTTCTCCAAAATCTTGGTAGAATTAGTTTCCCAAAAAACCTTAGTTTTGTAACAGTGCGAGTAAATGTGTGTCGGTTATTTTAGCTCGCATAAACATATATTCACTAGTAAAATTATAATTATAAGCTAATTTGATTATTAATGACAATTGCCATATAATTTTTAAATAAATTTAAGTAGCAGGATATTTAAATATCAACTGCAAAGAAAAAATCGTTTTTGTATCTTAGTTTCGTAAAAGATTACGTGTGAAGACTGAAAAAAACGGTAAATTGCTGTTGCTCTAACACAGGGGTTCTCATCAAATTCCTGCTCACGGACCCCTAGTATACTAATTTTTTTCGCGGACCCTTCTGAAGCCCAAATTCATAATAAAACTTTAATTATTTAAAAACACTGTTTTTTCGGTTCTTCATGCGGGGTTGCTACGGACCCCCAGGGGTCCACGAACCCCCATCTGAGAACCGTTGCTCTAACACCTATTGTATTGGGAAGCCATTGGTAGAGTCAGCCAAAAATCAAAAATCACTGGGCTTTGTAAAGGTCCACCTGTAAAATCTTGTAATATAATAGTTAATATTACATAGCTAAACTATGTAGTACTTTTTTTATCCGATCCGAAGGTTTAATTTATTATCAAAAAAACAATAATTATAAATAATTATGATAATAATAATAAATAAGGATTCGATACGAGTCATCTGTCCTATAAAGCTTTATAGAAGGGTATAATAAAAAATTGGCTTTTTAACAACCATAACTTTTTTCCTTATTTTGTTCTCACCAATGTTTATTATTTCATGCATATTGGAACAGAAAAACAGTTCAAAAGTACCAGGTACCTGAGCAGCATTAACAATTGAAGCGTAAAGATGAAGACACAAATAACAAATACGATGTTTATACTATTGCTCTTAGTGCAATGTTCATTTCTTCAGTTGTTGTTGTAATCAATGATAAAAAAAAAAGATGTTGCACGCAGCTACAATTTTGCATGCATACAGCAATCACAAAAATGCTACTGATAAAGTTTGTCAATGTTGTTGATGTCATGAATTCAAATCAGGTTTTATGCAACATTTCTTTCAACAACAACAGTTAAAAAGCAGCAAAAAAAAAAGATTTTTTTACAAATAAGCTCATTTGTTTACCACAAAAAACTATTGATGGTAGATGGTTGAAGTTTGCGTGTTTGCTTGAAATAAATTTGCAACTGCTCTCAATACTTCAACGACAATGATGATTGAATATTTGATTTAAGTATTTTTATAGTTTTCCTGTGGAATATTTAAGTTTTGTATTAAAGAATTTCATACTTGATGGATGAGTGTACGCCGCATTCGTTTCAGTCAAGTTTAATTTTATTTATTCTTAAGATTGTCAAGTAAACTTTTATGACGGTGGCACTTCAATGTTTATAAAAAATATTTTATAGTCGATATTATTAATGTAAATAGAACAGCATGATGAGAAATATATTTTCTTTAATTTCATTTCCTCTGTGTGTACACGAAACTTAAAAAAAAAAGTAAGTAAATATTTTTACGTTTTTCTTCGTTTCGATTTGTTTTGGTAAAACCAAAGTTTAAGAATATTAAAAGTTTTATCACAAAAGTTTTTTTTTTTCTTAATATTTTATTTTTTCTGAAATATATTTTAGTAACTTTTATGAACGTCTTTAATGGATTTCTGTTTGACTGAAGATGTTTAATATTTGGTTTTATATATTAATGTCATACTGAAAAACTTTTTGAAATGCAAATTGCAATTAATTGATTTCTTATTAAATTAATTATTACTCTTGTATTTTATTAATGTTTTGTATTATTTCAAACACACGTAATAATGAAAATATACTTAGAACAAAGCAATCTATCAATTATTCAATTACTTTTTTTATGTTTTGTGGAAACTGTTGTCACTTGAAAAATGTTTTAGAAAATAAATTCGCACACAAACACATGTACAATGCAGTAAAGAAGAAAATACCCTCTGGCAGAAAAAAATATCCTTCAAGATTGACATGGCAAATAAAAAAGCTTTTCAACTAGAAAGTACTTTTAAGAGGGTGTTTGTACTAATATGAACTCTCATTTGCAAACACATCAATCACTTTTCCAGTTAATAGCTACAAAAAACAAAATAAAAAATAAATAAATAAAAATAAAATTAGTTGTAATTTTTTCTTCGTTTTTTTTCTTGGCATAACTCAAGAGGCGGTATGAATGTGTTTCATTGATTTTTTCGTTTTTTTTATGTATTGAGAAAATAAACGAACCAAAGCAAATGCAAGCAAACAACAGCCACATTTACTTGTAGTCGTTACAAATAATTCAAGCGAATTGCGCAAAACATTTGAAAGGAAACCAGAGTGATAAAAAACATTACATTTCAGACACCTTTGAACTTTAAATAATAAATCTCCGGAAACTGAACACAGAAACAAAATTTATGAATTTTAACACTTGGAAAAATTTTAATATTCTGTACTAGAAGATTAATGTTATTTTTTTGGCAGAGTAATAAAAGCAAACAAAAGAAAAATGTAATAAAATAAAGTATTTGCATGCACGTGTTTCTAGGTGAAATGGTAGATTTTTTATCTTAAGTAACAGATTTGTAGATATCCATTTGTATCAAATAATGTTTCTAGTAAATAGATGAAAAATATGATTTTTTTTTTTCAAAAATACTTGAAGGTAAATCTACAATTCTAAGCTCAATCAAAGTAAAATTGTTAAGAGATTTTAGGAAGACAGGTGGTGTTTAGTAAATTCCTGCAAATAAAGATTAATAGCAATTTTCCATCTGTAGAAAGCAGTACGTGTTTTTAAAAAAATATTTATGTTATTTGTTTTTTTTTTACTTTGATAAATATGAAATTAAAAATTCGTTTTTTTTTTTTCAAATCAGTTTAATTTTTCACATGACTTAAATTCAACATAGCAAAGAAAATAAAAAATTAAAAGTACAAGAACAAGAAAGTCTAGAATTTATTAAAAAATAAAACTAATAACTTCTGTTATGGTTTGAAATAAATTCGATATTTTTTTAGATTTATTAAATAGTTTTTTGAGCTTGAGGTCATAGCTAATATTTAAGAGTGACTCCAAAAATCGTTAGGTTGTTTGCTTTCTATTAATGTTGTTTTAAAAACAGTGTTTAAAAATTTATATATAATTTTTTTTATTTGATTAACAATTTGGCGCAACATCTTCAAAAATCAAAAATTACCCAGCCTATATTGCATGCTTGCACGTCTCTTGCATGCTGTAACATAACGCCTTTGCTCTCTAAGCTTCACGAAACTACCCAATAGTATTAGTGCGTGCATATAGTAAGCCAATATCGGCCGGTCTTATTGTAGAACCGACGATAAAAAAGGTTTTGTACAACATTTTCGCCACTCGTAGCTTGTTTACTTCTTTTTTTAAATCTCAACAAAATGATGACTATATTTGACTGCGCGCTCTGCATTTGGATCACCTCCTAAGCATTGTTGACATCGTGTTGATCTATCATGTCTAAGACTGTATTGAAAATTTCTGTAACCACTCTGTCCTATGGTGATTTGGATCAGGTTGTCTGTTTCCACTGTTAATAATTGAGCGAAATATCGATGTTGAGTAAAATCTGTAAGGTCTCCTGCCTTTAAAAGAAAATTGCCATCTTCTTTATCACTCGTTCATCCATTTCTTTCGAATTTTTTAACAGGGCTTATGGGATATTTGTATTCTCGTTGCACTCCTCATAAATGTTAGAGAGTTCTCTTTCTCTCATAGACATTTACAATATGTAATAAAATAAGTTGTTGATAAGTTGTTTATTTATTCTCTCAAACTAGTGCTCCGTACAAAAATGTCGAATTCGTTAACCTTAACCTAAGTATTCTCCGGCTTCATCGTGGGCCACCGATTATTGGTATCATTCGTCTTAAAAAAGCGTTTGTCACAGAGGCAACTGTTTTGACTGAATGTTTGTTTGTTTGTATGAATGCTTGCATGCTCTTGTATTAGTTAACGTTGCATTTGTTAACAACAACAAAAATACCAAATGAACATTTCTGCTGACTTCATGTCTACAAAATTTAAGCATGTTGTGGGAACATCCGCTAGCTGCAAAACAACTGATCCAGTTACCTGAAATTCCAGAAAATAAATCAGTTGATGTTTGGTGATGGGAAAATAATAATTTTAATATAATGAACATTATTGTTAATTTTAAGTCAGTTCTATTTCTGCATTCATTAAATAAAGGAGCATAGCTCCCAAAAAAATATTTTTTTAACATTAAAAAACTCATAGAGTTTTAATTGGCGCCCGAGCAGGGACCCGAAGGATAACGCGAACGTTAAAGGCACATATGAATGCCTCAATTAGCCGCACGTATAAATAGTGTGTCAAATTATCCTTTTCGGTCGCCCAAGTGTCCGCGCGGTCGGAACTCCCGCGATAGTTGTGAAGAACGAGGCCCCCAAGTATCCTGTGTAGAAAAAGGGACGGTGTTGCACACCAGCCGCTTCACTGGACACCATAGTGATATAAGTTTAATAATAAGTGAAAGTTAAATACAAAAGGAAGAAATTTCTTAAGTGACGTAAAAAATAAAAAAAAAAAAATAAAAAATCCTAAAAATAAAAAAAACATTCAAAATATAACATAAGTCAAATTAATAAAAAGAAGGAAAATAAAGTTAAATAATAGAATATATAAGCTTCCAAGGTGAAATATAATAGAAATAAACTAAAAGAAAAGAAAAAGTTTCTAATACCTTTTAAAATAAAAAGTCATAGACTTAATTAAATAGTGACCATAAGAAACAATTATAAAAATTCGTACAAAATAGGACATAAAAAATTTATTGTTTATCCTTTTGTATAGAATTAAAAAACGGTAATAAATAGCTCACTTAAAGACCAAACAATTTTTTCTCCTTTTGTGTCGGAACTAAAAGTTGTAAATAAAATCTTTGGTGCAGAAACTAGAAATAATAAAGCGATAACAAAAAAATCATTTCCAAAGAACTAAAAATTATAAATTAAATAAATTATTCGTGCAAAACTGAAAAACAATCTTTTGGTGCAAAAAATGAAAAATAATCTTTTGGTGTAAAAGATAAGAACAATATTGCTTCACATAAAAAGAGCTGCTGAAACCTTTCTGATTCTACAAGGATTAATCTCCACTACTCACATCATCTTTCAACAAACAAATGTCAGCCACCAACATGTGGAACATCATAGTAATGTAAGAAACTAGTCATTTGAGTTATATATATATTTCATTATTGAAAATATATTATTAAAAATATATATATACATACATATATAGATTATTAAAAACTTAAAAAGGAAATTATCAAAGTTTTTCAAATCCTGTAATAAAGTAACAATTTCAGTATTTTAAATTTCGTTTCGTCAATAATTTCAACAATTAAATTTTTTACCTTGTTTGTTGCCTAAAGTCCACTAACACATCATATAAAAAAAAAGGGACAAAGATTAGAAATAAATGTGTTTCTCATAAAAAAGGAAAATTTACAATAAAAGATAGTGCCGTAAGAAATCTCTTAAAATTATTTTATTTGCAAAATAATTTAATAATTTGACAATTCTTTCACTTTAACAAATTTTTGCAATCTAACTGGACAGGACACAAATAACTGTAGGCATATTCTTATAGGGAATTTCGTGCCAATATAAATTAATTTAATTTTTAATCGCATAAAAGAAAAAATGTCGAACCCTAATAACTTGATTAGACCACCGGTGCTACCAGCTGCGCCTCCGCAGGAAAACCAGGTCGCATTTAATATGAGAGATTTGGAAAACCAAATTAGAAGAATAGTTACAGAAGCGATTCAGGATATTAATAGAAATCAGCAAATTGAACAAGATCAGGCAATTGATCCTCGACATGCAGGACAGTTGAACGATTTGGATAGGATTCCAGATGTAGTTAGGTCAACCAGGCGAATATAGTTCGTGGAGAAAATCTGTTGAGCGAATTTTAGATATTTATAAGCATTTAAGAGGGACACCCAAATACTTTGGAATTCTTAGTATAGTACGAAACAAAATTGTCGGCAACGCAGATGCCGCACTTGAGTCATACAATACGCCCTTGAACTGGGAAAGCATAGCTCGCTGTCTGACCTTGCACTATGCTGACAAGAGAGATGTTAGCACTCTCGAATACCAGTTAACTTCACTCGTTCAAGGATCGGAAACTATTCAGGAGTTTTACCAGAAAGTCTATAATCACTTGTCATTAATATTAAACAAAATTAGCTCTATTGACATAGGACAGGAGGCATTGAATCTCTTGACCCAGACCTATAGGGATAAAGCACTTGATACCTTCATAAGAGGGTTGAAAGGAGATCTGCCTAGACTTTTGGCCATGAAAGAGCCAACAGACCTACCAAAAGCATTGCACTTGTGTCTTAAACTGGAGAACCAAAGTTTTAGAACCAGTTATGCGCATAATAGAAAATTCATGCCTATTCCTTCACGGAACCAAGCTACATTTATTCCTGAGTTAGCGCATATACCACCACCACCGCGACCAAGAAAACCAACTGCAAATTTCCAAAGGCAGCAACCTCCCCAAGGATTTAACTATTATCAAAATCAAGGTGCCATCCCAAAATACATTCAATACAACTAGCACAACCATGCCAATTATGTACCCCAAAGACCGTTTGCCGCGAAACCATAACCAAGGCCTGAGCCTATGGATGTGGATCAGAGTATGAAGACCAGGAATATAAACTATATGAATAGACCCGTGAACAATGGCTTTTTTGGAAAAAGACCGCCTCCAGCGCATCCAGAAGCGCGTAAACAAACCAGAAACTTTCATCTAAACCTGGAGTCAGGCAAGGGTTCAAATAAACTGGAGACAGGGGAAGCTGATGAAATTAACGACTATTTGCAGACAACAGAAACAGAAATTGGCGGACAGACTTTAGACGAGTACATTGATAACCAGGCTGACTATGTTAAAGACTATGACTCCTTCAATGAAATACATTTTTTAGATTGAACTCGTCCACCCTACCATACTTCGAATGTAGGATGGACAACGGACAGATTATAAAGATTTTAATTGACACCGGCTCCAACAAAAATTATATAGCTCCAAACCTAGTTGAAAAACCTATTCCAAATAAGGAAAATTTTTACGCAAATTCCATAGGAGAAAAAGTACAAATTCGTTTTCATACAAATACATATCTCTTCGGACAAACAAACATTCCAATAAAACTTTACTTACTACCGGAACTAAAAACTTTCCACGGAATCGTCGGTAATGACACTCTTAAAGACCTAAACGCCATTATTCATACTAGATATAATTACATGACGCTAGGAAACGGGAAGAAGGTTCTCCTTAAACAGCTTTAAGCGGACAATATTAACATGACATCACTTAGGACAAGCCACATGACTAGAGAACAAAAACAGAAATTAGGCAAAATTGTTTCAAATCATACAAATCTTTTTTCCGAACCAGATATGAAATTAACTTATACCACAAAGGTTATAGGGGAAATTCGGACAAAGATTGATACGCCAGTATATACTCGATATTACCCCTACGCCATGGCTTTAAAAGCTGAGGTGGAAAAACAAATCCAAGCAATGCTTAATGATGGCAACATAAGGCCATCACGTTCTCCTTACAACTCCCCGGTATGGATTGTTCCAAAAAAAACCGGATTCAGCCGGAAATAAACAATATAGAGTTGTAACGGATTGTAGAAAACTCAACGCGATCACCATAGCAGACAGATATCCAATTCCGGATATCAATGACGTTCTTGCGCAATTGGGGAATAATAATTTTTTTTCAGTACTCGATTTGAAGAGCGGATTTTATCAGATTCCGTTAAAAGAATCTGATATAGAAAAAACAGCTTTTTCCATTAACAATGGAAAATATGAGTACACAAGATTACCTTTTGGCTTGAAAAATGCCCCTTCTATTTTCCAAAGAGCGCTTGATGACATATTACGCGAATGTATCGGAGTGTGCTGTTTCGTTTATATCGATGATATAATTGTTTTCAGTCGAAATGAGGACGATCACATCCGTGATTTAGAAAAAGTTTTCAAGATTCTTGAAAGTGCAAATATGAAGGTCCAGTTGGACAAATGTCATTTTTTTGAAAAATCAGTTGAGTTTCTAGGTTTTATTATTTCTTCTGAAGGAATTTCTGCGAATCCAAAAACAACAGAAGCTATTTCTAAAATTCCACCACCCAAAACGCTAAAAGAGTTAAGATCATTTTTAGGCCTGTCAGGGTATTATCGTCGTTTTGTTCAAGATTACGCGAAACTTGCCAAACCTCTGATATCCCTTTTAAGAGGGGAGGAAGGACATGTGTCCAAAAATCAATCCTCAAAAGTTAAAATTAATTTACATTTAGAAGCTATTTCGGCTTTCAATAAAATAAAGTCAACTCTCGTTTCCGGAGATGTAATGTTGTCATATCCAAATTTTAATAAAGAATTCGAATTAACTACTGACGCGTCAAATTTTGCCCTGGGTGCAGTACTTTCTCAGAACGATAAACCAATTATTTTCATTTCTAGAACTTTGAGCAAAACTGAAGAAAACTATGCCGCTATCGAGAAAGAGATGTTAGCGATAATTTGGGCATTGAATTGTTTAAGAAATTATTTATACGGTACTACTAAGGTTAATATTTATACCGACCATCAGCCGCTTACGTACGCGTTAAGCAATAAGAATAATAATACAAAAATGAAACGCTGGAAGGCAATTTTAGAAGAGTACAATTACCAATTGCACTATAAACCAGGGAAAGCGAATGTTGTCGCTGATGCCTTGTCAAGAACTCCTCCTGAAATAAATACACTAACGTCTAGTGAACACAGCGATGAAAGTTCTTCACATAATTTGATATATTCTGTAGCGGTACCCATTAACGTATTCAAAAATCAAATTTTTCTTAATCAAGGTCAAAATCAGTCATATCAATTTAAAATAGTTTTTCCAACATACCACAGGCACATAGTTACGGAACAATATTATGAATCAGAAAATCTAATACGAATTTTGAAACGATGTTTAAATCCATCTGTCGTTAACTGCATTAAAACTGATGAGCGCATTATGGGAAAAATCCAAGAGGTATATCCTTTCCACTTTAGCAGGTACAAGATAAGATTTACACAATTACAAGTCGAAGACGTCATTAGCGAACAAGAACAGGAAAATTTAATTTTGCGTATACACAATCGAGCACACAGAAATGCCCGTGAAAATAAAATTCAAATTATCGAGAAATATTATTTTCCGTCCATGAACAATAAAATTAGTAGGATAATAAAGAATTGTTTGGTATGTAAAGAAAAAAAGTACGATCGCCATCCTGCCAAACCAGATATTCAGCCAACCCCCATTCCACAATTCCCTGGACAAATTGTCCACTTCGATATCTTTATAACAGATAAGCATTCGGTTTTGACAGCCATAGATAAATTTTCTAAGTTTGCGGTAGCAAAGGTACTTAAATCCAGAGCCGCAGAGGATATTAGACAACCTTTGAGGGACATACTATTTTTTCTTATTCCTGAAACTATAATTTTTGATAACGAAAAATCTTTTAACTCAATTTCCATTAACCATATGATAGAAAATAAATTAGGCATTAACATTTATCGCACACCACCGTACACAAGTTGCTCGAACGGACAAGTGGAACGTTTCCACTCGACACTTCAAGAGATCATGCGATGTCTCAAGACTGAGAGAGCTCACAGTACCTTTGAGGAATTACTAGAGAGGTCGGTTAAGGAATATAATTTGTCAGTTCATTCCACAACTAATAAGAAACCTGTCGAAGTTTTATTTGGCAGAAATGTCAGTAGCGACCCAGATCAACTCGAAAATGCTCGAAATGAAATTATGCATAGGATAAAGGAAAAACAAATATCAGACCTCAGTTACCATAATAAAAAGAAAGAACCACTGAAAACATACTCAGATGGAGATGTTATATATGTCAGAATTAATAAACGACACGGTAATAAACTTACTGCAAGATACAAAAAGGAAGTAGTAGCTAGTAACGGAAATTCTACAGTTAAAACAAGATCTGGAAGGACTGTTCATAAAAGTCTTATAAAAACATAAAATTTCAATACTTTTTCTTTTTCAGGTCAATTTTAACAATTTGTAGAGCGGAATTTCAGATAGTCGACTACACGTCCGCTCATGTAGTAATCATTAATGACGGAAGAAGTAAAGTACAAGACGGAACGTTTAGAATTATCCACCCAATTGACATGAGGCAATATGACACTTTCGTAAAAGATACCCGAAAATTTGTTGAACGGAATATCCTTAAAACCAATCTTTTTTATCCCATCTTGAACGATGAAATAACGCAAGCTTTAGACTTAATCCAAAGTATTGTTCCACATAACAATGATAATAATGAAAGTTATATTAATAGTAATAACATTAAAAGTAATAACACTGAAAATAATAGTAATAAAAATAAAAATGAAAAGAGTAGTTATTTAAGACATAAAAGATCATTTAATATAATTGGCACTGCTTGGAAGTACATCGCTGGCACTCCAGACCACGATGACTTTGAAATATTAAAATTTAACATAAATGAATTAAATGAAAACAATAATAAACAAGTTATTATTAATGATATGATAAATGACAGATTAAATAATGTAACAAAAATAATTAATGAGATAACAAATGCCATAGGCCAGAATAATTATTTGAATAACGACATAGCTTTAATTTTGCAAAGTCGAATAAGTCTCATAAAAGAGCAATTAGTAAATATACACTATGCCATTCAATGGGCCAAAAGTGGAGTAATAAACTCTATAATTTTAGATAAGTTGGAAATTAAACTAGCATTAGAAGAATTAAATAAAGAAAAGATGCCATTTGCATCAAATGAAGAGGCGATGGAATACGCCAAAGTAAATGTAATGTATAAAAATTCAATTATATTATATGTTATAAAAATTCCATTGACAAATGAAGAAATATATGAAAATTTATTATTATATCCTGTTAAGAAAAATGGAAAAATTGTAAAATTGTCTTTTAATAAAATTGTAAAGAATTCAAGAGAAATTTATGGATTAAAAAATAATTGTCTAAAATATAATTCTGTTAATATTTGTAAGAACGATCAATTAATAAATTTAAGCAATAATACATGTATAACGAACATCATAAGCAGTTTACCATCATATTGCACCTATACCAACAGCCAACATATCCCATCAGTCGAAAACATACTTCCTGGAGTGATCCTGCTAAACGATTACAACGATACAATATTCATCGATGAAGTTAAACACCATTTGTCCGGCACTTTCTTGGTCAAATTCACAAACACTACAATAAAGGCAGCAGAAAAAATATATCGTAACCTGAAGGCACCCGGAATAGAAGCTATTCCTGCTGTATTGCAACCTGCACCATCAGAGAAAAATTTAGAGCATATCCTGACTCTCAAAAGCCTGAATGAATTGCACCTCAATAATACTCGCAGCATTGCAACAATAAGAATGGGAACTACTATAAATGGAGTTCCAACTGTGGTTTATTTACTAATTCTTTTTGTTATTGCCTCCTTGATTCTTCATCTGCACAAAATTACTCAAAGGGTAAATGTGGTCCATTTAAAGACAGAAACTGCATGTTCACCGTCGAACCAAGGAATTATCCTAACAAATATCCAACCTACAAACGATTTGACGTCATCAAATTCTCGAATAAGTAGCATCCCGTATTTCTAGTAAAACAATTGAGTGCAATTGTTCTTAAGAGGGGAGGAGTTAACGTTGCATTTGTTAACAACAACAAAAATACCAAATGAACATTTCTGCTGACTTCATGTCTACAAAATTTAAGCATGTTGTGGGAACATCCGCTAGCTGCAAAACAACTGATCCAGTTACCTGAAATTCCAGGAAATAAATCAGTTGATGTTTAGTGATGGGAAAATAATAATTTTAATATAATGAACATTATTGTTAATTTTAAGTCAGACCTATTTCTGCATTCATTAAATAAAGGAGCATAGCTCCCAAAAAAATATTTTTTTAACATTAAAAAACTCATAGAGTTTTAATTTATATGTATGTACGTACGTATGAATGCATGCATGAACATACACATATATGTGTGTATCTATGTATGTTTGTATACAAGTTTTGAATATTTTTAAGTATACGTTTATATAAATGTATGTTATAATGTATGTATGTATGTATATACGTATGTATTATTATCCTACAATGGACATTCAATTTGCTTTTATTATTTTAAGTGTTTTAAGAATGTTTTTAATATATGTTTTCATAACAAGAGTATTGGAGTTCCACTGAAGTATGTAACTATATAAAAAATGTTAAATTTAACATTATTTACATTCTTACAATTGTGATTTATAATTAGCTGCTGAAATGTTAATCTAACGTATGTAAACACTTCAATCGTCCAGTTACATTACTGTTGTTTAAGAGAGAAATAGCAAGAGAATTTGCGTGATAGCTTAATCTTTGGAGATAGTCTTCGCTAAATCTTCGTATTCCTGCGTGGACTGTTAAAATATCAAGATCGTTTTGAATAATTTTATTTGCCACAAACTAAGGGGCGTTAGTCATCAGTCTTAAAGTTTTAGACTGATAACTTTCCAGTATATCGATATTTAATATGCTTGACTTACCTATAGTTGAATTTCATATGACAAAACTGGTTTCAGGATGGCTTTATATAACCTTAATTTACTGTTTAAGTTGAGTTCTAATTTTTGTCCCAATAGCCAGTATAATTTACGAGTTTTAATTTTAAGTTGTTGTCTTTTAGCTTGTGTATGTGGCTTCCACGTAAGTCGCCTATCTACGGTCATTCCAAGATATTTAACTTTTTTTGTTTATATACAATGAAGGACAATCTTGTTTTCTTAATGTGAATGTGATGTGAATGTGAGTTACTTTTATATTCCACTTTTTAAGCCATTTAAGAAGGTTAATTTTAACCTGCCAAGGGTCGAAGCTTCCGTTAGAAATTGGCTTGTTGCAACAATTGCTGTGTCGTCTGGATATGTAGCTATAGGGACATCATTGGTTGGCGGCATATCTGCTGTAAAAATCCAGCATTGATTTGAAATATATATCTGATCTTTCATCGTGTTCTCTTACAAAAAACTGTCTTTGAGCGAGAAAGCTCATAAAAAATAAATAATATGGAGCAAGTAAAACTCTTTTTTTTCTATTTAAAAAAGCGAGCAATGGTGCCATATTTATAATTCTGTGACATTTTTCCGGAGTTCCATGCATATGTAGAAAGCCAAACTGATGATCAAGAATTTTCTTCTTATTCTCTAAAGCTGGCAGCAATCTTAAAAAAAATGTCAAATATTTTAGAAAATATTGAATGTAAACTTATTGGTCTGTGTGATGACAACAAATTTTCAGGTTTATTTGGTTTTAAAATCAAGATTATTTCGGCATATGAAAATGATTTACTCTTAATATTGAGTTAAAGATTAATGTTAAAAATATCATACTTTTTCAAATCAACTTGTTGACAACATTGGCATTAATTTAGTCATATCCGGGAGATTTCTTCTTGTTTAATACTTTTATCTCAGATTGCACTTCATAAGGTGAGATATGCTTTAAGAGGAAGTAAAAAAAATAATTCTTGGAAGAAAAACAGGCTTAAAAACAGAAGGGGATACCCTAAGCGAAGGTAACAATACAGGTTCGTTGTAAATTACAAGCTTATTTCTACAACTGTTCAGAAGTATTATCATATGCGACATATTAAATGAACTATTGGGGCATCCTTTAATTTATAAATTTCAAAATTTAACTTGATAATACAATGCTGATAGCAATCGACATTCTATCAAACTTGCAAGCATTCACTAACAACGGCAAAATATAGGCCCCTATAGATCAATTTAGGTTACCTATGGGGATACCCTTTACCTTTTACATTTATTTCTGTATTACTTTTTGCCATTGGAAGCTATAGTCATGCGTAGTTTTTTTCTTTAATTTAAAGTGATGCCTTTTAGGGTTCATAATACACGTAAAAAAAAGTATACATGTTGTATGAAAGCACCTTTTAATATTTAAGATGAAAAACAATTCTTAAAACGAGACTGTTACTATCGCCTTTTAAATAAAAATAAAAAATAAAAATCGATCGAATTGACTGAGTTATGGAGGCACAAATATAAAAAGCAAGATTCAGTTAAACTAATAACTTCCTTCTTTTTTTTTAGGTCAGTTAAAGAAAACTAAGCAGCGCCAAATATATTTTTGCTGTAATGAACAAAAGATTTCAGATTTTACAACTTTGCTTTAGCAGTTTTCCTTAACTCATCTTAAGTTACGCTGAAGACCAGAATTAATCACTCACATTTTGTTAAGTGTCACATAAAAGTTGCTCTTAAACGCACTGCAATAACATTTTATTTCTTTTATTTTTATTTCACTTACAGTTCACATTTCTGCTTTTGTTTTTCTTTCAGCGTGTTTAAAGACGTTTCTGTTTTATATCTTTATTTTTGTTATCAGCATGCTTCTTCGCTTTTAGAAAGCCAATACTAATAAACTTTTTTTCTTTTCCCTTTTCTGCTGCTGTGTAAATTTCTATACCCGCAATTGTCATAATTTTTATATTCGAAGTGTTTTTTTTTTTTTGTATGCTTTTTACAGCATTTAACTTTAACAGCACTTTGGTTTTATTGAACAAATGTCTGACTGCTTATTCGCAAGTATCTTAAAGAGGTATAAAAAAAGTGGAAAGGAGTATGTTAGTTTGGTACGGGCCTTAAATTCTATGTGTGGAATATTTTTTCTTCTAAATATTATATTTATATTAGCTTAATAAAATCTTTTCAATAAAAACGTATTCATGGCTGCAAATCATAAATTGCAGATTTTCTTTGATACATATTTTTTTTTCTCTTGGTCTGCGTTTTTATGATATAAATTGATTTTTACTTATTAATGTATTTTTTATGAATGACTTGAATACTTGATTTTAATTGCAACATGCTTGGCGACAATTAAAATCATTTAACTTTTAAGCAAAGCAAATCCAAAACGGCTTTGCACGGCAAGTGGGCAAAACGGTTTTATTTATTAATAAAATTTATCACATACAAATTTACTTTTTATTCCTTAATATAAAGATACTAGTGCTCTATTTTTTACCGAAGCTTAGTTTTGGCAAAAGCCATTAGTTCAAATTTATCTTCAGGTTAAAAGGTGTATTTGTCGATATTTACCGATTTCAAAATACTTGGTCTACACTCACTTTTTAATGAAATTGGTTTGTTCTCGCAATATAAATGAAAATTATGGCACTAGTAAAAGGCTTATTTGAAATTCCTTTTTCCCCTTGAAAAAAATATACATACTAATATTCGTATAAATATAGCCTTTATTTGATTTTTGTATTTAAGTTTTAACTTTAATTTAGTTAATATTAAATTTTAAATTTTTCAAAGTTTGTCCTTTTTATTTTTATGTTCGATATAGCGCTACTCCTTTGTGTAGCATCATCTTTAAATCTGAGCAAAATTATCTGTGTCTGCCTTAAAATTAATTATCTGTTTTGTGGGTGTATTAATTATTTGTAACATTTATAGCGTCGGTAATAATCATTTATAATATTTTTCATGAAATATTTTTAAAATCGGTATGGTGATTTAATTTACCACAATGGGATAAATGCACCTTTTTGCTATTTAGATAATGTTTTCTTTATCCTTGATAATATTAACCTTAATCACATTTATATCCCATAATTCCAATTCTTAGTTTTTTCGTTGCACCTATATCTACTCTATTATGTCTCATTATACTTTGCATTAGAAGAAATTTTTTAGACAAAATTTGATAATTCTAGATTCGATATTTTATCTTTAGGTTTACTCAATCATGTTTTTACTGTTTAGTGTTTATGTATGACCTTCAATATTTACTATAGTGGAACTCACTCTTTAAAGCATTTCTGCAAGAATATTCACAACGATTTTTGCTACGAAGCGAGAGTGCCCTTTTTTAAACGAGTAGTAAATTTATTGTAAAAGCTGATTTGTGAAAATATAAATAAATGACTTAAAAGTTAGATTTAAAAGTCATAAAAAACAACTGAACAGGAAACAGAAAAAAAACAAAATCATAAATTTTTGCTTGAAAATAGTTGCAGAAATTTATGCTTGACAATATGCAGGATTTTTTTAGTGTTACAAATGTGCTACGGTGTAGCAAATTTCAGTTCTATATATTTTAATGTTGTATTGTTGCAGAACATACGAGTATCAGTTATGCTACATTTGAAAGACCTTCTTGCCTTGCAATAGCAGTAAGCTACGAAGCGTGAGTTTCGCTATAAAAATTTTTTAATTTCTCTAACCGTTTTTGTAATCTTGTATTAATATTATTCTTGTTTTTATAATGTCTTAATAATCTGTTTGTAACTTGAACAGAATATATTTCTAATATTCTCCTTATAATTTTTGTGAAACTCAGTATCACTTATAGTTAGTTTCCCTTTTATCAAATTTTAAGCTGTGTTTATTATAAATCACTTGCTTAGATTAGTAGTAGTATCTAAATACGGAAGTTTTTATTTGGATTCTATCTCTACTGTAAACCTAACTTTAGGATTAAATTCAATAAAAGTTTTAAGTGAACTATCAGGGCCACTTTCAGATATCATACAAAAAGAAATCATCAACATATTCCAATACATGTGTCTTGTAATTTCTTCTTAGAAATATAAGCGACAACTGGAGAGTCAGGAGAACCCAACGATAATCCTTTATGTTTTTTTATAAAATTTCCTTTCATATTGAAAATGTTTATTGTTTTCTATAGAAAACCTCCCAATAGGTAGAAGGATGCACTTTTGTATATTAGTTTGTCGCTTTAAATTATTCCATTTTTCTTTAAAAGTACTCATTGTTAGATCAAAAGGTTTGTTTGCTAATAAAATAATAAAATCATTTATTGTTTGGTTCTTAGTTTCATTTTTAAGTTCTTTAGAGAAATATTTGTTTTTAGTTTATTTTACTCATAGCCACAGGTGAGTAGATCTTAATTTGCCATTTCGTTTGTAATTTTTAACACATCCATTTCCGACCTTATAAAGTATTTATATTCTGAGCTCTTATACATTGCGAAGTCGATTGTCTGTCTATCTGTCTGTACGTCCGAGTTCAGGTTGAAAGTAGCTTTGCCAAGGCACTAGATGAGTTATGGAAAATTCAAATACGCCAATTGATCAGACATAGTTTCGAAAATACTGTTGAAAATCAGCAAGATCGGTTAATATCCTTCGAGTCAGCGGGCACTACGCCTGCCTCTAAATTTTTCATATCAAACAAATCTGGTTTAGTAAAAAAATTTTAATCAAAAAGAAAAAAAAAAACAGATATATAGGGCGATAGAAATTTTAAAAATAAGAAAAACACATCAGGTAAAAATATTGGTGCTCGTCCACATTTTCCGAGTCTTGAGCCTCTAAACATCACATAGAAAAGTACGAGTGTGCATTATATTTTTTAAGATAACTCAACCCATTAGGGACCGATGAAATTTTATATAAAACTATTTACAGTACTTAATTTTTTCTTGTCTTTTAACTTTGTAACCCCAATATTTGTTTTTTTTTATTGGAGTTACTTTCTTTAACTAGAGTTACATATATGGTGAAGGGTATATAAGATTCGTTATAACCGAATATTGCACTTTTACTTGCTTTTCTCTAAGCCGTTGAAAATTTTTAATCTAAAAATTTCCTCAATAAAATCATTTTAAGTTTTCTGTATTTTGATTGTAGGATCTTTATTTAATTTTTACTACTTTAAGTGCTTAAAATATGTATTAATTTATCTTCTCTTTGTTTAAATTTTTTAATTGTTTTCAATTTTTCTTTTCTTCCTTTAACTCTTATTTCTACTCGCACTAAATTCAATGCTAACTGCTCACATTTTTTTAGAGATTCAAACTACTGCAAAAAGCCACAAGCATTATCTGTTTTAACACATGAATAACTTTTAAAAAGTGCATAAAAGCATACAGCCATTATTATCATAAGTACTTAATACTTTTTATGTAATTTTAAAAGCGAAATTATAATCAAGAATTAAAACAAAATTGTAAAACAAGAATATAATTTATGGTGTTATTTTATACATATAAAAATACTCGTTACACATACATTCATGTCTATTCGTATATCCATATGCACTCTTTAATTGTCATACGCTAGTATGTATGTGTCTGTAAAATTCTGCAGTGCTGTGAAAGTAACACAGGTGTAGGTTTTGTAAGTTGCTGTGTATGTGTCAGAACGGAAGTTGTCATGTATTTAAAAATTTATGAATATTATTTTACATTATCTTTATTCCGCATTTTTTTTTTCTATAATGATGGCACATTAAAATATAAATATTTTTCAAATAGACAAAGATAAATGGATGTTTAAAAACGAACTTGTATGTGATAACACCTTTTGAATGTTGCGCTTAAACTAACATATATGAGTGGTAATAGTGCAGTCTAGGCCTTAAATTCATTCAATTAGCAAAAATATATTTATGGTTCTAGAAGTGTCCATTAAGTCTTCTTTCTGTTGTTTTCTAGGATGGTAAAAAAATCAGCTGTTTTTTATTGAAAACTTTGGTCATTACATATTATTATTTTTAACTATAGTTAATACAAATTTATCCTTAATTTTCTAAAACGATTTTTTACTTTTTTTCTAAGTTGTTATTCCTTTTAAAATCATATTGTGTTTTGTTCTTGATACGAAGCTTTTGCGTTTTTTATATTTCTTTAATTTTGAAAATAATGCTGTACGAAATATTGACATACCTTTACCGTTTTTGTATTGTTTAACTTGAAGCTTTTTTCATAATTTAAAACTTTTCCCTGGATGTCATTTTCATAACTTGTAAACATAAACAGGTTATCTATTTTTGTTTATTATTTGACTTCCTAAAAAGTCTATTCTTGACAAAAACTTCTTTAATGTTAGCATTTAAGGCAACCAAATTCGAAATTTTCGTGTCAAAACAACAACAAAAAATTAGCAAAAGTCATCGAAATACTTTTTGGAATGTCAAGTTTAAACCACTTCTAACTTCGAAAATGCTGAACCGATTTATAAAAAAAAGTAGATTGTGCACACAGATTTCAAACCTGAATTAATATGAGCGTCAACTTTTTATTTTAAACAGTGATATTAACTCGATTTATTTTATAAGACTCATTGTATAAAAATACAAAAGAGGAAAAATTGCTTGATTGGCTTCAAAATAACTAAATTGTCATCAATTCGCAAGCAAAACAAACTAAAAAGCAGCCAACTTCACTTTCTAACGCATTGTCAAAGTCGGATTTTCCATTTTTTAAGCTTTGACGCCGCGGTACTTTGTTATGCTTAATTTTTTTTATGTATTTATTTTTTTTTTTTTTGTATGTACATGAGAATTTTTGACGGATAGATTGCGCTTTAGACGTTAAATTAGATTTGTCTGTTAGGCGTCTGATTATTGCGGTTTAAAAAGTAACCGAAAGCAACAATAAAATTGTGGAAATTCTTGAAAGTGTGAAAGATTGAGAGAGAAAATGGAAAATAAGAAGCATCATTCCTAAAATAAAAAAAGATCATATATAGAGTTGCCAAAATTAATTAAAAAGCGATGTGGCAAGAATAGCCAGAAATAAACTGTATCTTGAATTATTTAATCAAAATTATTTACATACCGCTGTATGTCTTGATCCACACAAAATTGATCACAGGAGTGCCTGAACGAACCCAATATGCCACTACTTCTCACATCTCAAATATTTTGTCTCCAAAATTTCTTTTTCCATTTTTAAAAATAATTATAGGCTATTAATTGTGGAAGCCAAAGGGTAGAATGCACTGAAATCTTAAGTGGCGCTGTTGAAAAACTCTTTGAATACAAATAGACATACATCTATTACTATTTGAAAAATAAGTATATTAAATAAAAAAATTTGCTGGATATGCATTTTGGTTGGAAAAGTAATCAAAATTAAAGAACAATAATATCTAAACATAAGACTAATAACAAACCAATTAAAGTTAAAAGCAAATATGTGTCAAATTGAATAAAAGATAACCATTATAATAGGTTTCCTAATTTACTTATATCTGTCGTTCTGTATAAAGTTAAGAAAAATAAAAAAAAAAAATAAAATAAACTTGACTTGACTTGAAGCACAAAATAAATTAATCTTCAAGTTAAATTTTTTTCCTAAAGTTTTTAGTATTTTTAAGGAAAATATTTTTTCTACTATTTTGCGTATATTTATTCATTGTGTGTCACATAATTTAACTTTAAAAGCAAAATTTTGCACATTTTTTTAATTTAAATTAATTTTTAATTTTATTTAATTAACTTTCACTACTATCATTGTGTTATTTTTTAATTAATGATTTTTAAGAGAAATTTCATTGTTTACCATGTTTTATTACATCAGATAATTTCCCTTAAAAAAAAACATATAAAATATTTCTTTTTGTATTTATTGAATAAATAATTACAAATATGTCAATTAAAATTGTCATTTATTTTACGTTTTTTTTTAATTAAACTTGTGGCAAATTTAAGCTGTTTAAATGTAATTATTTTAAGCAGCAGGAAAATATCGTCAGATTTCGACATGAATTATGCGTTCACAGAAAACAAAAAATTGTGCAAGACCACAGAGAAAGCGTAATGTGTTAAATATTAAATGTTAAATGTTTCTGCACTTTTATTTTTATTTTTTTTTTTATATTTTATAAATTAAATTATTTGCGAAATCGAACAGAAACTGATTATTTCTTTTTAAAAATGTAAAAAATACCTAAAACATTTTTTATAAAAGACAAGCCCAGTTAATTTTTCAATATCCTGTATCCAAGGAAGTACCCAGCTTGAGGTACCTAATTATAATCGAGTAACATTCTTTCCTCCTGCCAAGGGACTATTTTCTAACTATGTGTGCGTGAGGCAGAGATAGAGCGAGAGAGTAAAAGTTAACCATTTCAACTTTTGCTAGATGTTTTTACACAGCTGTTTCGTTCTCTTACATTGGCCAATTTAAACTAGAATTCTTTTAATCTAAATTTTCTGAAGGTTTTATGTTCATCCGCTTCAAACCTTGATAGTCCTATTCTACTCAATTTAGTTAAGCCAGCCTACTAGCGGAGTCAAGGCCTAACTCTTAACTTCTGACAGTACAAACAGTTAGGGAGACACATACATAACCAGTCAATGGCAAATGCTATCAAATAAATTTTACTTAAAAAAAATTTTATTAAAGTCTTTCAAGTAGGAGCAGTTTTTCACAAACTATTTACCCACATTAAAAAAAATCCTAGAAAATTAAATCATACGTCCATCTAGACAGTTTTATTGTCGTTAGGGCTTGTCCACCTTCTTTCATTTATTACAATACATCTTAATTAACAAAAATAACATTCAATAACAAATAGATATTAATCATTGAAATAACAAAGACAAAATAGGGATTGGCAGTTCTAAAAATAGACAAAATAAAAATAAAAGTTATAATTAACTTTTATTTTAGCCATCAACACAATACATAAAACAAGAAAAAAATTATCAAATAAAAACGAAAATTATTTTTTGTTATCTTTTCCCTTTCTTAAGTAAATAAAAATAATTTATGGTAAAAACATAACAAAAACTTTCTCATGACAAGTACAGCCAATGAACAATAAACATAACAAACAAAAAAGAAAAGAATTTCTTCTCCAAGTTTATTTTCTAAACTACAACAAAGAATAAAGAAAATAAAGAGAATTAAATCCAAAATGACAACGGCATCAAAAAGGTATATAAAAGGGCAAAAAAAAAAATAAATATACACACCCCAATAATAATAATATTGTAATAATATTTGCCCATATTCATAGTTATATACTAAAGTCTACTCTTGTTAAAGTCCAGATTTACACTATGCAATTTTTTGAGGCATTTTTTTCTCAATTCCTTATTTAAGTTGCAGCGATATGCGTTATTTAAAAATGAACATAAGCAACAGTAACATCTTCTCAAAATTTTACCATATTGCTTACTCTTCTTGCTTCACCAACAAAGAAAAATTTCATGCAAGTTTCATGAAAAATTGCATAGTCTAAATGCGGTAAAAGTGTACTCTAAACTAAAAAGTTCTTATTATCTTTCTTCCTTTCGAAAATGAAGCATAGTTTAAGTCGAATCGACCTTAACTGGGTGTCAACTCCAGTTTGATAAATGTTTTCATACAATTTCTAAACAAACATTAGAAAAAAAGTAACCCTGTTGTTATTTTGTTCACTTTGGTTTAAAAATCAGATAAAGAGTATTGTGTTCTTTACCGAATAAAATAGTTATGGAAAAATAAGTTAAAAATAGCTCTAGATAGTTTAAATTTAGAGTTGACCTTAACGCCAAATGTATATTTAAAATTGTCTATGAATGAGTTAGAGTCGACTTTAAGTAAAACGAACTTTAGTTCCCTTAAAGTAATATTTTTTGTAACTATTCCCGGACGAAAATTTTCGTAAAATGATATTTTCAATATTTCAGTAAATTTTCGTCTTATATACCGGGAAAAGTACAATAGTTCGTAATTTTTTTGTGAAAAGAAGAGAAATATTTCTGGCAGCATGATTATTATTGCAAAATGTTTCTAGCAGCAAATTCATATTAACTGCGAGACATTATGAACGGCACTAATTTTATACGAATTTGTAATTAA
The DNA here is from genome assembly GCA_937654795.1 of Cistogaster globosa. Classification (NCBI taxonomy): domain Eukaryota; kingdom Metazoa; phylum Arthropoda; class Insecta; order Diptera; family Tachinidae; genus Cistogaster; species Cistogaster globosa. The sequence continues at coordinate 41,235,034 of OW569403.1, read as the reverse complement.
CAGCAAATAATGTTGGATATTTTAAGGCAACAAAAGTTACAATTTCCATTTGAATCGCATCCTAGTTTATTGTAATGTTTTTCAAGCGAAATACATATGTAAATTTATTAAACAAATTTCGCAACTTTAAAAATAGTACTTTAACTAAACGGGAAATAGACACATATTAATTAAATTGAATAAAATATTTATTAATAATAACGGCCAAAGAAATAAAATATATTATTTGCAAAATTCTATTTTAAGAAATAATATAATCTCTGGCTGTTAAAACAACACAAAAAGGCTGACTTACAAAATGTTTCTATACAAAGCTTGTACACAGTTATGCTACCGAATTTGAATCAGTTTCGTATGCGATACAAAACAACAACTTTAAAACCGATGACTGTTTGCTTTTTAACTGCGTTAGTAACACTTTTCTGGCGTTTAAAAACGATTCATGTCTATGTTTAGAACTGAGGCAATATGAAACAAGGCACTTTGCTTAAATACAATCATTTGACATTATGGGACTCAGTCAAAACATCAAAGCTTACTAGACCGCAACATAACTTGAATACCTTCAGAAAAGAAATATGGTTTTCATGATCGAGTTTAGAAGATAATTTCTAAAAGACCTGTAAAATTATTTTTTTTTATTATCTCTCGCTGAACTTTCAATTTATGTTTTAGAGACGGATACTAAATTATACTAAAGTGTCAAAAAAAAAAAAAAAAAAAATAAATAAATAGAAAAAACACAAAAAAACACCAACAAATTAAATTTTAGTGTTATAACCAAATAAGTTATTTTTAGATTAGGTTGCGCACATTTAAGAGAATCTTAACCACAAGCAAAGCGACACGAGAATTTTGCACTTTAGATTTATATAAATTATGATTTATTTAGAAAAGTTAATTTAAAAAAAGGAAAACCATTTCCATCGAAATATATGGCTAATGTGCAAAATTATTTCAGATACTTTAATTTACAATTTTTTGTTGTCTTTAAAATTTTTGAAATGTTAGATTAGCAAATCATCAGTTTTCTGTACAAAAAGAAAATTTAAAAATAATTTTAAATAACTAGGACAATTAGTATTAAATATAACAGCAATTACGCCACAAAGTTTTTAACACTATAACTTGTTTTTTAAACGTGTACTACTATCACTGTCTTTTGTTTTATATAAAAGCTTTAAAATATCAAAATTATTATTTCTTAGGATTTTGTTTTTATAGTTTTAACTAATAATTTTTTTCTTCTTTCTCGTTTTAGGTAAGATGCCGCATCATTTTTATTGATTTGAACCTTTGTACATAAGCTCTCACTGCATTCTTTTCTAAGTACCAATTTTCAAGAAATTTTTTTAATGCATTTTTTTAATAAATCAAATATTCTTACTAAGGTTTACATAACATCGAAAATAATCATCAATGTATTTTCATAATTGAAGTATTCGCAACTGAAATCATATCACCTAGAAAATTTAAAATATCCTTCAAAATGAATTTAAAACTTAAAAATTGGAAGAGAAGCTAAGAAACCTTTCAGTATTAAGGCTAAAACAATTAAAATTATGTTAGAGAAAATATGTATTAATGTTTGTTTTAAAGAAAACAAATCTTTCTAAAATATTTTGGAAACAGAAAATTATTTTTTTTTTCCTTTTGAAAAAATTGTATCTTTAATTTAATTTTTTGTATTTTATTTAAAAATTTATCTTTTTTATACAACGTAGCCTTTATCATGCAGGAAAATAGATTCCTTAAGCAATAATATATTTTGAAAGTTAAATATATTTTACATTAAATATAACATAAGTTAAATGAATTTGGTTAAAACAAGAGAAAGCTAATTCAAATAATTTTCCACTATTCCTTTTTTTAATGCAAATAATTCGCGTACCGTCAGGTTGTCGGGATAAACTTTGACCTAAACAGACCTAAAATGTTTAAAAGTGAATGAGCAAGGTGGTCCCTGGTGAAAATTGACGAGCGAGCTTAGACGGCAACTTCAGTTTCAGTTTTAATCTGATTCTAAACATTCATCAGACCCTTGTATTTGGTATCATTGCTATGGTAAACTTAAACAAGACGGGATATATTTGTTTAAACTTCAGCGACATTCTTGTTTTTTTAGATTTCAAGCAGTAGCTTTCGAACCTTTTTTCTCTTTGTTTTAAGCTTTCTACCCAGAGGAACGTTTTTCCTTATATTAAAGTTTAATGTGTTTTCAAATTGGAATTTATCTAATTTTTAATATTTTTCATTAATTTATTTAATTAGAAAATCGTTTTCTTATTTTTAATTTAATGTATAATTGATTCAATATATTATATTACTGACGAATTTAATATATAATATATAATTGAGTCAATAAAAAATTTGATTAATTTTCAGTCTGTAAATAAATTATATTATTAATAAAAACAAAAGTTTTTTTTTGTAATACCTAATCAAATAAAATATCTAATTGAAGTCATAGAATTTCCTGAAGATATAAAGCTTCTACTGCACATATCAATATTTCTATATTTAACTTATAAATAATTAATAAGCATAAACATAGAGGCGGCCAACATTTGATTAGCTAAGTAGCTAGCCAACGTTTTGATAGTTTCTAATTATTTAAATTATACAGGGTGGCTGATGAATATTGCTACATTAAGAAACTCAAATAACTTTTTTTTCAGTGTATGGAACACATTTTTCTTTTATTCATGTTAAAGCTCATTCAATTTTATTAAATATAGTTTAATTTGTTTTAAAAATAATGGAATTTGAATGCCCCTCTGCAGGTTGATGCATGTGCGGCATCTTAGCAAAAAGTTGTTCATTACTGCTTGGAGAGTTGAGGCAGGAATAGCCGCAATTGTTGCTCGAATGAATTGCTTTAGTTTATTCAAATTTGTTGGTTTTGCTTTGTAAACTTGCTGTTTGCAATAACCCACAAAACACAGTCAGGTGCAGTAAGGTCAGGCAACCTGGGTGACCAACGGAATGTGGAGTTTCTGGATATCAGCTTAATGTGAAATTTTCGTCGCAATTCTGTCATAACAGGTTAGGCTATGTGAGGAGGTGCACCATCTTGCTGAATCCACGCAGATGTAAAAGGAATTCTCCTTCGGCGTAATTCTGGATAGAAAAACTCTCTCAACATGCTCAAGTAATGGTCTCCAGTAACGGGGTGACCGTTTTCTTCGAAGAAGTAGGGCCCGACAGTGCAGCGTGATGAAACTGCACACCAAACTGTGACACGAAGTGGGTGTATTTCCGTCTCATGGAGTGTCTGTGGGTTGGAAGCACTCCATAATCGAGATTTTGTTTGCTTACGTTGCCGTTCAAATCGAAATGGGCCTCGTCAGAAATGAAAAGACAGTTCAACATGTTTCCATCCTCTTTCACCATTTGAAGCATCTCTGGCAAAATTCCAAGCGAATCGGCAAGTCTGCAGCGTTCAGTTTATTGGCCATTTGAATTTTATATGGGAATAAGTCCAAATCTTTGTGCATAATTGACTGTAATGACTCTCTGCCTACCATTACCCATTTGAGCAGATAAGCTTCTTGTCGAAACTCTTGGATTGTGTTGTATCGCAGCAGCTACAGCAGCGATTATTTCCTCCGTTTGAACTAAGGGGTTTCGATGGTAAGATCTTCTGTTGACTGTCCCATGCCCGGCAAAATTGTTTACAAGTCTCATTATGGTCCATCTGCTCGGAGGATTGCCGCCAAATGTGCGCCTATACTCTCTTTGAATCGAAACTACGGACTCCAGTGCGTGATAACGGCGGACAATCCAAATTCTTGTATCTAAGAATCAATCTGCAAAATAAAAAAATAAAGGACCACATTCATTAAATAAAAAAAGAGTTATTACATTTTTTTGGTAGCGAAATGGCTGTCTGGAGAATATTTTCAAATAAATCTTTTCTCGATTTTTAGCTTATTATTTTCAATGAAGAAATTTTCGTTTCCAGAGGACATCCAGTCATTGCATGCGTGATTTTGTTAAATCAAATAAATTAAATTTCCAAATATGAAAGCTTGTAGCATTTTAATTAGCAAAGAAAAATCTGCATTAAATACATTTCGTAAAACAGTAGATCATCACTTATCTAAGAGGCTTAAGACATTTTAAATTATGTGTTTAGACTTTAGATTATGCTGAACGAAATTTATTACTGATTTAAGACGTTGTACAGCCGAGTAAAATAAATATTTTTTTATATGACTGAGCACCATTTGTATTCGTTACGTTAAAGGGAATATAAATACATTTTTTTTTTTAATTTAAAATTCGATTAATTAATATAATACTGAAAGGAATTCTTAAAAAAATAAAGCAAAATTATTTAAAGCTTAACCAACATTCAACAGTAAATAAAAAACACCCAGCATTTTCCCCTAGTTGCAGTCACATGAAAATATATCCAATTTAAGCAATGGCCATTACAATTCCAATACATGGAGGCAAAGGGAAAAGCATACATATTTTATGAAAGCCAAGCATGTAACTCATCTCATTTAATATAACTGCAGAATTTTTTTTAATTAAATCAATAAAAATAAATAAACAACCATAATATCTGAAGTAAAAAATATATGTTAATATATTTTATATATATATATATATAATTTTTTCGTTCACAAGCACCGACAGTAAATAATATAAAATTCATTAAATAAATTGGAAAAATGAAAATAATAAAAAGAAAACATCTTCCCTATATTCGCACATGCACACACATAAACACACAGTAGGAAAATCTACGCGTCATTGTAACAAAAAACAAAATATATATCAAAATATTAAAATATTTAAAGTATTTTGGAATAACTTATAAAAACACACATAAATGTTATAGATATCATTTCAAAGTAAAAAAAAATATATAATAAAACGCACCCTAGTACGGCTTATCCTTAAGAATGTACACCTTTCACTTGACTTTTACAAAAACACAGTGGCAAGTATCATTTCATACATTACAACCGCGACAAATATCAATGACTTTAAAATATATGAGAAAAACACACACATTAATGGGTGACACGAGGGTAACGGCAAAGTACTTTTGAAAAAAAAGTAAACATTATATGTTGATGTTTCGATCCACAACAATTGTGCTTGCCACGCTACTAAATAAGAAAATATTTTATTAATTTAAATATATTTTTGTCCTTAAGCAAGAATTGTCTGCAAGTCTCTTACTTGCATCCATATAAACTACAAAATGCATATTTCTGCTAAAAAAATTTGTGCAGAGATTTCCTTTAATTTGTAGGAGTTGGACTCATTAACAGTGAGTTCTGTATCACGTATGGGCCACTCTTTAGTTTTGAAGTCTAGTTTAAAAAAAACCCCATATAGCGTTTTTTATTTCAGTTTAAAGGGTATGATAATATACGTCGAAATAATAGCTGCCATAGTACTAAACGCGCTGTTTAAACGTATATTCTATGCGATAAAATCGTTGATTCCAACAAAATAAATAAATAGTCACTCGTTTTTGATTAATTGTGCCATCATAAGCGTGACTTTTATTTTTTTAAGAAAATTTTTAACTAACTTGTTAAGTATATTTGGTCGTCCCAACTATATAATTTTATCGTGATGTCTTTCTATATTTAAAACTTTAAAACTAAAAATAATAAACTTTTACATTACCCTCGTTTTAAGTCACCTTGCAGTTCGGTTGTTAATTTTTACTTTATTCAACCCAGTTTGTCATTTACATTTTATTCAACGTTCAGACATTTATATCCATTTCTCGCAAAGCAAAAAACAGGCGTTGTAACTGCCTGTATGTGCTGGAATTTTTATTCATACTCATACATTTGAATTTACAACATTTATCCACTTCATATCTGTCTGTGTTTGGTGTATGAATATAAAACTGCTTACACCAAGTCTACGTCTCGCTAAGCATTTCAATGTGTAAGCGCTGTTTCCTTTACGTTTGAATAGTCAGAGTAATGTCAAGTATTTGACATCTTCATTTATTTACCATGTTGATATCATTTCGTTTTAAGTCTTCTTTAACGTTTCATTTTCAATATTTTTTTTCCTTTCCTTCATTTGCATACACTACGTTATGAATAATCAAAAAATGTCATACATTTTTTTTATTTTAGTATTAAGAAATAAAATTTTTTTAAGGGGAAGGAGAAAGAACTTTTGTCTTAATTAAATTTGAAATTGAAATGTTTCTCCATACGTATGTTTAATTTATTGAAGGACAATATAGGAAGACTTGTTTACAAAATGTTTTAGCAAATTAGTAAGTGGGTTAGTGAGTTAAAGTATGTGAGCAGAAGTACTCCTAAGTTTTCTTTTTTAACTAAACCTTAGTGTTAATGGGAATACAAATGTACTCAACTAAAACAAACTTAGAGAACATAAATGACATTTGTATTTGCTCATTTTTTTCAAACAAGCGAGGGGAGCTAAAAGCACACCTCATGTATACAAGTCATTCTTAAATATTTAATTACATGGTTTTTAATTGTGTTACTAATATCGAGTTCACATACGTCATTATTTCTTGCAGCAATTCTGAATTTTGTGGAAGAGAAAGATGTGCAGAATAATTTTATTTCTCGTTTTCTCAACCACAAAATTTAGAACTGCTGCAAGAAAATTTACGTGTGTGAACTCGGTGTGATTTATACCGAAAAATACTTTTTAAGTTCTAGGTAATACAATTGCAATTTTTCTGGCCTCCTGTTATATATTAAAATCTGTCCACATTGATCCGAAACTAGCATTGCAATATCTTACATAATGAAAAAATAATTATTAAATACGCTTCACGAAAAAAACATAGTTGGGGTAGTTGGGGGCCTAGATGAAACATGTTATGATTAATATTTATAGTTGAGCTGTTCTCTGACATAATACTAACATTATTCTAATATGGTATAAAAAATATTTTTAAAAGTATTTTGCTTACAGAAAAATAATCTTAATATATAGTGTTTATCAATAATATTATGATAAAGAGTTCTACATTATTTTAGCGTAGCATTAAACTTCGTTTGTTGTTAGAATTGCAGCAAACAAGAACGTTGTAATTCCTCTGCATACGAACCAGTTAAAAACAAAACAATAAAAAGAAACTTGTATTGTTCAAAATTTTAGGTTTCGTTAAGCTTATAGCTCGCATAAAAGTCAGTTTGCATGGCGGTCAAATGACACATTGTGATGCCCTGAAGTTTAGTCACCTTCATAGTTCCCTATAGAATTCCAGGGTATCTAAATAGGCCAATAACTGATGTATTCTTAAGACAGTCCATGTTATCAAATAACCTTTGGCACAAATACTTGAGCTTGTGTTCTTGCAGAGCTCGACATTATTTTGATACTTCCCCCTTCTCATACTGAAAGCTTCTTCAAGCTTTCTCCATAGGTAATTCCCACCAAAAGCGATATATAATTTATGCCTAAAGCTAGTAGAGTCTGAGGGCTCGCAAATTGTTTAGCCGTCTCCTATCCATATAAAATCAAAACTGTTTTAATTTATAACTGCAACTACATATTGCTAGGACTAACATAACACGTTTCTAGCAAAATACAAAAGGAATTACAAATTTTTAGGAAATAGAGTATTAAGTAGGGGTCTATTTGAAACTTATGTACTCACATATTTCAACTTGATGATTGGTTAACTTGTAGCATAAGGAATGAGTTTGCTTTAATAAATCCTAATATATATGAATATATTCACAAGATAACATTACTGACGGGCTGTATTACTATCACAAGCTCAAGTAAAATATTTTAAAACTGTTTTAAATAAAATTTATAACTCTTGACAAACTCCTTTTCTAACATTTAATTTTCAATTAACTTTAACTGAATTTTTAAGCATTTTAAATAAAATTTTAGCAAAAAAAAAAAAAAAAAAATAAATAAAAAAATAAACACATCTTAAACATTTCATCATAATAAAATGTCATTTTTCATTAGTTTAATGCATTTCTCTCTAAGCTATTTTATCTTCCACACTCAAATAAACAAATCAGTCAAGTGTATACAAATTAAAAAAAAAAAAAAAAAAAAAAAACATTTCCACACATACAAACATTTATTTATACTTTCACATGAATAAAATAACGATTTAATTAATAAAAACAAGATAAATATAATAATTACATATAAATGAATTATTTATAAATAATTTACAAATAGCTCTTTATTAAAGTGTTTCTAAATAACAAATTGTATTTTCTATTATTCTTTTCACTTTTTCTTGATGTTACGCTCTAATGCTCTACAGATGCTGCAGGCGGTAAATGATTTTGTTTTCAATACTTTTATCCTTTTAATTATTTTGTTAATTTGTTAATTTTTGACTTTCAACAAGAAATGCATCTGCCACCACTTTAGTTTCGATAAAATATTTTTTTAATACATTTTTAATAATTTTTTATAAAAACGTACATAATATTTAACATATAAATAAAATATATTTTTTTTTCAAATACCTTTTACTTAGCTTGACATATAGCAATTTTGTATTATTTTATTTAATTTATAATTCATATTAAATACAATATAAAATTATATGAAATTCATTTAAATTTTTATAATTTTTCCATTCAACATATTGATTTGAGTTTCAAAATTAATTGATAACAAAATTAATTATTTATTAATTTGTTAAACTTGAGTGTCATAATGAAGCTTATTGCACTAGAAGCCCTTTTTATTATAATAACTAATTATCACTTGGTAATATGATTAAATTTAACTTTAAGAAAACATTTCAGATTAATATTGAGGCTTAAGCATTTTGATAATAATTTTAATTAAGAAATTTTGCATGTTTTATCACGTAAAATTTTTAATAAATAAATAAACAAGAAATCAACGATTGCTTTTACAAAAAATTTAATTATATATTTCCTTTAAGGTAACTAAAATGACTTTTAAGGTACAAGTTAAGGGCCAAGTCAGTGGGCTACGATAAATAATATTAATTTTCATGGATGAAGTTACTGTTGAACTATTATTTAAAGTAGCAAAGCTCGTTGAGAACATAACTGCGGGTTTCACTAATTGTTTTTTAAAGTCATATTGTTGTAATGTTCTAAAAATTTACAACAGTTTAACGTTTTATATGTTGCCTTTCACGCAAAAAGGCTATTAATCAAAAATATTATGCTACGTTAATTTTATTCTTCTAATAATCAATATAATAGATGATTTTAAATAAATAAAAATACTTAAAATCGAAGTTTGTAAATATTCTCTTTTATTCCCAGCAAGAAATTATTCACTTTACGTAGGTTTTACTTAAAATGAAGTGGTTCAATTTAGGGGAAAACCCATGATTTTAACATTAGCTTCTCTTTAGCGTGCATAGTTTCACATTAAAAAAATGGCTTGGCATTTAAACGAATGCTTAAAACCAGTAAAAATTCGATATTTGGGATACATTTTTTCAGTAATTTTTGCTATTTATAATATCTTCTCTCATGAACTTTCACGAGTTTTTTATGAGTTTAAAAGTTATAATTTAACTAGAGTAAAAGAACTTATTAAAAATGCATCATAAGACAAGGGAAGCAATAAAAATACACATGTTTTTTTAACTACTTTACTGGGTTACAATGAATACGAAAATTTTTCACTTTCTATTGTAAAAGCCTGTTCGAAAGAGTAAACTATTTTTAAGTGTCCAATATGGAATAGAAGATTTTCAGATCATATTTTCGGGGTATTCGTATTACATACCGAAAACACTTGAATAAAGGTAGTCCTTTTAATTTTTTTTTTAATTTTTCTCTACTTAGATTTATATAGAAATAAATATAAAATGAAATTAAAATATATAATTTGAAGATAAGAAACGTTTAGCACATCTGGCTTTTTAAATACTAACAAACGTAGTTAAATACCTTGACTAGAGAAAGCTTCAGACATTGATTGGCTAATCAGAAAATACACAGTGAAGTAAAAACAAAATATTTTAAAAATAAGTCAACAATAACTCTACGTTTGGCATAATTTAAACAAACTTTCATGTTAAACTATCAGAGAAGCAATATTTCTAGGCTTTTCAGGTGCAACGCAATATAATCCTAAAATAATATACCTCGGACATAACAAACTTTTAAATAATTTATTACTTGATTTGTTTTAAAGTCCTAAACGACAAAAACAAATTGAATTGAAGTTTTGAAGATTTAAAGTTTTGGACATAATTCTTCAAGAGCTCTCATAGTTTTTATGCACTGAACAACCTAGAAAGTTTAACGAAGGTTTAAACAAATTTTTTTATATTATTATTATCTATTCGTCAGGAAAACAACATCAATTCTTCCCCATTATATAATTCTTAATAAAATATAATATTTCTATTTCACCTTTATGAAGATAAAAGATAGATATCAATTTTATACTATATTTCCTAAACTCAAAAAGATAGAATTCAAGAACCGATACCAGAAATAAATGCTTCATATTTCTTCAGTTCTTCTCATAAGCGTATTATGAGACCAACTGTAAGATTGATATCACTGCATAAAAAGTCAAAATTGTCGAAGAATAGTATTTTATGTTCGCAGTGATTTAACAAGCATTTTGAAAGAGCAACAGCAAACAATGCTTCTATTTTTGTTTCCTAATGCTCTTAAATGGTATTCGAAAATTTTGCTTGTTTTAATATCAGTTTATTTTAGAGTTGCTCAAGCATGACCTTTAATAAAAAATTTTAATATTCCAAAAGACAAAATATTTTATTAAATTGATGAATTTTATTAATGAAACTATTTTAACAAACCATTTCAGGACCAATATTAAGAATATGAAAATAAAAATATTAGAAAGAAAACGGAACTATTGCTTTTATAGTCTTGAAAGTTGTTCAAAACTCGATGTGGTTTGATAGAAATTCAGTATTATTGAAACAAATTCTCAAAGTTTTATTAAATACAAAAAATGGATTACTTTCAGGATCAATAGAAATTCTGTTCAAATAGCTAAGATATGAATATTGTTATGAATAAAGGTATGAACAGAGAATATTTTAGGGTAGAAAAGTATTAAAGGCATTCTACCACTTTCTTGTCTTTTTTAAGCAAAATTTTTTCAATAAAAAATTTTTGTTTACTAAGGTCAGGCATTTTATTATTAAATTTACAATTTTGAAAATAACAATTCAAATAAATTTCTTAACTTAAAAAAGGTTATATTACTTAGCAACAACAAAAAAAAATGCATATCTCACAAAGTACACTTTAACAAAATACACAATTTTCTTGTAAATACGTGACTTGTTTCAACTAAACAATTTCTTACTTATTTGCTTGAGCTTAATTTTTTTAATATTAATCTTTGATTATTGGCTTGATTTTTTTACTACTTCGCATTTTCAGTTTATTTTCATTCACTTTTTTAACTTTCACTAGCTTACTGCTAAAGAAAAAGCACTCTTTATCCTTAAAGTAAAATATTTTAAATATTGTTTTGTATAAATTAATAACTTAAAAATATAATTTGTTCAAACAACTTTCTCGGCACACTGCTTTAAGTTTTTTATTATCACTTTATTAATACTTTTTTATATAGTATAATCTGTATATTAATTAATGGTTAAATAAAAATACCCAAAATATTAAAGTTCTGAAAGAATTTGACGTTATATAAAATTATATTATATACCTTTCAATTTGATTAAATACTATTTCGTAACTTTGGTGTCAACTTCATAAAACAAAAGAATTAACGCATCAATCAGTATATAAATAACTTTAAAGGTATCTGGTATAATTTTAAAACCCTTTTGTCCAGTGTACGTGTACAACCTTTATATCGTTATTGGACATAAAAATAACAGCTGTGTATTCTCTTGTGTTATCAAAGCTTACGAAAAGATTGTCGTTAGAAAACTATCTTATCAACTGCAATTGCAATGACAATTAGTTTTCTTTTAAGAAAAAACGGATTCTTTTAAGTGACATTTTACTAAACTGGAACAATAAAAGGATGTTTTCAAGCCCAAGATTGCGAATTCATGCTTACTGATTACAGGATTTTTAAAAACAAAACCTTTTTATATTTTAAGTCGCTGCAAATGTATTTTACTCAAAAAATTATTAAAAATAGACACTAAATATCGTTTTTCTTAAAAAGAACTGAAATGCGTATCTTTCTAATTAAATAATATTGAACACAGTGCGTAAAAGCCCATTTTGATTGCAACTACCAGCAAGGCATGCTTTACCATCTACAATATATTTAACTAACATAGTAACGAATGCAACACATTGTTATTGTGTCCTCACTTACTTATAACAAGTTTGGGTTCAGACAATTTTATCCTCTTATCTCTTTTTCTTAGGTACAAGAGACATTTTGCTGAAACTACAGGAGGGTTAGATGTGCTGTTTATCATTTATTTAAACAACTTAATAAAAGCAATTACATACTAATGAATACTTTTCTTTTTACTTAAGTCAGTACTGGGATTTAAGCACATACTCATTTTTTTTAACAAACACGTAAGGTCCACCACAAACACAGCCAGCGCGGCAGCTCTAGAAAAGGTTAGTTAAGTTGTAATTTGATTTTGTTCGCAGTAGAATCAACAACTTATTTCGGCCTGTGTACTACCTACAGATGGACAATAAAATTATAAGATTTTTTTGCTACAAATATGTGAAGGACTATTAAATCACGATTTCGTAACGATATGCCCAAATGGGATTTTTTCTAAAAAATTGTTCAATCAACGAACTTAAAAAAAAATATTCTTCATATTTTACTGATAACTAGTACAAAATATTGCTCTGAGTAGTCCCTTCGTAGAATTGTAACTTTTATATTATTACGGTTTAATAGCTCAAATGTTTTATAAGTTTATTTTCCATCAAATTTAAGCTTTATTTCATACGAAGTGAAAATATATACAAAAATTGTAAAATCAAGAAGATAAAAAGATAATTTTTATTTAATATGATAACAAGATTTAAGATTTAAGTTATATAATTTTTGTAGGGTATCGTTCCTTCCAAACTACTCAAAATACTATTTGAATTGTTTTTCTGAGTGGTCGCATCTCAACAAAATCCTAATCTTGAACGTCACCTGAACGCTCTCGATTCAAGCTATTTTATTTTATTTTTAATTCGACAGAAAAAATATCTTAACGAAGTTTGCAAATGCAGTTAAAAATTAAGCTTGGTTTATAATTGACACCATTTTAAATCTAATGACAGTAAATGCATACAAATTAGTCATTAAAACTTAAAAACTTTAATATCTTGGGTACTTAAAAATCAAAAAAAAAAAAAAAATTCATTATTTAAGGCTTTATTTGCTACTTAAAAAATAACATAATTCTACATATGACTTCATGTTAGTACTTTTTAAAAATAAAAACAAAAATAGCTAATAAATCCTTTAAAATTCCACTTTGTAAAAATTCTAAATTTATTTATTTCTGTTTCAAAGTTCATGTCTTTTCTTCTTTTCATTTTATTGTAGTGTTAAATAATTTGATTTGTTGTATTAAAAACTTTATCATTAAATAGTATTTTAAAGTAAATATTAATATTATTTCTTGTATTTTTAATTTAAACAAAAAGATTTAATATATTTTCTTTATCTTCTTCTTTTGTGTTGTAACGCTTTTTTGTCAAAAAAAAAAATATGTTTACAAACAAAATGAAAAATTTATGTTGAAATACTGCTTCTTCTACTACTACTTCTCTACCTATTCTTCTACTACTACTACTACTACTACTACTACTACCACAACTACTACTAAAATGAAATACTACTACTACTGTAACTACTTTCTAAAAAATAACACATTTAAATATTGTAAATACAACTAAATAAATGTGTAAACTAACAACAACAAAATAATGGATATAAAAATAATTTTATATAAATAAAATAAATAAATATAAAACTACAACTACTCTATAACTTCTTGTAACAACATTTTTTACTACATCAACAACTACAATAAAAAATTACAACTTATTTAACTATTTCTACAACAACATCTTGAACAACAACTATACAACAACAACTAAACAACGCATTTGAAATGAGGTAAAGTATAAATGATTCCTTATTTATAACTTTTATTCCTCTAATTAAACTTCAAGCAAGTTTTTGAAATTTTATAATATTTTTTAATACGAAAAAATTTAATTTCTTTATAAAAACCTTGGAATATAAATAAAAAATATCTTGTATTTGATATTGTAAATAATACTTTTCAATTCTCATCAATGATATTTATGTAAAATGCATGTATTTAAAATTGTTTTAACTTTGGGCCAACTAAATGGCCAAGTTAAAGTAAAACATTTGATATATCAAAAAGTCTTAAAAAGGTCTTGGCTTCAAAGCAAATAAACAGTTACAAAACAAATAAAAAGGGATTATATTATTTAACAATTTTTAGTTGATCCTTTAATAATGTCTATTGAAAATATTTATTTTAAAAAAGAAATTTATTTCATGCTATTTTGTTTTATCCTTCATTTTTAAAAACCCATTCATTCCACTTGTATTTTATTTGTATTTATGGTTTTCCTCAAATACTGTAAAGCTAGAAAGTTTCCTTTTTTATTAACTTTGTACCGCCCTGTTTTTAAACTAACAAGCCGACCTTTTGTCGTCCTTTTTTTTGACGGCAACATCTTATTGATTTTAAATACTAATAAAATTGTGTTTTATGTTTATTTGCTTAAAAGAAAAGTTATTTCTGTAACAATTTTAAAATAATTATTACACTTTACACTTTTAGCATTTATATATCAGGAATGAAATTTTTCAGCGCTTTGAGTTTTAAATGAGATATAAAAGACGTGTAAAATTATTTACAAAGTAAGAAATTATTGTGTCTGTTGGCGTATAAAAGCTTTTTTCTTTGTTGCCAAAATTTGTAGAAAGTTATATTGCTTCATACAAAAAAGGGGAAATTTAATTAGATAAGACGTGAATTTTAAAATGGTTAAAAAAAGTAAAATAAAGTAAAATTAAATTACATACTTGTTTAATAACTTTAAAAATTTAATAAATGCATTTACTATTGAAAGGTTAGCCAGCTTAGCTAACACAATTTACAAAAAGGTTTTTCATATGCTGTTTCTTAAAAATAATTGTTAAAAATAGTTATTATAAATAATTGTATAAATAGCAAAATTGATAGCTAACTTAAAGATAAATACTGAGAATCATTAGAGAGTTTGAAGCGAACTAGAAAGTGCATTTAATTCTGCTTGTATTTAGACTCTACTATTCTCTTTATATTTATTACGATTTATAGCGAACTAAGCCCAACTGTAAAGTTATAATTCATGTTAAAATATATGTAATTTCATATTATTTATTTCTTTGCTAAAAATATTTTAAATTAAAAAGAAACTCCACAAAAATATTTTTTTATATCTTTAATTAAAAAAATTTCCCTTTTTTTATACCTACTTACTAATAATTGGAAAACGATTAGGCAACTAAAAATATGTGTTCGAATAACTTGGTATTGGAATAATTGGAATCGATATTGCCCGCCACAGTATGTTAATCCCACTAAATGCTGTAATTATGAATGTTCGGCTAAGCCGACTTTTGTGCATAATAAGCAAAAGTGTCATCACAATAAATCACATTAAAAATACACTTTCTTTTTTTCGACAATTAAACATTTCAGGTCAGGAAAATCATAAACTGATTACAGCTAATTGGTGTAACTCAGTAAATGTGTATGATTGACCCTTTATCAAAGTATACGAAGAGGATGCCTCAAATTTTTTTGTAAAAAGTATTTACCACTTAATGATTTAAATTATACAATTGTAATTTCTTATTCTTAGCGCCAATATATTTGTTCATTTCTCGCCACTTCAGGAAAATTCTACAAAAGGGAATAAAATTGCTGCTGTAGTCGAAGTGGTAAACACGTTGGCTACAAACCTGGTTGACCAGGGTTCAACCCCTGCGGCAACCAAAAATAAAAAAAAATGTTTTTTCTGTTTAATGGTATAAATACAAATTCAGAATTAACATTAAACATGCAGCCTCCTCCGTCGGTACTTCTTAATAGCATATTCGCCGGCGAAGTAAAATAACTAATAAAATGGCTATATCTATTTTTCTCTTTTCACCACCTGTCTTATCTCTCATCTATCCCTTTTCTAAAGAATGTAGCACGGTTACAAAAAAAAGATAAATAGGCATTATTGCCTGAAGTGCTACTTCTCTTTGTATAAAAAAAAACAAATAATTTTTTTTAAATCTTGTCACCATTAAGGCCGATAATTCATCACCAATTATTGCAAACTACAACTTAGTTCTGTAAAAGTCTCATATATATTTATATGCCAAGAAGCATTTACTACTGTACACATACGTACATATTTTCGTATAGTTTATGTATGAAACTATTTAATTAATGAAACAAATAATTAATTTAAAAATGTCTTTTACGACATCTGTGCTATTTTCCTTTTTTTCTACATTAAGGAACTAAAAGATCGACTAAGAATATGGACTTTCCTTTTTGTCACCTGAACGTACTCCACCAATAAGGCAGATTGGTTATCGGTTAATAATTTCCTATCCATAATGCTTATTCCTAGGCTAACCCTTTCTTGATATTGGTACAAGATGTGAGCAGCCGTCCTATATTTTATCTCGAAATAATAAAATAAAAAAAACGTTGTGAGATCCTTTCAAGCAACAGCTCTGTTTCACCTAAGTTAGGACCAGCACTCAGGTGATGACCCCCACTTAGGCAATGCATTGTGCCAGAACTGGGAAATTAGGTTGTGGGAAGGGGGATAGAGGGAATAGTGCTTGTGGACATTTGTTTTGAATCTTTGCACATTGAAAGTGGCAGGAAAGACTTCTGCAGGGAGTTTACTCTACATACGAACTGTTCGGCTAAAAAACGAATTTTCTCTGTAATATATAGTGCGATCCACTGGCCAATCGACGACAAAGGAATGAGCTCTTGATGCACATCGCGTTGCGCGTATAAATTACGGTTTTCAGGAACGAGTTCCCTGATTTCATAAGAGCACATGCCGTTGTAGTAACGATAAAACAGTGAAACACACCCCAATTTGAAGCACCGGCCCATACATGTGAGTTGTATTCCATTTTCGGTCTAAGGTGATATAGATAGTAAGGTTATCAGATAGAGTAAAGTATTTCTTACACCATTTCAGAAAACATGAATGATTCTTTTGCGACATGAAAAATATGCTTGTTCCAACCAACATCGCATTGAATTTTCATGCCAAGAACATCGAGAGCTTCTGATTCCTTAATATACTCTCATCAATTTACTCTCATCATCAGAGTATCTGTACATCAAACAAACGTTAAGACATTATTAGTTTATTTTCTTCTCTTAGAGTTTATACTCTTCAATCTTGGGCAGTTTTATCGCCCCTCAATTATATTTTATCTCCGGTTATGTGTGGCTACCCAAGAACATGGCAGTTATACGATGCCCATTTTCTCTCTTGACTGCACACTCATGAACTTTTTGCCACTTTACTCTTATTCTCAATATCCTCGCCTATTATTCTAGTTTTTAAGCCGTTTTTACATTCCTCTCCGGTAGTCCTACTTATGAGCGTTCAGTTTCGACCATGATGTTAGGCCTGGATTTTTCTATCTATAGTCATGCAGGTTCATATATATTCCTCTTTCTTTTTAGCTGATACGATCTCCTTTCTTTCAAGTTTCCTCGATACTCTTTGGAACTTTCATTAATTTACCTGACAAATTTTAGTTGTGTTAAATTAAAAAAAAGTGATTTCTAGTTTTCCTTCATTTAATTATTCAATAAAACAACATTTCTAATTTAGAAACCCTAAACGTTTGATTGTTACAACTTTTCCCCAAATTATTCGCAGTGATAGAGGGCGAGAAATCAGAAACTAAATGTGTTTTAAGAAACCGTGTTAAGAAGAAAACTTTCTTTGTTGAATGTAAAAACAAGTTTCAGGGGGAATATTAAGGAGAAATAAATATTAGTTGGCTTCACGGCTACAAAAACAAAAAACCTAATGTAATTTTGGAGCATCACATTGATGTCAAAAATAGCTGACTAAACAAAAGGAAGTCGAATTCAATTTAATCTTCTATCAACATTTGGCACTTTAAATGAAGTTTTACTATTTGGTTTCTGTCTCCGGTATATGGAGAAATACCTAATTTTATTTTTTTTCGGTATAAAATTTAATTTTTTTCAATTTACAATTTTTAACTTTTACAAATTATTTAAAGATTCTTAATTTTTAAAATTATTTTCAAATTATGCAACAACCTTACACTTAAATATCAGCTGACCTATTAAGACCACCTGTAAATTAATTCGCGTTGGGAAATATTTTAAAACTGATGATCAAAAAAAATTTATTACTTTTTTTAATTTTAATTTTAACGTAAACGTGAGTAATTAAAAATTTTGAAAACCTTAAGAGTTTAAAGTTTTTTAGACGCACAAATGATAAACCAGAACAAAGTTAAATTAAACTTCTCTTTAATTGAATTATGAAAGTGCACAGATTACGATTAAACATGCACTATTGCTATTTAGTACATTGGATTGGTTTCCATAGTCGTTATGTATTACAACCAGTTTGTATTGCACTGGACCTGCTCTTCCAACGCTTGTATGCTTCTAGGATAGTTAGAGTGATACAAATTGATTGCTATAGTATGTTAAGCAAACATTTGTTTACTTATTATTTTAATATGTAATACAAATAATGGAAATCGACAAGCGTGTAGATAAAATATATCTCGGCATTTTTATAACCTTAAAAGTCAAATAAAACATATAAATTCAAATTAATTAAAATATGAGCAATTGTGTATTTTATTACTAAAATTAATTTTTATTTATTTACATTTTAAAACAAAATTACTAAATGATGTGCAGTTGAACATAACCAGGCTTTTTTTTACAAAAATTAAGCAAACACATACCCACACACACAACACATACGTATAAAGGCGACAAATACCCAGCTATCATTTTTAATAATAAAAGACTCTCCCCCACGATTAGAGTAGGAGATGAATTTAATCTTCTGCGATGTCGTATTTTGTTCGCTCAAATTCAGTTTAACGGATCAAACTGTGTTTTGTTACCGACTCTTCTATTAGAGTCGTCTATGATTCGCCAAAGCGAATTTCTACTTCAAACGAGTCCCACACAAATCGCTCTTATGAGTCCATAATGAACCTATAATTATTCCAAAAGTGTGCTACAAAATAAAAGCGATTTTTAGAAATTTTATGCTTTTGTTTATTTATTTATTTATTTTATTTATTATTATTTTTTTTATTTATTATTATAATTCAATTTAAAATTTATTAAAAAAAAAGATGTTAAAGAAAAAATTTAAATAAAAATATAAAAAACAAGTTTCCAGCCAAATCATTAATTTTGCCTACATCTTCTTTTTTGTTTCGATTACAGTCCACCCTAAATACGAGCGTAAGACGTTATTTAACTGTCAAAAATTCTCATGCCCATACAAAATGTATGAGACCAACCCAAATAGCGCGACGCTAACGTTGGACAATTGAAAAATCCAATTTTGACTGAACGTAAAAAAAGAAGTTGGCTGCAAGAGAAGTGTTGTTATTGTTTTTTTTTTTGTGGTATATACAAAAGTATTTCCAACAGTAATGACGTCACAGCTACTTTAAGGTCAATTTCGCGATTTTATCTCTCTTTATTATTTTAATTTTGTGGTTTTTACAAATAAGATAAGTAAACAATACTGTTCGTTTCACAACGTTGGCGCTCTTATTTAAGTTACTCATTACAGCGTAAAAACTAGACGCTAAATTACGTCGTGCCTAACGCCCGTATTTAGGGTGGACTGTAAGTTTATCACTAACAGCGTCATCAACTTTAAAGAATTTTTATTTGCACGTTTCAATAAAAATAAAAACTTGCGATGGTTCCAAATATTAAATTTCGTTAATAAACCCTTGATTTTCTTACTACGTTGTTTAAATAAATAATTACCGCGGCATTTTTCTTATAAAATTAACTTATTAAAATAAAAAAATATATAAAATATCATCCAAAAATAATTTTGCAGAAGCATAATTTGAAATATTAAAATATAAATCAACTTGTACAATCGTCTAGACGATAAACGCACTCGTCAAACAAACTTCCAAACGACAGCTAGGTAGATATATTTAAAGTATATGAAATGTTTGTCTATTTATACATCCATGTGTATTTATGTGTGCACAGTGTGTGTAAATATTTATTAAGTAACACTTGCATTTGTCAAAATAAGAAAGAAAAAAGATGGTAAACTAAATCACACATGGGGAACAGCCATAAACGGATGGGAAAAAATAGGGAATCAAATAAATAAAATTTATTTACATATACTTGAGGCTATTTACATACAAATCGACAAATACAAACAGATTTAAATAAATGATTTGATTGTAAATCATTGTATTACATGCTCATGTGAAAAAGAAATTGAAATATATTTCTTTTTTTTTTTTGCAGCGTTTCACGAAGGGTGTTGTCAACGAAGCAAAAAGGATATGAAGAAAATTATTACTTGCAGCATTCGTTTCTTGTTAATGGGGTTATTTTTAAATCAAATTACTTAATACAGAAAAACTTTAGAATGAAAAAAAAAATAAAATAAAAATAAAAAGCTTAAATGGCAGCTGATAAAGAAAAAGTTAAATATATTGGATTGTATGTACATAAATAGAGCTATTAGGGTAAATTGATACAAATAGTTCAATATTGGGACAGTTAATATAAATAAATAAAACACTGAACATAATAGAACTAAATTAATCAAAATACTAAAAGCAAAGATAAACCAACAATAAAAAGGGCTTTAAAAAGAATTTGTTTTCTTTTAAATTTCAAGGTTTTGTAAATACACTAAGGGCCATTATTACAACATGTTTTTAGTTTAAGGCCGATACAGCTCTGTCACGTATTCCTTTTAATTTTGTTTTCCTTCACAAATTCTATATTGCGTTTAAAAAGGAAGCTCAAAAGAGTGCCTTTCATCGTATGATTAGAAGTATTTTTTTTCTTAAATTTGCTAATGTTCATTGTTTAGATATTTCCTTTATATGAAACAAAAATGAAGATAATTTTGTACTTTTTTTAAATTCAATGTGGTTCTAATATAAGTAACCCAAAATATGTTAATAAATCCCTTTTTTCTACTCCACCCCATTTATAAGAATTTACTAATAATTCATCTTAATTATCTGTTAAAAAATAAATTAAATTTTTGAAATCCAAAAGGCTCAAATGCTCAAAATACACTACCTGCATTTCAACAACCCTTGACAATACTACAATAAAAAAATTGTTTGTTGTCGTTTCAATTACCAAAAACTAATAGTTTAAAAGCCTCACTGCAATAAAGAACAAAGATGACAAAAATAAATAAATTTTTGGCCAAAAATGTATGAAGATCTTGAACCGTCGTGAAGTGTAGTGCAATAATAATTTTAAAAATTCTGTTTTCATCACGACAATTTTTTTGAGTTTTTCGTTGACAGCTACAATTTTATCACATTTTCTTAAGATTAAACTTTAGAAGACAAAAAATAATACAGTTTTCATATGATTAGAACAGTTTATACACTAAACTATCAGTAGAAGGAAATTATGTTAGGAAATTGGGCAAGAAAAATAAAATATCTATACATATAATAAAACAGTAACGGGGTCATTTCGGTACATGAGATATTTTTCGTGTTGGTGTAGACAGCAGTAAATATGTATGTAATAAAAATATTTTTGAATTTTTGTCTGCCTATGTTAACATCACGTAAGACCTGCTGGATGGATATGAATAAAATTTCGTGAGAAGGTCCCTTAGATCCTTCGTTTAAAAATGGTATATTTTTCCGGTAAAAAGAAATCATTTCGTAGAGAAACCACAGATACAAATGTAAAAGCACCCAATTTTACCGGTATAATTTATTTATTTATTTTTTTTTTTTTACAAAGAGAAGTAGCACTTCAGGCAATAATGCCTATTTAGTTATTTTTGTAACCGTGCTACATTCTTTAGGAAAGAGATAGATGACAAATAAGACAGGTGGTAAAAAGAGAAAGATATAGTCATTTTATTGGTTATTTTACTTCAAATATACTATGAAGAAGTACCAACGAAGGAAACTGCATGGTATACAGAAACAGAAATAATTAGTTTTATGTTTTGGTTGCATCACGGGTTGAACCCTGGCTAACCAGGTTTGTAGCCAACATGCTTATCACTTTGACTAAGCCAGCTGTCAGCACAATTCATTTTTATAGATGCAAAATTTTAAACAGAACTCTGCAATAAACGTTTATAAACACATTTTTAAATTTGAATTTTATAAAAATTATAAAAAATACGCGGACGAAAATTTAGAGCAAGAGACAAAATCGATGTCTGTTATTTGCACAGCAATTCCTAAAGAGCCACTGGACGGGAAATTTTTTAAGGTTACAAAACTGTGCTCGGATGCTTTAATCATATTGAAAAATGTGTAAAAAATATTTAAAAAAATTTTTCAATAAATATATCTTCTAATGAAAATAGAACATAATTGAAAATTGTGTCAAGTACTTTTTTTACATCAAAAAGAGCCAGATCTTTAGCTGATATCACAACGACAGAAACAGTTACAAAGAAAATCGAATATAATTTGCTAAATAAGATATGACATGGTACATTTAAGTAAGAGAATATTGCTCAACATTTTATTTTTAAATAGCAAGCGAAGATGAATTATTTTTATATCCCCATCACAGCAGAGAGGGTAAGGTTTTGGTGCTATAGCGTGTTTATAATTTCAAGGTACAAAAAAAGGTAGAAAAGTGATAAGAATCTGTCACAGATTTTTTTTCATAAGATCGGTTCCACGGTTTCTGCGGCAAGACATTATTTCGGAGCTGAAAAAGAACTTATTTTAAACCAAAATATTTGTTTTGTGTTTTTCCTGCATTGGTAATTAACGGGCAAGGTGATTTTTAATTATTAACAAAAGCCATTTAGAACTCCTGTTTTTTATTAATTATTTCTAAAAACGGAGGTATCACCTGCAATTAAAATGTCTAAAATATTAGTAAAAGCTTCTAATTACTAAATTATAGAATAAAGAATTTTTAATTATATTTAAATAAATAGTCATAATTATATTTACGAAGGGACTTTTTCAAGGTGTAGGGTCAAAGACTGAGTTAGCACCCCTTATTTACTTAAATGTGGATACAAGCCTTTCAGTTTTCCATCTGATTTGTTTGGTGTGCCTAATCCAAAATTTGTTTATTCTTTTTTGTACATTTTTCTCGTTTTGCGGTAATTTAACTAAAGAGCAGAATAAATATTTTCATACAATATTGCATTTAATTCATAATTTTAAGTGGTAGAACCAAAGCAATAATTTTAAACAATTGCAAACTTTGCAATCTCATTTATTTCTCATTTTTATTCATCACATAATGCTTAAGGCTTCTCTTTAAAAAATATATCTCTTTCTCACTTTTCTAAACAAGTTTTGCCATAAAATAGCAAATTGGTTTTTTAGCCTCCCCGTAAACTTGTCTTATATTTTTGAGGCTTATTTAGAAACGTAAGTAAATGCACTTTTATGCTGGATATAAAATTTTTTATAAGACTTATATACTCTAATATTTCTATAGAATAGTAAAATTAAAGAATTTTAATGCAAATATCAATCAGTCTAATGTTATTAAAAATTTTGTACCATCTGTAAATCAGACAAATGCTTTTATATTTCACTAATTTTACTTCTTAGATAAAGTGAAGATAAAGTCAAAACAAGAGCTACTAATGAATTTTAATTTAATTCTATGAAAAATTATTTCATTTTGTTTTAAAAAACAAGACTTTTAAAGGGACGCAGTAATATTTACTTTATTACATAAAAAAGAAAATATTAATTTTAACACTACCACACAAACACAAAACAAAAGTTTTTCAAATAACTTGTGTGGAGTTTTAATGAACTTTATGCTTAGAAACCAGGAAAAGATAGCACACTAAATGCTTTTATATCAATTTCTTGTAAATTGTAGAACAAAAAAGGAAGATAATGATTATTTAAATTTTTTTTTTCTATTTTCCTTTCAAGCTGGTACTTTCCCCCCGTTAAAGTTTGCAACACATGACAGTTGAGACACTTATCTAGATGTAGAGTAAAACATAACAGATATTTCCACTTAACTCAAATGAAAAATTATAAAAAAATAAGTATGTTTCATTATTGTTTTTTTTTTTTTTTTTCTTTTTGTCTCGTATATATTTCTGCTCTATTGCTGCTTATGTTTCTGAACATCAACAGTACAAGCATATGTTTGATTAAAACCATACCATCCAGGCCACAATACAATGTATATGTCTTTTAACTTGTTGTTATTGTTGCTACCTCAAACAACCCTGTCACAAACCCAGCAATTTGACCATTTGTACAGAGCTCTTAAATAACAGTATAATAGAATATAACAACATTAGAATGCATTTATAAGAAGTAAAAGAAAAGTATGTTATTTCTAATCAAAATAAATCTTTGTTAACTAAATTAAATTAAGCGCATTGTAAAATACTCTTTTGTGAAGTCAGATTTTTTTTTTTTGGGTTACAAATTTATTTTTAAAATTAAATTGGGATAAAAAATGGGACCTAAAACTGAAATTTACTGACATTGATTATTAAGGGTGCAAGCACGTCTCGATGGTCATTTCGCTACCACTTCAGGAAACTTTTAATAAACATTTTAATTAAACAACAGATTTTCGTGAGATGTTTCCTCAAGAGCTAAGTAAGCGGTAGCGAAATGGCCATAGAGAAATTTCTTTTTTGTTTTATTATATAAATAATATTGACAGCATAATGACCATAATTTCGAAGGAATCATATGTGTGTTTGACATTTCGTGTGTAATTTTTTTTCAATATCCATTTTCGACCCCATTAAGTAAATATATTTTGAGTTCTTGGGTATGTAAAGTCGATTGAGCGATATCGATTTAAAATTAACGTTGCCAAGGCACTAAAGGACCTAGAAAAAACTTAAATACGCCAATGGATCAGACATAGTTTCGAAAATGTTACTATTGGAAATCAGCAACATCGGTTCATGTCCTTTAAGGCAGCCGCCAAAACACAAAGCCTGGCTCTAATTATACCATAATTTTTTAACTCACGTTTTCAGATGGTTTTCTTTATTTACCATAGTTATACCATGGTTGTTTTTTCTAATCACTCACCTCTTAATGTTGATTCACCACCATTATATATGGCTAAAGCCCAGGGCACATAGAATCTGTCATACGTTGTACTTTGATGTATGAAACTGAAGTCAAAGTAACGACAAATGAGGTTGGCACAATGAATACTTTGCTGACGAATGTTAAATCAAAGTTTGCTCGCTATTTTTATTCACTTTTAAATTTAATTTGTATTTTATTGATTTGATAATTAATTTTTTTTTTTTTTTTTTTGCCACCAAAATTATTTAATTACAATTACAGAATACAATTGAAACACAGCAAGAGTTACAAGAAAATACGAAGAAGAAAAAATTGATATCTATCAAAGTTTTCAACGTACGTCAAAAATTAAAAGTTTACCAACTTTCATATTTTGCGTTGACGGACACGTATTGATTGTGACAACTTTCACAAGAAAACATGCATTTTAACTGACTTGTCAGTTGAATACGTCAAAGTTTAACGTATGACAGATTCTATGTGCCCCTGCCTTAAGCCGATTATGGTGCTCTTAGTTATGTATTTGTTTTTCTTTTAGATTGTGAAGAAAATTCTAAGCAAAAAGGTAATTATGCTTGTCTTCCCATTCTCCACAAAACAATATGCTTAAAATTTATTCTTTTTCTTTGTTTTCAAATGTGCAATCAAAAAAATTTTAATATTTTCTTTTGTTTGAAATTATAATTTAAAATCGAAAATATTTTTTCTAAATAAGAATAGAAAATAATTTTGCTTTGGGCTAGTATAGTACAAAATAACAAAAATTAACTCCTTCTATATCTATATGTTTTATCTTTTATCTGCTCGCGAGCTTTATTTCGTACACTCGTAAAAATTTTAAAAATACAAAATAAAACTTTCGAAATTAATTCAAATTTAAAAATCAGTAACAAAAGTTGAATCGCATGTCGAATTAAAATAAATTTTGCTAGTTTTGCAAATAAATTTATGCAAAACAAATTTGTTTTATATAATAATAAATGGTGGTTCTAATCAATAAAAATCAACAGAAACAAAAGCACTTAATTGTTTAATAGAAGCCAAGAAAATACAAGCAAAACATAAATAAGAACTTATTTTTTTTCGTTAACTAAAAATGTTACGAAAATTAAATTGCTTTAAAAAGAATATTATTCAGGCAACTTCTTCTTTGTCGATTCAATTAATTAAAAATTTTAATTTTTTCATAAAAAAATTTGAAAAGTTAGATATAAAATTATAAGTCCAAAAAAAAAAATTTAATAAAGACATCTTAATTTGTTTAACTCGGCTTAAGATTACGTTTATTTGAATATCTATTTTTTTTTTAAGACAATAAGACATTTTACTTAATAAAAAAAATAACTTATGTTTTCTCGGAAGACCAGGTGATTTCTTGTTAATAAAACACAATATCTTAAGATTTTTTCAATATTTTGCTAATTGAAATTTTCGTGTCCTTGTGAATAAAAGAACAATTACAGCTTTGTTTTGCAATCTTCAAAACTTATCAAACAATTTTCTTCCATAAATTTGTCATAAAAGCTTTATGGTGGAAAGAAAAGAATTGCTTCGTTGTTCATCTTACAAACCGAGATCACGGTCTCTATTTAAAATAACAATGATTTCAAAGATAATTTGCAGAATAATTGCTCTTTGATGGGAAAAGAACTATACTGTAAAAAAAACTGAATTTCTTAACGGGTTATTACGGGTTGACGGAATTTTTCTAATTTTTTGCCTATAATTTAAAACAAATTGCATTGTCAATAATAACGAGTTACGTTCTATAAATAAATGAAAAACAAAAAATTTTATTTAAAAACTTTGCCTATTTTTTCAAAGAACTGGACATTATATTGAACGTATTCCATAAAAAGGACATTTGTTTAAGAACCATAATTTCTTACTTTGTGAAAGGCAGGTAATTGCTCCTCTTTCTAATAGCGTCGCCTGGAACTAAAACCAGTTTAAAAATATTTGATGATTTTATTAACAAATGTGAAAGAAATTTTTATATAGGCAGCTTGATATATGATTTTGGGAATATGTATCAAGAACACACATACACAAAATACTAATTTAACTAGTTTAAGTAATAAACTTTTAATTACAGGTTATCAAAAAATAGCTTGTGCTTATAATAAATATCTAAGAAAATTATTTATGCAAATAAAAAACTTTATTTTATTTTTGTAAAAAATTTAAATATAATATCTCTCTCTAAACCAGAAGTAGCAATTAAATATGGACGATATATTAGAAAATTTCGATATTAATAAAAATTTATTTTTATATTGAGAAAAGCTATTTGGTTTCATTCCATCAAACCGTTTAGAAATTGCTAATTTTATTTCCAATAAATATCTCTTTATGACCCACTGTGAAAAATCCATTATTGCTTTTTAAGTCCCTCTGTTTATGTACAATACTAAGCATTGTTTTTACAACAACAAATTATGCTAATTTATATTGTAACTCTTTTGTGACAGTTTAAATTATATTCTATTTTATAACCAAATTAAAATTAATTTACAGTTGTAAATGGAAAATAGCAGAAAATAAAATAAAAATAAACCCTTAAAATACAAACTGTTATTGACAATTAATTTAAATTACAAACAAGCAAAAATAAACAATGACTGCAAATAAAAATGAATAAAGTCATTTGATGATTATTTTTAAACGATCAACACACAACACTGTGGGGTACATAACTAAGCTGCACCACATGAGGTCGATTTTAAACTTGTTAATACTAAAATGAAAGTTATACAGTCAGAAGAAAATATACATTTAAGGAGACCAATGACAATAATTCACATAATAATCTTTTTTGTTTCATTTTATATCTTTTTGAGTTAAGAAACAAAGAAAACAAAAAACATCAAAGCAATATGAATACGTAAATCCAAGCGAAAAATAAAAATAAAATGAATGAAAAATTAATAACAACCAAATTGAAATCGCCACAAATACCAATGATAATATGGTTGTCAGCAAAAAACAAAAAAAAAAGGAGTTAATGTAAATAAAAACTGAAAATGTATTTTTCCACACATAGTTACTCTGAAACTCAAAGAAGAGAAAATGCCAGCACTGAGCATGAAATGGTATCATAAATACTTTTAAAAGTCATGCTGGAAAGAGAATGGAAAAATAACAATTTTTCGTTTAAAAATGCAATATTAATTTAAAACGAATACATTTGCAGTCAATCCATTTAAACAAACAAACAAACACACACACGCATGTGCTCAGAAAGCATGTGAGTATTATCACTCACTTAAAGCAGAATATACTGCTGTCATAGTAAATGTATTTGTATGCAGGGCAAATAAATATTTGTATTGTATGTTTTAAGTCTGTGAACACAAAGGCAAAAATTAAATCCTTTCTGCAGTTTAAAGGAAGGTTTGAAACTCCATTCTTGGACGTAGTCGAAAGGAAAACTCCTTGTTTCTATTCTTGCGTTATTGATTTTAATACTTAACTTAATGAAATAAAAATGTATGCATTTAATTAAAGAAACCTTATCTTATTGCATCAATTTACAATGAACGTCTTTGATATTTGTTATTATTCATTTTTCTTTACTTAATACATAAAAGAAAGTAATACGAAAGTAGACTTTTGCTATTCACTAAATTGCAGATTTACAATAACAAAAAAATCTTCTTAAAGTCTCTATGGTAATTAATAAATACATAAAATCATTTAAGAAATAATGCAGCTAAAACAACTAAAACACGCTGCTTGATCTTTTCTTATTATACGATTTTAGACGTTTTAACTCGCCTATTAATATAAATACCAGTTTCGAGCGGGTTGACAGTATCAAGCAAAACGTCTAACGAGCAGTTTATAAATAGTTGTATAATGTGTACTGCTTATGGAGAGCTAAATAATTTAAGATTATTTTTGACTTATTTAATTAATCGACTTTAATAAGAAGGAGATTATTAATTCGTCTGAAGGTTTCTTTTGTTTTATTGCTTGTGCCTCCATAACTCAGTATTTTCTGAACCGATTTTAAACTTTTTTCTTTATTTGGAGGACTATGCCTACAGATTGTTTCATTTCATAATTCAAAAAATGAAAAGGTGTTCCCATACAACATATATTTTTTTACGTGTATTATGAACCGTAAAGGGCACCACTGTAAAATAAAAAAACTAAGTATCACTATAACTCCCAATGGACAACCGCTTAAAAATGGACAGAATGTCAATTATTGTGATCGCTATAATAACAAGCATACATTTAGCAGATTTTGGATTAAAGAGTACCCCAATAATTCATTTAATTTGATGTATATAACAATAATTTTAAACCGCTATAGACAGACGATTAAAATTTCCAAAGGCCTTGACAAACGCTTCAAAACTTCACAGAGTGTCGATTACTGTCGCCGCTATAATATCAAGTGTGAACATTCAAAATTGTAAATTAAATGGTGTCCCAATATTTAAGTTAATTTACGGTTGTGGCCAAACTTTTAAAATGTTATAGCCAATAGTTAAAATTTACAAAAAACCTTTATTGCTAAGTCCGTTATAATAACAAGCATAAAATTTGTGTTTGAAAATTAAAGGGTGTCCCAATAGTTGATGTAAGTTGATATATGGGGCTTAAGTTTTGAACCTTTATAGACAGACAACTAAAATTTAACACTAATTTGACCTATATGAACCTATCTTTCTTAACGTTATGTATAAACAATTGAAAATAGAAACAACACGCAGTTCCTTCTCTAGTAAAATAAAAAGAATAAATATTTAAATTTACAAATTAAATGGTGTTACAATAGTTGAAGTAATTTGATGTTTATAGCTAAAACGTTGAACCATTGTAGAAAGAAGGTTAAAATTTAAAAAGAACCTGATTGCTAAATCCTCTACAATAAGAAATAAAAAATTTGAATTTTGAAATTAAAGGGCGCCCCTATAGTTGATGCTTTTTTGATACATGAAGCTTGGTAGACAGAGGGTTGAAATTTAGAAGCTATTAAAGTGTGTGCTAATTACTAATATAGTTTGATATGTATTGCCAGACTTTTGAATCCTTATAGACAGACAGCTGAAATCCGCAAGAATTATTTTACGTTACAACGTAAAGAACACACAGATTTAAATTTCTGTATGTTCACCTTGCATGATACTCAAACTAAGAGCAGTACTCTGTTGCGCCGTCGTAGTTTAGATCAATTTTTTCGTTTAATACCATAAA
Source organism: Cistogaster globosa (assembly GCA_937654795.1). NCBI lineage: Eukaryota > Metazoa > Arthropoda > Insecta > Diptera > Tachinidae > Cistogaster > Cistogaster globosa. Next base: position 41,204,554 of record OW569403.1, on the reverse strand, counting down.
GGCTATCTAACCATTTTAACTACTGTTCTCCAAACGATATGACGTGTTGTTGTTTACTTTTTATTCTCGTTAAAACAATTTATTATGCTTAACAGACACCCATAACAAAGCAACTACCCTAGCTGTTATTCAATGATTTACCACCCACACACCACACTTTACATGTGGTAAAAAATTACAATTCATCTTGCTTTGTTATGCCTGCATAATGCAACATTTCTAACTCACAATAAAAACATTTTGTTGTTTTGCTTTCTTGAGATGAGAGTTGGTAAGCAAAATACGTTATAAGCTTATCTAACGTTTCTTCAAGACAGTGACTTATTTCTATCAAAATTGCCATGCTTTAGCCAGAAAACTAGCATCAATTTCAAACTTAAAATAGTCATACATCTCTTGCGTTTTCGAGCTCTTGAAAATAATACTTGCGATATTTGCAAAATTGAAATCAATGTTCGATTTAGAGAATCATAAAATTCGCAAATTTACTTAATTTAAGAACCAACCTTGTAACTGTTTACTTTTTAGTAATAATGTTATTTCAGAAGCTACAAAAAAATATTGAAAAACATTAATTTCCTGTAATGTGGAAAAATGATGATGATAGTGAGATAAATTAAATTTATTTGCAAAACCATTTTAATATGAAACATTTTAACATCCAGCAGAAATATGTTCGTTATAAATTCTTTTCAAATATGTTTACATATTATTAGCAAAAAAGAAGCAAGAAGAACTCATGCATTTATATGCCCAAGGGATTTAAAAAATGTAACGTTTTTCTGCTGCTGTGAGTTATAATTAAAACTACAATAAAAGTAAGCAAACTTCTACTCTTTTATTCTTTGTTTGCCGCAAGTTTTAATTCTGTTTGGAAAGCGTTTCATAGTCATTAATAAATTTTAAACAAATAAAAATTCCAACATAATTTCTTCAATGCATACAGTTTTATTTTGCTCGAGTTAAATAAGTGCATAAACATTATTTTTGCATGTGTACGTGTACCTGTGTGTGTATGTTTTGTTTTAATTAAATAGAAGTAATATAAAACGTGGATTTCTTTTCCTGAACGTTTAACATGACAATGATGATTATTGTTGACAGTTTTTATAATTTTGCTTCCTCTCTTCAACTTAACAATACCTTTCTTGAATAATGAAGGTTGTAATGGCTGGAAATAATGATGTGGCCGTTTGTGTTTGTAAGCTGAAATAAAATATAAAAGTTATTCTAAATGACAACAGAAAAGTTAAATATCAGTAACAAAAGATAAAGTAAACAAAAAAAAAAAAAAAAATAATAAGATAAAAATCATTTAAACAAATTTGCTCATTAGGGATACTTTTTCTTTTTCTTTCTAAATAATTTTGTATGACGTTGCTTTATCTGCTGTTTAGAGTTTTCAAATGAGATGACAGCAATGTTTATAATGCTGATGTGTGTTTTGTTGCTTATTTAGGTTAATTTTATTTTTCTAACGAAATTCTAATTTATTAAATATAATGAGGTTATAACAAATAAGGCTTTGTTTTTATATGTGTCATTTTAATATAAATGCATTATTTTATAACTTTTATAATAAGTGTCACAATTGCTGATATTTTGACAACAATAATTTGAAATAAAGACAAGTTAAAAATTTCTATAATTTTTGTTAAATATTTAAATGAAATTTTTTTATATTTAAAACATATTAAATTGACATTAATAAAATATTCCCATAAAATTATTTAACTTCGCTTTACTTTTACGAGACATCTGGAACATTATTTTATTCTGTCTGCAAATCCTGCTTAAAATCAAAGTGTCACTTCGATTTAAATATTTCATTATCCCAATAACTTTTTTTTTCAAAATAATTCAATTAGTGAAACTGAGACAGTTTCATTTTTTCTCTTTGAATTTCTATTAACAAACTTAAAATTATTAAAGTTCATTAGAAGTGTCAACTATGATCTTCGAAAAATATGAAAAGTATAAAATTTCTAGCAAGACATGTGATGCAGCTCCAGAGTAAATAAAACAATAAAACTAAATAATTAAATTATAATAAATAAATAAATTAGGTAATTCATGGGGTTTATTTAAAATAAACTTGTTTAATTTAGGGGAAAAATGCATGACTCCTTTATTAGCTTGTTATTGACGAACATGGATTCACATTCATAAAACAGCTTGGTATTTAAATAAATATTTAAAATCAAAAAAAGTTCGATGATTAGGATACGTTTTTGTTTTTTATAATACCTTTTTTCATAAGCTTTTGTAAGATTTTTCTGAGTTCTAAAGTTATAACTTAACTAGAATAAAAGAACTGAATAAAAATGCATTATAGATAATAAGTGCATGAGAAGCAATGGAAATACCCATGATGTTTGAACTACTTGCTGGGATATAAAAAAGTTATATGCTTTGATACTTAAATTTAAAATAAAATTTCCATAAACTATTTCGTCCCCTTTCCTTAAATGAAAGGCTATGTGCACACGTGGCACTAAAAAGAGGAAACATTTTAAAATTACAGAAAAAAAAACACTTTTAAACTACAGAATAAAACGGAAAACTTTTAGTGCATATTTAGCTTAATGTTGAGCTTAGAGTCTTTGAACACTGCCTCAAAAAAAGCGAAAAATTCAAGTTTTTCCCAAATTTATCTTTTAACAATTTTATATAATCGTGTGACATTAATCGTCAAGCAGAAAACATAATTATAAAAAAAAAAACATTTCACTTGTGTACCTTGCAAAGATTATATAATGATTTAACACAAACTTTCCTGAAAAAAAAAAAAAAAAACAAAATATAGAAACAATGAAATGCTAAACCCTTAATGACAAACACAACTTCTAAACACTAAAATAAGTATATCAATGACATAACGATTGTCTTCAAAGGAGATTGGAAATGAGATTTAAAGACGTGTGAAAAGTTTAGTCTACAACTTCTTACTTTAATGTTAACGGAAAAACCAAAAAGTAATAAAAAAAATTATACAAATCCAAAAAAAAAAGTATTACCAATACTACTTTTTCAATTTCTCTTTTCACGGAATATAGTCCTTGAGATATTTACTTTGTGAAGCATTTATTTTAAAAATAAAATAAAAAAAATTGGAGCTCATGTTCCAATTACTACAACATCATTGAAAATAAAAGTATAAAATCTGGCTTAAAAGTTTTAGACAAAATTGATTTATCCTAATGAAAAGTTTCAAATTTTTTCTTTCAAAGACGCAAAAATTTTTTAAAATTAATTGATTTTGTGTACAGATCCTATTCATGTTTTAAATAGTGGTTAAGATTTTTGCAGAATTTTAATTGATCTTGCAGAGATGTTCTCTTAGTCCCAAAGATGGAAATCTATAATGGTAAATTTTCGATCCACACAAAGATTAAGTATTTTTGTGTTTAACTGTTCTGCAAAAAAATTTCTTTACGAAATATGTATTTCATTAGAATAGCGTTTGAAAGGTTAAAAATAGTAGTTTTCGTAATAAAAATTAAAACTTTATTAACTTATGTTCGTTTTAAGTTATGTCACACCAAAAATAAATAAATTAAATGATTTCCCTGATATTCAACTTATTTCCATATCCATGTCATTTCATCTAAAGGGCTAATTGCTCTAATATATAATAGATTCTTACTATTATACAACTAGTGATAACGACTTCGTCTCCGTATCATTTCTAGTTTTCTTAATATTAAAATTTTGAAAAATGTATTTTTAAATAATCATTGTAGAGTTCTGTAAACAGTGTTTAAAATTTTCAATCTAAAAAATAAAATGTGCTGATAGCTATTCTAGTACCATTATACCAGTTAAATTGGATGCTTTCACATTTGTATCTCTAGTTTTTCTACGAAATGAGAATTTAAAAAAAAAGTATCCGATATTTGAACAAAGGATCTAAGGGACTTCTTCACAAACCTTTTTGCAGATCCATCTGGCAGTTTTTACGTAATGCGAACACATACAGATGGACAGACAGTAATTCAAAAAAAAAAAAAGAATTCGGTGTTTGAACAGATGAATGCATTCAAACATTTAAATTCACGGTGAGTTAGATGCCAAATGTGAATCATTCCTTTACAGCGCTGGAGTAAATATTCAACACATATAACAACATTAAAACACTACAATTTTTTGTTGTTATCATTGTATTTCTTCGTCTTCCACATATAATAATGTGCAAGATCGTGTGCCTTCATGTGCCGTTCATTTTAATAGTGGCACATAAAATGTGCCTAAGCAAGCTGAACTTGCTCACGTGCCTTTAGTAGGCACACAAAAAAATTAGCTCTTGTTCATATGCATGTATACAAATTTTGGCACGTGTGCTGCACATTCATGAGTAAATTCCTACTTTGGTTCCTACAGAAACATAAACAATTTTTAATGTTAACCCTTATGAAGAAAATTGAAAAGAAAGTAAGAATCTAATATACCCTTTACCATATATGTAAATCTAGTTAAGTAAAGTAACTGTAATCAAATAATAAAATATTGTGGCGACAGAAAAATAATAAATATGAAAAAAATTAAGTACTTATATAATTTAACATAAAAGTATAATCTGCTCTTATTATTTTAATCATTTTTAAAAAGTTTTAGTTTTTTCTGAAAAATTTCTTAAAAAGCTTCTAAATGAACTGGGATTCATAGGCTCATAACTCGAAAAATATGGGCGAGTGCAAAGTGTTTCACTGGGTGTTTTTTTCTTAGTTTTTAATTCTCTTTCGCCTTACATATATGTTTTTTTTTATTGGAGTTACTTCATTTCACCAAATGATATGAAAAAATTAGAGGCAGGCGTGGTGTTTTGCCCGTTTCCTAGAAAGACATTGTGCGGTCTTGCTGCTTTTCAATAACAAAGTTTTACAAACTAATCAGACATAGTTTCGAAAACTTTGGCGTTTTTAAATTTTTTCTAGCTCATCTAGTGCCCTGGGAAATTTGATTTCAATTTGAACACGGTCGGATATACGGACATCGTTCAATTGACTTCGCAATGCATAAGAACTCAACTTTGTTGGGACGGAAATGGAAATTGTAGAAATTACAAACGGAATAATAGACAAGGATATACCCTTTCTGAACCTGTGGTGAAGGGTATACAAAATTTTATTTAATGGTAAATGGATCATATATTCAACCAAATTATTTTGTAAATAAGAATACGAGGAGAATTCATATCAATATAAATTTGATTCGACAAAGTCGACACACAAACCGAAGTATTTCTTCACTGTTCTCTTTGTAATTTGTCCCGTACATTTGCTTTTGCAATTGTGTTAGCCATCAATGTACACAAACTAAGGTAGATAGATGCGAAGAAAGCTGATGATGGATTGGAGGTCCTAAATATGCGGCATTACATTCTGCCAGCGTATAATTTTTCTTGTTTTCTTTGCAAAACGTCCGCATAAATTTTTAAATAATTTTTCTTTCTAAAAAATGTTTACAAATTAAATTAAAAATTAACCTTAAGCTATTTCGTTTAAGAATATGAATTTTAAAAGTTTTAAAAGAAATCAAAAGCATTTATCGCAGATTCTCTAAAATAATTTTAAAATGATTTGTCCACTTAATAAATAAGTTTTTTTAGTAGAAGCTTAAGGATTTGCTCCTCTTCCTTATATTACACAAAAAAAAAAAAAAAAACATGAATTGCTGTTAAGAACTTGTTTTGGTCTTACTTTGGCCATTTCATTAGATGAAAAAAGTTAAATTTAAGCACTGCCAAGTGTAGTGTATTCTAACAGAATACTCGTTTATAAATTAAAAGCCATCTATTTAGCAAAATCATTTGGCAACAATAAATATTATGCAAAGAAATTTGCATATTTTACAATATGAAAGGAAAAAATGATGAAAATATTGTTGATGACTACGCATTACTTGTTAGCAAACAAACAGAAGCTACAAGAAACCTGCACAGGCTAGTTTAAGGCCACGCAAAGTCTCGTACATACATTATGTTCAATTGTTTAGACCCAAATAATTTTTGTTACTAAGCAGGCGATATATTTTAATATTTTACGATTATAGAAAAAGTTTTATTATAAAAGAAGAAGAAGACTGCCAGCAAAGCAGACGAGTGTTTAAGCTTAAATAAACTTTTCTATATCTCTGGTTATGCTCTAGAATCTATTCGATTTTTTTCTGTAAAAAAAATGCTTCTATTGTTTTTTGCTGCGTTACAGAACTAAAAACCACACAACAAAGAGTACAGCTTTGCTATTCAGAAACTACTCTTCTTTTCTAAAAATCATGGAAAGAGTAGTGATAAACGTCACGTTCGACCAGTTTTTAATTATAAGAAGATGTTCTTCTCAGCATTATAAACTAAAAATTGCAAAGAAGCTTGTTTGCATGTTTATTAAGCCGAGGATTTTTTTGAATTTTCCTAAGAATGCTGTCTTGATTTTACTGTTCTCTCTTTGTAATTAATCACAATAATAATGAACTTAAGCTTTACTGCAATATAATACGTCATGAGTAGAAACAGTTTAAGTAAAACATAATTTAAAATAAAGTGACAAATAATACGTAAACTTATGATTTTTGTAAATATAATTCAATTTTTTTTACAGCAATACATTTTTCCAGCACCTACCAATGCTTAAGTATTTTTTAAAGAAACGACTCCTTTTAACTTTTATTTTGCTTTCAAAAAAATGCCTGTTTCCTCTTTAAAATGCCATCATGTCAAATAATGATGAAGTAACGTGATGTGGCATATTTGACTTAAAGAAAAAGCATGAGAAAGATTTTCCAACATTTGTTGGTTTTTAAGGAAAATATGCCATGAAAATTTGCTATTAAAAGAGATTTTTGCTGTTTTATATTTATCGAGGATGATGCTGATGCTGATGCTGGTACTGATCCAAGCATTTGATATTTCACTCTTGTTATTTTTATCGTTGTCAGTGCTATTGTTTTCGTTTAAATATTTTTGTCGAGTCTTTTATTTAAATTTTAGAACTTTTTTTTTTTTGTTGCTTTTGTTTTCTATTTGTCATTTGGCACAACTTAGTTGTTTTTCAGTTGATGTAGAAAAACTTAAGCAATTTCCTGAACCACACAGGCTTCAGCAGCAATGTCAAGTATTTCCGACATTATACAATAAAACAGCACTGACAACAACAACACCGAAAAGAAATCTACAAAAGGCAAAAATATAAAACGATGTTTTTAGAATACTAATACAAGTACGCAAATCATTATAGAAAATGAAGTTTGTCCTTTTGAAGTTTAAAAGAGTTCTTGTAGGGATGACGTTACATGAATTCTTAAGACAATAACAACAACACTAGCAATAACAAAAGTATATGTAAATTAAATATAAATGAAATTTCATTAGGTATAATGCGAGTCGACAATGTCAGTGTAAATAATAATGAATGGTGTTTGTAATAAAATAGTTTTGCTCTTCTGGTCGTATCAAAAATTTACCTCAACATTGTTTTGCGTAAAGCTGGTATTAAAACGTAAAAAATAAAAATGCAAAATAAGCAATAAAGATGCACTGCAATGTGATCAACAACTCTTAATTATTTACTTGAAAACATTGTTAAATCGTGAAAGTAAATGGTTTAAAACTAAATCAATGTCTGCTACACAGAACACTTAGACTTTTTATCTTTTTACTTTTTTTTTAATTTTAGTTCTTTTCACATAGAAGGTGAGAAAACCAGACGTATCAATGTTGTGGGCTGGTAAGGCTTTGTGGATTAGCTATATTCCGGCCTTTGGGTTAGAAAGATTTTTTTTATATAAATGTTAAGAAGAAATACTTAAATAAAGTATCACTGCCTGCCTCGTCTTCTCGGTTGGACGAAAATCTTAATTATAATTTTTAGAAAATAAACCATACCAAGCAGTGACAGTTATATATGTTGGACACAACGACACGTTAACAAAGTCGTTTTTTTATCCATAGTCGAAATTGGTATCTTCTTCATTTTATTTAACAAAATTTGAGTTCTCTAAACGATCTTTATTGAAGCGAGAAGCCTTTTTTATCACTTATAAAGAATCTTTCCTACTGAGAGGAAAATACAACAATGCATTAGCCAAGTACTAGAAGGAATTTGCAAACTCTTGTATATATTTTCCGAGTTATAAGTCTCTGAACTTTTTATAGAAAAGTACGATTATGCATCATATTTTTCAAGATACCAACATGGGTGTCTTTTAAAAGCTTTTGAAAAGATCTTACAAGAAATGCTAAGGTGTATTAAAAATGTTTAACTCATTAAGAGCCGGTAAAATTTTGATCTAAACATTTATGTAATACTTATTTTATATTTTTAATTCTCTGTCACCGCAATATTTTTTTTTCTTTTTTTTTTCTTTTGATAGAACCTACTTTACTTAACTAGATTTACACTTATGGTGAAGGGTATAAAAGATTTTGCATAGCCGAATGTTGCTTCCTTACTTGTTTTTTTTTTTTTTTTCTCTATTTTTTACAGTTGTTGTTATAGCGGACTTTATAGTTTATAGTCTCTAAATAGTTAACTGACAATGGCTAAAGTTATAGAAATTAAATTTCTGTGGAAACTTACTTTAAATTTTAGTTGAAATACCCTCACAATCTTACTAGCGCACGCACTCATTTTATAAAATTTGAAATCGTAAATCATCAATTTGTTTTCAAATGTGAAAGTACAGTGATGCTGTTCAAAGTTTTCTCTGAGACGACAAGGAAATGTGTACGTATTTTATTTTCACTATCTGTAGGACATGAAAGGCCACCATTTTAAAATCATGTGCAAGCCGCACAAATATCGTTTCATATGAAACTGATTTTTCATATAAAGGTCTGTTCCCATTGCAGTTAAAATAAAAATATGATATAATGATGATATAAGCAAAAATTTATGACTTAACTTTGACACGTTGTAGATGTATTTTTTTTTATAAGAACCACATATGAACATCATTTACAAATTATTAGGATAAAATTAATTAAAAATACACTTAGTTTTTATCAAAGATTACAACATTTTAACGTACAAATAAATGCACTTTCAAATTTCTTAGACATCCTTCACATATACATGGGAATAGCAAAAGTGTACACTTGGACTAACAAGAAAAAGACATGTCATTAGTGAAAAAATTATTTAGGAATTTCGAAAAATGAATAATTTTGCAAGCTTTAACTCATCAATATGATAGCTGCTGGTTAGTTAAGGCGTCATAAAATTCTTGCATATTAAAATTCTTCTTGTCCCTGAACATTGACATATAAAGTGTAAGAAAAACTCATAATATAATTTATGGTTAAATAACATATTTAAATCACTTGTGGAATCTTTCATATAAATATGCGTATTTAATTTACAACAAAATAAAGAATGTCACAAACATTTTTTTTCTGCACTCATCATCATCCTTGATGTGGTAGTTCTCACCGCCGTTCGTACAAATACAAAATATTCATGCAGCGTCATGGCTCTTGAGATGTTGATGAATTTCTACGTATGAACAGCAAAAATGTGAAAAAATTTTAATATTAAAAAATTCCATTATAAAATAGTTTGTGGTTAGAAGTACAACAAAAACAAGAACGCAGAAAAAAAACAAATTTCTTTAAAAGCAAAAAAAAAAAAAAGACTAAAAACGTTCTAAATTTTACATAAACACATAGAGACACATACATAGTAAAAATTTATCTTGGAATTTATTGTCGTTAAAGTTATGGTGCATATGACATCCTTTTACATTTAAACTATTTAAAATTCAAAGAAGATATACATTTTTGTATGTATGTAGTAGTGTGCACCAGCACATAAATCTCTTGATATTTATGAATGCAGTAATGTTATGTTCATATACGTTGCAATAAAGTATTTCTTCTACTAAATAGCCGATACTCATCTTTCTATAAAGTTTAAAAATTTTCTTTTATCTTTTTATCCAAATCTAGTGCTTATTTATATGCTTTTTGTTCACTCTTTTTATAATATTCCCAATAAACTTTGCTCTTTTATAGAAATTTAGTTTTTACAAATTACATATCTCGTCTTATATGTTTGGTCATTTTTTTAATCTCTTTCTTTAAAGAAAATGTAAATTTTCTTCTTTTTATTTTAAAATTCTTTATCGCCTAATATTTTTTTTTTTTTTTGGATTGAAGCTTCTTCCTCGATCTTGCTGTTTTTAATAGCAAAATTTTCAAAACTAGTATGATCGATTGGTGTATTTAAATTTTCTCTATCTTATCTATTGCTTAAGCAAATTTCAACCCAAACACGGACCGACAGACGTTTATCCCTCAATCGACTTTGCCTAAGGACTACGAATGGACTTTACGGTGTCAAAAAATATATTTTTTAAAAATTGCTAACGGAATAAAAAACTTAAATATGCCCACTTTCCACCTGTGGTGGAAAGTATAAAAAATACTATACAAAGAGATTTTTCCTAAATTTTTTTAATTGGGACTAGGAAAGCAAGAAGTTTTGAAGTTTTAACGAAAATAATTTATAAAAACTTTAGTAGCGAACTTAAAAACTATGGTTTACCTATTTTCCTATTCCTTTTTGTATTCGCTTACAAGCTTACTAAATTGGAGCGTTTTTTTCTATAATATTTACGAATATTAAAACTACTTGCGTTTATAATACTCGCAAACAAAAAAGCTATATGAGAAAATTAAATTTTATTTTTATATTCGCGAATACGATTTAAAACAAAAAACGAATAAAGTAAATTTATATTCTCGAATAGAATTTTGTCTATCCTGCTAAGCAAACTCTTATATTAATAAAGGATTTCCCAGCAAGAACCCTGTTTTCCAGTTTGGCAACACCAACAGCACAATAGTTTGACATTTACCTTTAAAAAAATTGAATTTCGCTCGAAAATCTCATTAAACTAAATTAAACCCACTATGAAAATTCTTTTAGGAATAACCAGCTGGGTCCTTTGGATTTCTGAAAATGCTAGAGCAATTACAGAGAAACTTTGCATTCTTAACGTGTCAATGTATAGTGCGTAACGATGTCATTTTTTCGAAGTGGCCAAGAAACGATTAGAAATTTAATGAAGGAATCGACATCTATTATCTGTTATCGTGTTGGATATTTTTCTTTCCTAATTCAACGTAATACAATAAAAGCGTGAAACATCTTCATCTGTGCTTTTTTTTTTTTTTTATTTTAGAAAACAAAGTTCTTGTAAAAAACCAATTGTGAGTCATTGTTTAAAAAAAATATTCTTCGTATTTATAAGTGTATATTATTGTAGTTTAAAAAAAACTTTTCCAACAAAAAATAAAAAATTAATCCGAAATGCAAAGATTAAAGTTTGCAATATTTAAGTGACTACAATTAACCACAGCAATATTAAATTACAAGAAAAAAGCCAAAATGAATTAAAACTGATTTTCAGATTTAGTTTATTTTTTATTTTAATTTCTAAAAATTCTTAGAATTCAAAAATATTATTTTAGGTAATAATTCTAAGCGATTGGGTTAAAACCGTTAAAATTAAAAAAGAATCATAATGTTATTACACAGATATGTCTTGCATAGTACTGCTTCGATCAGTACGGTTTGGAAATTCCCAAATAAATTTTTTGTTTTTCTAAAAAATTAAAAATGATAAAATATAATTTTTTAACATATTTTTTTTTGTGTTAATTAAATTTATGATACTTTCACTTTGTTATAAAAATAAAAATTTTTCTTATTTTTCTTTCAATTTAAGATTGTTAATATGAGAACATACCGCACGAGCTAGTGTATCCGATAAGTTTAACATGTGATTTGTAATTAATGCAGCTTATTGCAGAAAAATAACTAATAAGACAATAAAAATTTCGGAAATAGTCTAACAGAGCGCAAGTGCTTCAATAAGTCTAGTCTCAAGTAGTACGATAAAATGTCAAAACTGATTAACAGTGTTATGCGGAGTATTAATGTATCTACAATAATTTTTTTCGAAAGCCTTTTATATCAACTATATCTGTTTATTTGGAAAAAATATCTGCACATATTAAAATTTTTTCATAAGCAAACATATTTCAGCACAATACAAGTTTTTTAATTTTCTACATTTCTATTAGCCCTCAGGAAAACAGTTCCTTCCCTCTACCCTAAAATTTGTATACAACGTTATAAGTTACAGAATTTTAAGTTATTTTTGAATTTTAAACACAAAAGTGTATGTCTTTTTTATAACTAAATTGTAAATTCATTTTTGATAAAATACATTTTAAACAACTTTTTTAAACAATTGTTTTCATAAAATTGACAATTTATATGTAAATTTGAGATGTTTTTTTTTTCTAAACAAATTAACATAGAAAGAAGAACAGATGTTATAAATTTGTAAATGTTGTATATTTTCTGCATGTACAAATGTACATACATACTTACATAATTTTCAAACTTGTTATTTTTTGCGCCAGAATAATGTTGCCAGTGTTAGCTTTTTTTCCTAGAAGAATTCACGTTATTTTTTTAAATCTTTTTAATAAAATGGATCACTGCCGATTATTTTAAGTAAAACCTTAGAAAATATATATTTTTTTTAACACATGCATCCATCTACATACTTTTTCCCAGGAAAAATCCTATCATACTTGTGATTTTTAAATTATAGTAGCCATTCAGACCACAACATGCTTTAGCTATAGCTGGAATCGAAGCATTTATCAGCTGTTTTACCAACCAAGTTCTTTTAACCAATTTAGCCTCGAGTTCCACATTGTTGATAATTTCCTCTATAACTTACGTTCCATTGATGTTCAGACAGTGATTTGATTGGCCCTTACGATTAAGCTAAGACTCCTAAGATCATCGATCATCGATCGATCATCGATATTCTAAGAATTTTTAGTTCTATTCTTCATTTATTTAGCTTCATCCAGTGGTTCCTTAACAGGAGTTTTATTTTTATTTTCAAGGATATGTTGGGTTGTGAACTCATAGTTATAATCTTGTATATAATAAGGAGGCAGAAAAGTACTAACGCTGCCCCTGCGGCTACTCAACGTGTGTAAAGCTAACTTTTCCCTTATTCAGTTCAGACTTAATCTTATTCGGCCAACACCGTGCTACTAATGAAAACTCCCTTACTACTTATTAAAAATTTCCACCTGCTGTTAATAAAAATCCCACAATCTGGCATTACAGCGACATATATATCAAGTTATTACTTTATTCTCTTTCCTTTGTCTAGAATTGTGTACAAGTGCTTAAGAGAAAAAATATAACAGCTTGTAATTTGTGCATTTTATTTGAACTCTAAACAGGATTTCAAGTACATGAATGTATATGCTTGTATATATAAATGGTTATATAACCAATATCCTATCGGAAACCACAAAATTTTAAAAATAGAGTTTGCTTTGGACTTAAACTTAAAAATGTTTGTGGTTACGAAATTATTTCAATTTCGTTTTAAGCAATTTTTTTAAATATTTTTAAAAAAATTTTAGAATTTGCATACAAACTAAGAAAAAAGGCGTCTTGTGATCACACTTAATAAATAAAATTTAATTTTGTCTTAAAGTAAAATAATATTATTTTAACATTTTAATAAAAAGTTTTCGCTGCCATCAAAGTGAAACGAAAACATACATAAGAGAAAAATATTTAAAAATGTTAAATTTACTTTTGCACAATTTGAAAATTTTTTATTTCCATTAAGTGGATATATCAGGAAACTTGCAAAGTCCAAGTACTTGCTTTTACTCACTAACACCTCTTACGGTTACCTTTTAAAGTTCTCTTCAAAGGTTGGTGTAATTTCTTTACTTTACTTTTTCAACAATTACTGCTAAGAACACCTTTTAACAAAGAAGAAACATCAACAAAACTCACATGATACATAAATATTGTGTTGACTTTGTACGTTTATAAACAGAAACGTGTTCAACGCATCCGTACATGCATCAGGCACTTTAAGTTGTAGCATTACAAAGTATGTTGTTTTTACAACTTTCTGCAAACAACAACAAAAATTTCCTTTCTAATAGATACAAGAACTTTTTCACACACTGAATGTTACTTGTTTGTTTAATAAAAGAAGTTGTTGTGTTTCTTTTCAAAACAAATTTTTCATCAGTTTAATGTGCAAAGTTTCGTGTTTCTTTAAAGCTTTGTTGCTTAAGTAGATAAAGAATACAAAAATAAAATACAAAAAATATAAACTTATACATTTTTAGCAGTCTGTTGTATAATACAGCTTACAAAGTTATCAGTTTTTATTTTCAACTGCTTTTGTTGCTGAACGAAGCACTTGTTCATCTTAATACCAGCTTTAGATTTAACACTTCTAAAAAGTGTTTTAAATATAATTTTTGTGATCATATGAAAAATTTTATGAATTTTTTTATGAATAAATATAAAAGAAGGTTTTAAGCAGATAGGATAATTAAAAGAGCAATAATTAAATTTATTTTATCCTGTTTTTTTAGTTAAGCATATTATTTGGAGTATTAAAAAATTAATAGAAGAAAGAGTACTGAGTTGTTTAGTTTTAAATGAACAACAATTTGTTTTGTTTTATTTTCGAGCAAGACCACTTTCTAGTCTTGCTAAGCTTCGTAGAAAGCTTATCTACAAATAAAAAATTTAATTCATTTGTAACAATGAGTTTTCCAAGGGTTGCTGAGGCAGTCTGAGCGAACACCAGGATTGTAATCGATTTAATTACCTTGAGTAAGAGACGAATTGAATTTGTTAACGTTATGCCCCTAAATATTAACAACAGATAATTTGGCTGGTGGCTCTAATGGTAGTAAACGTGTGGTCATATAACGTCGGATGAATTTTGTGTTATAAATCATATTATATAAGCGCAATAAAAGCAACACTTAAAGCTGAAATTTCATACTTGAATAAAAGCGCTAGCATAGTGTTTTATCTTGTTATACATCTGTCAAAATCCGATTTTCCGCCAGCATGAGAATTTTTGACAGATAGATGACGACTTACGCTCTGATTAAGGTTTGGTATTATATTAAATATATTGATAAGAGCAGTTAGCATAGAAATTAGCTTGGCTTGGTATCTTTGCTTTGCAATTGGAAAGTTATTCCAGACTCTACTTCAAGAGAAAAGAAATTAAAAAATTTTGTCGAATAAAATAAATTTATAATTCAAAACAAAATCGAGAGCCACCACTAGTTTTGTCTACACAGTGTTCAAATATTTTTTTCAAATTGTTTATGGGATCATCAAAATAACTTAAATAACAATTATACTTGATAAAATCTGCCAGAACTAAATAAAAAAAATTTCTCAATCGCAGCATTAGCAGACTAAATACTACCCAACTGAATTCAATTCTTAAACACCATATTGGCTACAGTATGGAAAATTTTTCAGTTTAGGCATAGAAAAGACCTTAAACCAATAATTTATTTTAATATTTACTTTCACTCGTGCTAACTTTAACTCCATAATCAAGATGTAGGCCAAGATATTTAATCTTCGAGAGTAATTGAGTCTTATCACTATTAATACAAACGAAATGGTATGAGGCTCTGCACAGTAATAACGTTACGTGAGCGTTCACCTTTTTTTCCAATTCTTTAACCATTTTTCTAATTGATTGTAAAGATTGTGAAGCTACTTGAAAGCTTATATGATATCTTAGAAATGCTGTATCGTCAGCGAATGTCGATGTGTTGGCATCGTTGCTATTTAAAGAAAACAGGAGTTCCAAAATATCCTTGCAATTCCGGTTCTATTCTTTCAGTGTTAAATTTTTTGCATGTTAAATAACTTCCTAGCAGCCTAAAGAAGCTTTTGTGTAAGTTAAGTCTAAAATTAAATATTATGACTCTATGCCACAATTTGTGAAATGCATGAGAAATATCTACAAAAAAAGGAAAAATGTTCTTTTCCCTGGAATTTAATTTAAATATTACTTTCTAACTAATTTACTAACCTGTGTTTTTTCGATTATACTATGGTATCTGCCAAATCCGAATTGATGGCCGCAGGATGAGCTTAGATATAAAAATCTTTTTAAATTGCTTTGACAAAATTAACAAAAGGCTTATGGATCTGTATGATTCTATTTTTATGAAGTTTTTCCCTGGCTTAGAAATCGTAATGAATTACAAAACTTTTCACCCAGTGAAGAAAATACTTAAAACGTATCATTTACTTTTTTTTAAACCACATAGTGATGAAACAAGGTCTCCCGCTTGATCTAAAAATTCTCTCAAACAGTTTTTTTTTAATTTTTATAATCGCATAATAGAGTGCATTCGAATGTGAGATATTTTGTTGCTAAGCGTCATAAGGAATAACATGAAAAGGAGTAATGTATGTGCACTGCCAAATAATAATCGTAAACAAATAATTTTCATACGATATAAAAACTTGCGGAAACCTGGGTAAAATTTGTATATTAATCTTATGATAAATATACCCCAATACCAGTGAAGTAAAACTTGTCAAAAATCACAAATTGATAATACATTTCAGAAAAAGAAAATTATTTATTAACTCACTTATCTTTATGTTTCATAGTGTAGTTTACGGTACACATGTATCTGAATCTTATAATTTTTTATTGAAAGTACAAAAACAAAAAACAATTTATTACCGTTTGTATTTCACCCTCTCAAAACAACACACAGTGTTTATTAAGTGTCACTACATGCACAAGTGTTTGTTGGCATTTGTTTTACCCCAATTTTTCAATCAATTTAACTTCATTTTCATTCTTTAGTAAATTGATTTCTAATAGTATCTACAATTGTTTGACATGGATAAATTTCTAACTAATTTATCATTAAATGTTGTTGAGTAAAATTGAAAAATTTTTAAATGTTAAGTGCAGTTTGCATGAATTTGAGTACTTTGTAAAGTACGCATAATGGAGTGATGTATGATTTTGTCAAAAATTAGATACTTTAACACATGTACAGACATACATTTTCTAAATAAATATGTGATTGTCTATTTGAATTTGAATCGGTGTAATAAACAAAAAAACAATTGTGATATAAAAATATATTTTGCTGCAATGTTTAATCTTATCAACATGAGCTTTTTAAGTACAAGTGGCTGTTAATACTATCAGTTTTATTATGTGAGTACAATCATAGTACTGTTTTTAGCTTTAACTAAATTTAACTCAGACGGCTGCTTCGTATAAAAAGTAGCTTTAAAAAATCGTAACATAGTTAAACAAATAAACTAATTGGTGTACTTTCGTACTGGTATTTCTTTTCTTGGTTTTCAAATTCGAGGATGATTGTTTATCCTATAGTTGAACAAAATAAATGGAAATCGAATACTGAGATCATCAGCCGACAGGGATACTATTCTATTAAATTAGAAGCTCCAGGTCAGTCCTACATGTCCTACAGTAGCTATGCAAGTTCTCCTCTAACTTACGTCTCTACCGATCGTCAAAGAACCAGCTACAAAAAAAAATGTTAGAATAGCAGAATAGACTAAATGTACATTACTTCTAATTCAATCCGCCGGTACGATGGACAAGAGGTACAACTTTGATAAGGAATTTTTTTACAGTTCTAGGTGCAAGACTTCAGCACTGTATACCCTTAAAAACATCATCATCCAATGTTTTACAGCTGCAGAACGGTTCTATGAATTTGTAGGAAGATTCCGTCAATTTTCAGGTAAAGAATTATGCTACTGAAAGGTATACTGGCCATTAACATATTTTATAAGGAAAGGGGATAACCGTGCTCTCTCTAACTCAATCTGCTGGTAATATAATGAGCTCACATAAGTCTTGCAGAAAGTTAATTGGGAGTTCCACTTAAGAATCAACAGACTTCCGACACATTGGGAGAATGGAATGAAAATACCAGTATATTGGTTCAGAACACCCATAGTCGGATCCCCAGGTTGCCCAAACAGTACACTAGAGAAACTCGGAATGAAGATCAAGAATACCATTGGCCTGATCCCCACCTCAAAATGGCAGAGACTTAGAGTAACGGCCAATACATATTTTATGATTATGAGAAAAAAAACTTTAAATGATATTGTGCAAGAATGCGTTACGTTATGTTTCAGCAGCTATAGCTACTACGACAAGCACACACTTGAAAATAATGATCTGCCAACAGTAGAATCATCGCAATTCTGAGAGCAGGTTCTAATGAGGTGCACAAACACTTGTCAGAGGACAATAGATTTTTTTGATCCTGTCTCTTCCTTTACTATTATTACATCATTCAGTGAAAGCGTGTAGAAAGGCTAGTCTTTTGCAGGTCTTAACTTAAACTTTAAACACACCACTAGATATTTATTCTTATTTAATGTAGCGTTCACTGTTATACTCGATAGCATAAGCTAAAAGATTTATAGGGAATAATAGATAGGTTATCCGACTCTGCAGATAAACTCGAACACACAACTACTTTAGGTTACTTAACTCTAAAATCGCTACCACAATGGAATAGGGTTCCAATGTTTATATAGTTTTAATTGTTATAAACAGTTATTCTTAACAACTTATTTAGTTGAATTCAATTTGCATATTTTAAAAATATCGTCATTGAACAAGTCTTAAATTGTAATCAGTTCATTTTAAATTAATAAAATGTTTTGATTTGATAAACTTCGAAAAAATTAAATCAATGTTAAAATTAAGATTTTTTTCTTAAACTTATTGAATTCACAGAGTGCACAGATAACAATTTCATCCCTCATACATTTCTAAACCAATTTTGTTGATTTAATTTTTCCCAGAAGTATTGGCACTTAAAAGTTGCAAAAATACTTGAGTTAAAACTAAAAGAAAATGGAAAGGTAAAGAACATTTTCCACATATTTAAAACTGCTATTACTATTCTTATATGCTCGAATGAGTTTTTACTGATAAATAAAAAAACTAAAAAATCTAATTTTAAAAGTTACCACAAAAAAAAATTCTTGAATAATTTTTAAGTTATCAATTTTATTATTTTATTATTTTAAACACTGTTAACCTTAGATTTTGACTACAAAGCGTTAAAAAAATAATTTAAGTGGAAAATATATTTTTAATATTAACAAAGTTTTTTTGGTTGGAATTACTTTTGTATCTTTTAATTACTAACAATTATTTTCACTCACTCCCTTAAACGTTGATGTCGTTTAGAATAATTATGAATTTTTAATGATGTTTTACAGGGAGGCTGTTTTAAAATTTTTACCTTCATTAGACTTTGGCATAATTTCCTAATTGTTATTCAAAATGTTATTATCTATTTTTTTCTAATTATTTTAATAATATCTGTTAATATTCTTTTAAGCAGAATTTCGTTGTAGGAATTTAAATAATAATTTTTTACGTTTTTTTATTTTCTGTTTTAAATTTGCCTTTTTTAAAAAAATGTATTCATTATGTAAACGGTATTTAAAGGATACCAAAACGAAACCCCTTTATTTGTATTTTTCTTTTTTTGTGTACTTTAGTTGTACTTCTTTTATCCTTTCCTTGTTCTCAATCCCATTGGGAATTATGTTAAATAAATAAATAATGTAAAATATAGAAGATGAATAAAAAGGGTTTATAATCGCTTAATAAATGTTTTATTAATATTCCATCAGGAAGGAAAAACAACAAAAGAAAAGGTATTGCAATTATGCAAAGCCAGGAAGTTAAAAAAAGAAAAAGGAAATCGTAAGCATATTTTGACGCTAATTAAACGCATTATAAAAATTTAAGCTTTTTTTAATACTTTCTTACATAATTCTTTTGTTCAACAATCTCAAGGCTATTAAAGCAAATTTGTTATGCTGGGGTTTCAAGGAAAGAATTAAAATATTTTTTGTTCTCCTTTTTTCAATAACTTACATTATCTTCATGCTATAATATTGGCTTGAGTTATTTATTAAATTAAAGCTTTTAATTAAATAAATATTTTAGAAAATTTGTATCACAAAAAAAAGGAAAAAATATTTTTAACATCTAGAATTTTATTTTATGAATTTTTAGACATGAAGGTGTCAAACAAATAAACAAAAAATGATTTAAAATCATCTTTATTATTGAGTTTCGTAATTTATGAAAAAGAAGGTGGGGAAACTATTTCAATCGGATCATGTAACTGTGCCAGCACAGTACGAATAATCAGGGGGCAAATTACGGCACTCGATATCGATCGAAATTTCAGTAGAATTTAAATGTAAATTTCGATCGATATCGAATGCCATAATTTGCCCCCTGCTTTTGATTGTTTATTGTGGTTTTGGTAGTCGGCTGGTATTTAGGTGCTCTCGTCGAATTTGAGGAGCTTCCAACACTCTCTAACCAAAGTATCTAAGATATGTGCTTCCTGAAACTCAACGCTGTTAGCATTCCATTCACATTGCTCAATTGTGATTGTTCCACTTATGCGGTGGACAAAAGGGTATCTGACCGACCGAACCAGGTGCCACTTTCTGTGAGATCTTTCCAATCAGGAAAACAAATATTGGGGTGAAAGAAAATTAAAAACAAGTACTTTCTATAGTTTTACATAAAAATGTTACCGGCTCTTAATGGGTTAACCATTCTTTTTTTAAGTTTTATTATTTCCAGAAAGATCAGAGGCTCATAGATCGGAAAATTTGGGAGAGAACCAATTTTTTGTCGGAAATGGATATTTTTGAAGGGTATAATGAAAAGAATCTAAATTAGTAAAAATGTTTGAGGTAACGACTTATTGTTTTTCCTACAAAAAATAGATTGTTTTACTGTAAAAACAAAATCTGTTTTTTTTTTGTCCTGTTTGACATCATTCATATACAATATTATTAAATCCTAACCTATTCATTAAATTCAATATTTTAAAACTTATTTAAGATTTAATGAGTGGTTAACACACCTAAATATTTTCAAATAGACATGACAATATAATTATGATACTAAATAACTAATTAATACATTAATTTTTATTTCTTTTTAGGTGAGTCCCAAAAATTTTTGAAAATATGTATTGAAAATAAGCGTAAAGGAAACACCTAAAAGTATACACCTTTTCTACAGAAGATAAAGTAGTGAGTAACATGCTTTGAAGTAATAAATATTTTTTTCTTTTTTTTTGGTCATTAATAAATACAATCTGTGAGAGCTGTTAATGACATAGAGTTAAATTGTGAGGTATTGTTTTGTATATTTTAATTATTTTTATTTGCTTTTTATTTTTATAAATGCTTTCTTAGTCATCTCCGCAAGGTATCTTCTCTAGATAATGAAGAGTTTCGCAAAACATAAACGAATGCGTTAAAATACATTTTTCAAATATTTACTTTTTGTCATAAATTTAATTGTTTTACAAAAATACAATTGTATTCAAAATAATTTTTAATAATAATTTTTCTTTCTGTGCTGACTGTACGGATTGTACACATTGAAAATAAATTTTTTCATTTGACCATTTAAATAATTTTGATTTTGAACTAAAAAGTATTAAATTGGATAAACGTAAAACATATTTTTTTAGATATAACATCTGAGTTTTTTCCGTAGCAACTACACACTTTGGTTTAAAAAATAAACATAAATAAATTTACATAAATGCTTTAACTCATGTAACTTCTTTGAAACAAAAAAATATTTAGAGGTTTTTTATATGTTTTTTTTTTTAATTCTTTAAACAATTAATTTTAAAAATACTTCATTGATATGTCAATCGAGTGGTAAGTATAAATTATCCAAGACTAAAAATAAACTAAAAATTACAATAAGAGCTCGTTTCCAAATTTGAAATCATTAAATTTTATTTAATAGTAAAGCTTGACTTTTAAACACAAAATTTTATTTTAAAAAAAGAGCAAATACAACTTAAGGCGAAATATCAGTTTTGAGTACAAATTTGTATGATTTAATCTAAAAAAGTGGAATTTGTTTAACTATTTCTTGTTAAAGATTTCTTTATTTAAAAAACAACTTGCGCGAAATGGGATCCAAGCCTGCCTATAAAAGTAAGATTCGCAGAACTGTTTCAAATAACAGCAATAACTCGCAAATAAAACAGAAAACTCAGACCCTATTAGAGATGAGTGTCAGTGCCTAAAGGGCCATAATGGTTTTAAGGCAGTTAAAAAATTGTCCCCACTAATACATTTATGCACTGCTAGCAGGTTTAAGTACATGTCAGCTGAGATAAATTGAGATTAAGATTAAGGTTTAGATTAAATACACTCACACAGGTCCAGTAACCGCCATTGAGCTTAATGCAACTTAGACTAATTATCCCTTAAGTTCCACTCCGCTAGGTAACAGTTTAGATACCGAATACTATTATATCCAGTTTCACACTGTTGACTCGTCTAGATTTGTTGTTAAGTTAACCGGATTTATTATGCTGTGGTCATACCTTTCAGTGGAGACCGTCGTCATGGCTGCTTATTGGGTACGTTTGAGAGTGCAGAAATATTAAAGTTTATTCTACTCAAAATATTGTCTTTTTAAAGAGATACAAATGTTTATTGATTTTTTTTTTTTATTATTCAAAGCAAATATTGAAGAAAAATTTATTAAAAATTCCTTCCACTAAAAAGTGAGTGCGACTCATACCTGAACTCTCTTACGTAGAGTAATCGAAATAAAATACAAAACACTTATTTTTAGAATTTTGGTCTGTCTGTGTTCGCATTTCGCAAAAACTACCGGACAGATTTAAACAAAATGTTTTAAGTAGGTCCCTTAGAAACTTGGTTCAAATGTAGATTACTTTTCTTCCTAAAAATAAGTCCTAAAAATAATAAGTAACAATTGACAGCATATTTTATTTTTGTAGATGGAAAATTATCAGCGCTATCTAAAAAACTCTGGTATAAATATTTAAAAACACATTTCATTTAATTAAAACTTTATCAAATTAAAAATCAGACGCCGACGAAGTCGTGGGCACTGCTAGTGTTAAAATAAATATTTGAATAAAATTAAGTTTTTTTTGTTCTAATAAGATAAATTGTGTTTTCTTTGGTCTTAAAGTATAAATAATAAATAAATAAGTCTCATGTGTACAAATATAACATTTTACAAGAGCAATCATTATTTTGTTCATATATTCATTTATGATCAAGCATCTCAATAACCTTTTATATTAATTAAATAATTCAAGTATTTTAGTTTTCCAAAATTCCAGAATTAACATTCGTAACTTTTTACTTTTTCATACATTATTTCCAAGAAAGTAATGATTTTAATGACAAAGTTGTAACTAACTGGTACACAAAAATAGTTCAAAGATATTTCAAACATTTCTCCTTGATGCACTTATACGAATGTAATTTAGAGTTAAAGCTAAAAATTATTAGGTTGGCTTAAGTTTTCTGTTTAGCTAAAAAGAAATCAGTGTCAACCACAGTTATTTAAACTAAAATCGTATAAAATAAATTTAAAAAAATATATATTAAAATTTTTATTATTTAAAGATGTAAAACTTTTTTGCTACAGAAATGACCATTTTAGAGACAAAGATAGAATTACAAAACTTCGAAAAAATAAGTGACATTTTTTATAAAAATTTGTGCTGCTTTTTAAAATTAAGCAGCGTTAATTCGAGATTGGGAAAAATCATTTGGGGAAATATATGATGCGAACATCAGCATTTAAATCGAAATATATTCTCTTTTATATTCGCTGTTGTTGAGATAAGACCTGAAAGGTTGAAGCAGCTTCATTATTAGCTTCACAACTGATGCTTCTTAGAATAAAAAATACACTGTCATAAATGTATAAGTTATAGGAGATTTTATAGAAAATATTGCTTAAATCCTTCCGATATGAATTTAAGTCACAGCCGCCAATACACCGAAAATAAGGCGAAGTTTAATTCTCCAAAGCTATTGGCTCTACTGTTGTCAGTGTGTTTATTTGGCCGGAGAATGTTCTTTTCTCTTAGCTTATTATCAGCGACTATATCAAAGCCCTTCTCCTCTTATGATGGGTTAAATCGGTTTGGTCAAAGAACGGCCCATATACTTTACGATTTATAGCGCAGTCCTAACACCTAAAAAAAAAACAATTATTAAATCAATAGCTACACAAATTCCTTAGTGCTTTCTCTAACTACCAAGACGCGTTAAGACTCTAGACACCATTTTGAAATTTTTCTGATTTGTAGGCCAGTTACGAAAGCCATTTTTACCACAAACAAATATTTGAGCAAATAATATTAGAATTAATTATTATAGGTTCTTAACATGGCTGTGAGAGTGTCGTTTGTACTGGCACATCCTGTATTTTACATGCAAAATATAACGATGGCTTACTACACTAACATTAATTTTTATATAGAAACAGGATATTACATATAACTTTTGCCATTAACATAGTTATAAAGTTCCAACAATTGCATATGTATGTCTACTTATAACTTTTTTACAATTCATAAAAAAAACAAGAGTTATGAGGGTGTGTTACAAATAAAATGTTAAAGATTAAGTTGAATGAGTAGTTTTAGTTCTGTATTTTTTTTTCGCTCTATTCATACATTTCAATGTCTGTTTTTGAGTAGTTTTAAATGTAAATAAATGCGAATGTTAGAAATATCACAAAAAAGCATTCAAATGAGAGATATAAAACTTATAAAGTTTTCATACTTTTTAAATAATAATGATAAATGATGGTTGTATGAATTTTATAAAAATATTTCAAAAAGTTGTTTTTTTTTTCTTCTTTTTCCTTTATCTCTTTATATTTTTGTCTGAAAAAAATAAATTCATAATTATTATTTTAATTCAAACATATAAGAGAAACTTGAAATGTTAAACAGGAAAAAAAAACACTTGACAATCATAAATTTAAATTTGGCTTGAAATTATATTTTGCTGCAACTAATTTATACAAAAATATAACTGAGAGGAAATTATGTTTTTCTTTTTTGATTAAAGTTGATCTTTCCTTGATAGTTTATTTAACATAAGTTATGAGGGTGTATATAATTGATACTATCAAAAAATTTCAGTTTTAAAATAATTTTTTTTTGTGATAAAAATTTAATTGAAAAACTGAAGACTTGAATACAAAATATTTTTTTATGAGTGTTAAAACTAAATAGAAAAGGAAAGGAATTTGAAAACTTTGGTTGAGCTTTCAATTTGTTAAAAGCCTTTAACTGTTATTAATAATTAAAAAGAAATGCTAATTATATTTTTTTTTCTTTGAAACTTGATCACTTCTAAAATTTCAAACTTAAACAAATAATTTAAAATTCTATTTTTTTCTCTTAAATAAGTGATAATAAATCATTTATAAATAATAATAAATAATTTATTTATTTTTTTAAAAACTTCAAGTTCTTTTCAAAAATAGTATCGATAAACTCACAGTCGGGTCAATACCGTAATATCTAAAAGTATTTTTACAAATATAACAATGTCCTTGGACTTTATGACGCTTTGAAAATCATCATACTCGTAACATCAATAAAAGTATAAAAGTATTACAATGTTCGTACTTAAAACAACAAAGATTTTGCTTGGGTGCAGGCATTTTTTCGCTTACCAAAGATTTTCCGCAAGCCAGCTTAAAAAAATTTGCATCTTTCTTACATAGAATACAACGAAGATACTTGTAATATCTCTTGACGTTATGACTCTAATTTGATTGACGTTATGTCACATCGTAGTGCGACACTTTATGTCACTTCCTGGTGTGACATAACGTCCATTAAAATTATGTCCTTGGTCCTTATGACATGCCACCAAAAAAAGTAATTATTTTAGTAGTAGTGTTTTGCTGGCTTTCATATTTGATCTTCAGGAAATATTGCGTTATTATTTTCTAGGATCTAAATTCTTCTCAAAATCCAATAGTAAACATTAACATTAAAGTTTTAACAAAATCCATTAACAAAAAATTTTTCTATTTAGTTTACTTACCGAATACTGCAACACATGTTTCAAAACTATCACTCAAGCTCTTATGTACCAATTTATTTAAATTTTTTTGTTGACTCCGACATAGAATTTTCACAAAATGTGGAACTAAGTAGGTGACAGGTAATAATATGGTTTTTTTAAAAATTAGTACAAAAATAATTATATAATTTTTTTGTAAAATTTCATTAAGAGATGATAAAGATTATAACATATTGTTTGAAAATATATTGCGTAAAGTCTAGCAAAAAATATTATTACTTAAAAAGAGTAGTTAAAACATTTGTTAGAAATCACAACTACAGTTTTTGCACTGAATCTCGTAAATTTAATTTAAAACTGTAATACTTCAAATTGCGATTCGCATTGGATATTTTAGGAAAGAATTTTCATAACTGAAAAAAAAAAATATTTTAATTCTAAAATATTAGTAGAAGAAAACAACTTTGATCAAATAAAAAACTTTAGTTTTTAGAAAAATTTTTTAAGAATATATTGTATGTCAAATTCCTTCCAATATTAATTAACGTTGTATAGAAATATATCAAATAAACTGATTGCTTTTTATAAAAATTTATCAGACGACTTAATCGCTTTTATTACACAAACAGCACATAAAATTTATCAAATAGCTAAGTTTTATAAAATAGTGTGACTCTGTGAACGCAAGTATTGTGCGTCCACTGTTATTACGTAAAACTGGCTTTACGGTTATAAAATCTTAGAAGCAGGAAAAAAAGTTTGTATTCTTGATAAATTTGTTGCCTAATAAAAACTTTGAAAGAGTTTTATTCTCAACAATTTTCCATAGCTTAAAATAATATCACTGTAATGCTCGTTGTAAACCATTATTTTCTAAAACCATAATAGATAATTTAAATTTACATGCGCGAATTTTTTTAATTCGTAATTTTCACATTAATGTTGTAAATTAAAAATTTTAATATGTATATGTTTGTAGCTCAGTCACACCTTAACAGCCAAATAGATTCTATGGAAAAAAGGACTACATAAAGGTATAAGTAGTAGGTTTAACATATTATAGAACCAACATGAAAAGGAAAACCAAATCTATGAATATATTCGGAATATATATCTTCGTACGTAAAGTTTACATCAGAAAAATTAGGCATTTGGAAGGGTTACATTCGTCAGATATCGAAGACGTCGCATCAAATAAACAAAATCCATTATTTTTTTAAAACATAAAGACTTCGTTTCTCTGATTTTATTTCTACATAAGATATATTATTCTTATGTACACAACATTAAAAATAACTTTCTTTTTGTATATAAAAAAAAACACTCTTATGAATTTTGTTCTTTGCTTGACACATGCAAAGGCTCAACTGTTCCACAGCTTTTTCCAGCTTAATTTTTTTCTTTAATTTTTAGAACAGCAGTTTTATTAATTACCTTACCACTCCATAAAATATTAAACGTGGGGTGAACACCAGCCTCAACTAAATCTCTCACAAGCAGAGCTTGTAAAAAGGACTTTGAATGTTGAAGCTTGGATTTAGAAACCATTAGTTTATCTCTTACTACCAAATTCCTAATATTTCTTTATGTATGTTTTAAGAGAAAACAAACAAAAAAAGAACACTCCTTTCAGTTTAAAAGAAGCTCTCAAGCATAATTTGTTTTTTCCTATTAAAATAAATATTTCCTTTTAAAGACAAAATTTAAAATTCAAATAAAACAATTTGCTCTGAACAAACAAACAAAGAAATATGTGTATATTTTCATAAATATAAAATCATGTGTCGCCAATTTTTCTCTCATTTATATGCTTTTAGTGAATATATAATATATTCGCCAAAAACGTACTAGAAAAACCCATACAAAATGGTTTGATGTGACCATGAATAGGGAAAATGGAAAAACATGATTTAATGCACATGTGCTACCAGGAATATATTTTAGTTTAAGTGGTATTATATGACTATTTTAGTGGTTGAATTAATGTTTGTTTGCAAGAGAACATGTTGTGGTGTACTTCAATACACATTATTTATACGCTTAAATAAAATTAAATAAAAAGAAAAGAAAAAAAAAAATAAAACAAGATAATTTTTACTGTATTTAACCACAATTATTAACCCTTGTAACGTGATAATATTTTTATTAAATAAAATGAAAATATTTTTTGACAAACACTTTGAGGGTATTTAAGCGATGATTTTTAAGGCATGCTTTTTTTATTCCTCTAAAGAGACTTTAGTAATTATGTGACGATTTTTCTGTGAATTATTTTATTTTCATGACATTAAATCGACAAAGTGCTCGTTATTAATTTCTTCACAAAATATAAAATAAGATAAAATAAAAAGAAAATAAATATATAAAAATAATACTTTCTAAGACCTATTTTTTTCCCTTATTTTTTATTGCTATCGCAAAAAACGATACTTTTTTAATCAAAAAAGAAATCTTCATGTAAATGCCATCTTGTTCATTAAAAATAAGAGACCTGAAAACTAAAACTTTTTTAAATATAATTTCAGTATTTCAAATACATATATATTTTTATTTTAATGGAGTACTCCCTTTGAGGGTTAAATTTTTATAGCAACGAATTGCAAGCACACATATGCCAGGCACGTAATAAACGAATAATTTTTGTTGGCTAACAACTACACAAGAAAAAAGTACGACTACTTATGTAAATGTGAAGCATAAAATAAATGCTTAAAATCGCTACACGTTTTCTAATACAAAAATATTTACTAATACTTTATATTTTAATAATATTTCAAAAAATTTTGGTAAAGATAAAGAAACACCCGAAGCCTTTTATTATGAACACCACATTTGTTTATAATGAACAAAACTTAATTTCCAAGCAAACTTCTCTGTTCGAAAAGAGTTCAAAGTATAGCAAGACTAATTTTGAGAAAATATTTTTATATTGAAATTTTTTTA
The DNA here is from genome assembly GCA_937654795.1 of Cistogaster globosa. Lineage (NCBI taxonomy): Eukaryota > Metazoa > Arthropoda > Insecta > Diptera > Tachinidae > Cistogaster > Cistogaster globosa. The sequence goes on along the minus strand of OW569403.1, from coordinate 41,175,812 downwards.
ATCTTAAAATCCAAGAAAAGAAAGGCAACTGAAAGAAATAATGTGGTTGTGACCCTCATCCAAAAGTCAATTTTTTCTTAAGAATTTTACTACCAAATAGGGCGAATTTTCCAGGTTTTTTAATCAGGCTAATATCGATAAATAATATAGGATTTTAATTGGTACCATGTTAATTTAAAGATTCTTATCTTAACAATTTCTATGCTATCGTATAAAAAGTGTTTGGTAATTAAAATTTTATCACAATCATTAACATACAAAATTTCATATTTTTAACTAAAAAAATTATGCTTACATTCCTTTTTTCCTCATGTTGACTTTTAATGCAATCGTTATGTATATTAAAAATATATTTTGCTATCACAAATGAAAAAACAACAATGTGACTAAAAATTGTCACAAGCATTCCATAAACAAAATACTTATCGTATAAATTTATGGCTATATTTTGTATAAATTATAGTGTTATTTGGTATATCTCTGTAATAATTCTGTCATGTATTTGTTGTTGTAGCGCTAAAGGTTTTAAATTTATATAAAACCAATTGTATGTATCGTACACCAATCTTGTGTTTCGTTCACCTACACGAACTTCTTATATATCGTACATGAATGTTCTTCCGTACACGATACATATGCTTTTATACCGAACAGATGTTCGTGTAACAAGCAAACAGAATTTAGAGACACACATAAGTGATTTGTAAAACAGATACATATGTGTATGTGATGTTTGTATTTTCTGAACCCTGAGTTTAGTAGATAATTTTATATTTAAAATTTTTCCAGTGACCGATTTCCAAGCCTGACATAATTTTATATTAATTTTAGCTAAGTAATGACATAACTTGACTGTTTTCTATCTGATTGAAGAAGAGGGTATATGATTTGGCATAGTCGAATATAGCACTCTTGCTTGTCTTCATATCCATTCTTGAAGATATTTACAAAGAATTAAATAAAAAATTTCCAACTTCTGTTCACCTAAAATTTTTCAGAATTGAAGGACTTAAAAATTAACAAAAAAGAATTTTTTTAATAAATTTTTCTTTATTAAAAAACTTGAAAGTTTAAAAATACGTTAAATTCGGTAAAACTAAAATTTTATCTATCTTTTTATAAATTTAATAAAAAATGTTAGGAATGAGATAGCAATCACTGATTTCATTAAACCTTTTGTATATATTAAAAATTAACAAAGTGGCTTTTGTTACTGCAGATTCATTGTTACTCATTTGTTACTCATTGAAGAATAAGATTTCCTTTAAATAGAAGCTTTTTGTAGAAGGAACCCTACAAGCACAGTGACCATCATTTGATCCATCAAATTAAAATCACTGATGATGGAAATATCCATCACTATTTATATTACATTCTTAAAGGGAAAATGAAAAACTTGATGTAAAAATTTGCATACGTGTGAGTCTGTAGCAAACAGCATTTTCAGTGACTTTCTTTTACAAAAAATATAATGAAAATTGGGCTTGATTTTTGAAACAGATTTAATTACAAAACTTTTTAAAAGCTATATTTTGAACTTTGCTAATCAAGTTTGAGTAAAAACTTAGATTTAATTAACAAAAAAAAAAAAATAAATAAATAAAATTCATTTAAATTTAATACAAAAAGCCGTACAATGGCAACGCTGTTTCAGTATTAAATTATTTCAAATGTGTTAGTACATAATTGTGCATGTATAAGTTTCCCTCACTCATTGTTTGCTGCGAGTGGTTAATATATTTATATCTTTATGCTTTATAATCTTTTTAAACAAACAAGTCCGAACAAGCCGTAAGTAAGTCTTTGAAAGTCTCATTTAAGAAATTGGTATTTTAAAATGATTATCAAAACTTTTTGGAATCAGTTGTATTTTTTAAGAAATGAAAATATTGACAGATAATTTTTCTCCCTTTAATGCAATTCTATTAATTTTTTTTTTTTTTTTTTTTTTGTTATTCTCAAGTTTCGTTAAGGAAAATTCTGTTCATTTAAAAACGAATTAAAACTAACATTATTGATATTCATAACATAACAAAAATGGTTATTTATGTACATATGTACATACATACATATATTTGGAAACAAACTGTTTTAAAATCGTTAAATGACAAAATCGATTTTGATCACATAGTTGATTAATTAATTTTTAAGTTTTAATATTATTTTCAAATGAAAATGTTAGAGGAGCTATCGAACCTACGTATTATGAATTTTCGATATATTCTTGTACTTATATCTGTTTACTTCATATAGTTGATGTTCCAGTATGAAATGAAGATTCTGCTCACATGCTGTTATTCGTGTTTTGTTTAAAAATTAATTAAAAGAAATTTTAAATATTTTTTTCTTAATAAATATGAAATTTAAAAATCACTAAGCTTAAGAAAAATTAAAATTATTTATTTGGTTTTAGATTTAAAATAATATAAAACCTCTTTTATTATTTCTGAAAGCCAAAAAAAACCTTTTTATTTTGTCTTTTCAACTTTTTTCCTCACAAGAATGCGATAATAAATCGTTTTCTCTTTTTTTATGTGGTTATTAATTTTTCATTTTCTACTGCTTAATACTCTAATGTGCATTGTGCAACAGCGGTTAAAACATATTACAAACATTTTCAATGCTAGAAAAAAAAATACAGAAAAAAGCCAAACGTGACTTTGAGATATATTTCATGGATAATTTATTTTTATAATAAATTCTTGCCTTTTTTTCAAATATTACATTTTTATACACCCACAATTTACGTTCATAAATATTTCTGCCAGTATAAATAATAAAATGCGAGACATGTCCAAATAATAACGGACATTTTTATATTTCCCGCATTCCTTAATTCCGATTACAAATAATTTTAACTCACGTCTTTTTTATTATTTCTTCGTTTTTAGAATTAGAAAAAAATTATATAATAGAAATTGCTTATAACTTTACTTAAGTTTTACGCAAGAAGATATTGTCAAGTGTAGTGTATGACAAAAGTATTTATTAGGTCTTCTTTTATATTCGTTAAAAAAAAAAAATACTACATGCGAGTGTTTGAGGGAGTATTTTGAGGGTTATTTCTTTTTTTATTGTTCCATATGATATGGGAAAAGTAGGCGTGGTTATTTGCCCGCTGCATCGAGGAAGGCGAAAAGCGATATTTTCGAAACTGTCTGATTGATTGCCGCATTAAAGTTTTCTTTAGCTCATCTAGTGCCTTGGCAAAGTCGATTTTAACACAGACAACCAGACGGACATTACTCAACGCGCTTCGCTAGGAATAAGAAATCAGGGGGTCAGAAAAGGATTGTAAAAATTACAAACGAAAGGACAAACTAAGATATAATATTTTTCTGTCAGTGGTTTGTTATACCTCTAATGCAGTCTTAATGCAATCCTTTAGTGAGAAGATTTAATTCACTTAAAAAGGCTCTGCTCATACACAAGAATGTTTTACTTTATTTTATTTACGAGTTTTTGATATTTAAAGTTAAACATAAAGAAAAAGATAAGGGATTATCTATGAGATGATTTTAATTATTATGAACTGAAAATAGAATATTTTAATTATTATTTTTTATCACAAATGAACAACAGGCTGTAGATTTTTTACATAGCAAAAATATTTCAAATTTTATTATAATTCTTTCTGTCAATAATCATTTAATGTTGAGCAAATAGTTGGAATTCCTTTTGATATACAAGGGTGTTAAAATGGGTGTTTAAATGGATGGCATTTCAATATTTCAACAAACATGCATACCTTACAACAGCCTAAGGATATTGGCATTTAATAATAATCCAAAGTTGATGTTCAATACAAGTGAAAAATAAAAAATAAAATGTAAAGAAAACAAAAAATAAAAAGGCAGAATTTGTTTGATAAATAAATGAAGTTTATGTTTTTTAGAGATAAAAAATTTTCATGATATTTAATTAAATTTTTTAAGTTTTTTTTCATAAAACATTTCAATTACTTCATATTGATATTGTAGACAAAATATTTTCCTAAGAAATTTTATATGTTTTGTTAAAACAATTTTCATTTATTTTTAAATATTAAAGACTTCACAATTAAAATTCTTGTTTATTTTTCTTCAATGTTATCACAGTCTTTTGTTTTCTCTTCATTAGTATATTCTATTATATTCGAGTAAATTTTCTTGTTTCAGGTTCTTTTAATATTTTTTTTTTTTTTTTTTGGTGATGGTCCGTTTTTACAAATTAATTTACGAAATAATAATTTTCTCACTTATTCATTTTGCTTTTTTCTATATTTTTAACACTAGTAATAATATAAAAGAAAAAGCTAAGCAACTCATACCAATAATTGCGTGTTCTTTCTAATACAAAGTAAATATTTGTTAAATTACATAAATACAACGTCCTCCCAACATTAAAGCTGGTGCTTATAACTTTGTTTCTAGCAGGACTAAAATGATGCGTAATTTGTAGTGCAGGTGTAATTGTTTTCATACAATTAAAGTCAAAATAAAAGTATGGTGAAATATTATTAAATATGAGATCTGCACACTTTTTTTTAAATATATAGTTATACAAAAATTTTTACAAGAAGGGAAAAGCTAATGGCATAGTCACTTCTGTCCCAATGAAGTACAAATCTTAATAAATTTTTCTGAAAAATATTTTAATGTACTTTTAACAACGCCAGTTGATTTTAAAACTTTATAACTTTCTCTTTGTAGTTTGTCTATAAAACACAATACCATTCAAATTTTTAAACAAAGAAACTTTTCAGTCTAAGGAAATGTCAAGAAAACTATAGAAAAGCTTTGAAAATAAGTTTAAGAAAATTTTTTAACAATCTTTATTAAAAATAGTTATACAATTGATTTTACTTTAATAAACTTTTCATGCTATTCTACAGTAATCATTCTAATCTATTTTTTTTTATTAAATAGCACTTTTTAACAAATTATTTATCTAAAAAATTTATATGAAAAAGGCTCAAAAAACTAAGTGTTTTTCATACAAATTTTTGGAAGAGTTAATCGATGGTAATATAAATTTATCTTAGCTTAAGTTCACTTTAAAATTCTATTCTAAAATTTTTTCTTTAAACTTTAAAGAAAGAAAAATTTTTAGAAATTCAAATTAAAATGAATTTAAGCCAAAATTTATTTTAATTACTTTTTTGTAGTATCAAACAGTTAAATTATTAATTTCATTAAAACTTAGTTAATTTTTTAAACATAGTTTAGCAATAATTGTTAACATGTGTGTGTGTGCTTTTTTTTTAATTTTGTGTCCGAAGGCAATTCGAAATTTTTTCAATGTATTTAATTTAGAAATAAAGAAGTTAACCTTTAAAGGAAGTCCATTTCTTTTTGCTATAGCGAATGCATTCGTTCTGTAGAAAAGACACTCTAAAGTAACAGACATTCTAAATAAATATTTTTTGTAGGCAAAAAGCTCTAAACTTCAGTCAAAGGATCTTCCATCACGAAATAAAAGCAAATTAATTTGACTATTTGTAGAGACATCGTTACATTTTTTCATTTTTGGGTACAAATTTTTAATAATCAAGTCCAAGATCAATGAAAACAGTGATTATTCCATACCAAGTACTATCACATGATCAAATAATTTATTTTCTTAAGTGTTTCATATACTTATACAAAGGCATCTTGAAAATGGATGTACCTTTTTAAATCCCTGGTCTAGTAAAATCAATTCTAAAGGTGCGACCAGATTACACAAATATGTATCCACAAAAGCGTCACCACTATTTTTACAAATGTTTATTCAAGCTTTCCTGATATCATTACATTGAATAGGACTTTATATTTCTTACTAAGTATTTGAGAAAGAGAAACATCTGCTTTACAGATGGAAAAAAGTTACATTTAAGTTTTTCACTTCATTTATAATTTTTAAAATATATATTTTCGACCCCATAAAGTAGTTCTTTTCATAACAAAGTCGATTGAGCGATGTCCGTTCCTGTTAGTAATGAAAACCAACTTTACCAAGGCACTAGATGAGATAGAAAAAAATTAAACAGGCCAATCGATCAGTCATAGTCTTAGAAATTTTGCTATTGAAAATCAGCAAAATCGGTCCACGTCCCTCGAGGAAGTGGACTTAACAACACGCCTTCCTCTTTTTTTTCAACATTATTTGGAACAAAAAAGTAACTTCAATAAAAAAAAACAAAATATATAAAGTGATAGAGAATTAAAAAATATGAAGTGAAAAAAATTGGCGCTCGCCTATAATTTCCAAGTTATGGGCCTCTGAAATTTTCATAAAAAAGTGCGGTTATCAATATGGTCAATATTAGAATCGTTTAAAAGCGTTTGAAGAGTTCTTTCAGGAAATATTAAAGTTTTTTTAAAAATGCCTTACTCATTAAGTGCCGATGACGTTTTCGTCATTTTTTTTTTTTGTTTGTTATTTTTTTAATTCTGTTATCGCAATTTTTTTTTTTTTTTTTTTTTTTTTTTGTTTGATAGGAGCAACTTCACTAAAATGGATTTACTTACAAGGTGAGGGGTATATAGCCGGATATAGCACTGTTTCTTGTTTATCTATTTATGTATTTTAATATGGCTTTATTTCTTTAAAACTAAAAATAAATTGGTTTTCTAAAAAAAAGAAAAGAAAATATTTAATAAATTACTACTATAAAGTTGATGGATATAATTTTGTGTATTCAATTTAAATAATAGAATTTTAAATGAAACTGCTGTGATACGCCCTTCTCCAGCAAAAAGACCTAAACTTGATTTTATTCTTTAACAAATATTATAACATAAAAAACTCAAATATTAAAAAAAGGATTCATAAATATAATGATAAAAAAAAAATATGGATGGGCTTAAAAAAGAAAATAATGAATATAATACTACAACACTATGGTCAACTGTAAGATTTTGCTTTCTTACTTTATCTCTTTTACTCTGTCATTAATATTAATAAATCTTCATTTCTTTAAGGAAACCAAAGTATCAACATACCACAGTAACTATATCCTATTAGCAAGAATTTACTTTTTCTACAGAGTAAATTGAAAAAAAAGGAATGTCATCTAATACTTCTTATTTCTGTATTTAACATACATATTTTCCTTTCTTGTTATTTTTTTATTTTTATTTTTTGGTGCTAAGAATGTTAGCTGGCGTGTCTTACAGATGATGAGGTTACTTAATACCTCTGCGTGCTTTTCTGCGTAAAAGCCTTCAATGCGTTCTTTTTTTATTTTTTTTATTTTGCCTTACTTTATACGCAAGGAAGCACTTAATCGCATTCTTAACTAAATTCCTAGGTTGACTTTAATCCTTCTAAAAGACATTAAAGCAAATAGGAAAAAATATATAAAATAAAAAATAGAACTGAAATGCTGTTAATGGCATGTTTTGAATCACCTAAAATCTACTTGAAAAAAAGCCTGTGGAAAGTGCCATGGAAATAAAACTGTAATTTAAGCCAACAAAAAATTAAGCCAAAAACCCAAAAAAAGTAGGAATAAGTGTATATGTGTCTGTATGTGTCCGATGCTATTGTGTGATTTTTATTGCTTGAACGCCTCGATTTTGAATACCAAAGTATGCTTTTTAATATAAAAAGCCAAGCATACACTTACAAACACACCCTCACACTTATTTGATTATAAACAATAATGCAAAAAATATTAAGTATAAAATAAAGTCATAGCCGTTTCTTAATAAATAAAAAAAAAACCATTTAGGTATTTGCTAAAAGGCACGCACTCGAAAATATTTTTGAAAGACTTTGCACGTTCACACAATCATAAAACCTCCAACGTAAAAGCATTCTGGCTCATTGACAATTTTCCTCCACCCATATAAAATTTTCTTAACATATTTTCTTTGCTTCAAGAAGTTGAATTTAAGCCTGCCGCAGCAAGAATTAAAAATAATTTTCCATTAAAACATGTTGTTATTAACAAACACATTCACACGTTCTCTATAGAAATATAATTATCAAAAAATATTTACCGCATTTTATTCATATTTTAAGCATTTAGTTTTTCTTTTTTATTTTTCATATTATTTTTCAAAAAGTTCATTCAACCTTAAATCATTTTTTGCAAATGATGAATATGAAAGAAAATGCTACCCTTTTTTAGCATTTTGGGTTTAACTGTCAAATCATTTTTATTCGTAGTTATTGGTGTTGAAATAAAATTTTTTTTCTTTTTTAAATTTTACACGTTTTGAGTGGCTAAAAACTACTTTATCATAGTTTTTAAGCCTCTAAGAAAGTAAGCAGAGTACGTGATTTATTTAAAAGCTTAAGAACTTTTACATTTCTGAGAGCTTTAATTCAACAGATTCTTTATAGTTTCACACATGTCATTAATTAATATAATTAAATAACAGCTGAAAACATATAAAAACATATTTCAAAGGAACGCTAGTTATGGAGATTTGATAAAATCTTATTTTATTAATATATGTAGAGGAAGTAGCGAGGCTGCATACCATATCACACATGATAGTTCTCTTTTCAACAGCTATTTTGGATATTTGCTAGCTGTAGCTCTGTAGCTGGCAAGGTCCTTCGGGTTACACGTGGTGGCTGTGAGTTAGATCGGTGTCTCCAATCCCACAAGCAAGGGGTAGTTCATGGTCCTGACAGTCATGTTCTTAGATTTGCAACTTCGTTGGGTACGCCAGGGGACGACACTAGTTCACGCATTTTCTTCACTCCGTTGTAAGACCAGGCCGGTTAGGCCTGACGATTATCTTGATCAAATTACCCTTGGGTCACGTGCTCCCGCCAGCCTTAACTAGTAACTGCAGTGATTTTATACTGACGGCTGGTATTTGTAAACTATCTTTTTCACCACAGTCTTCGTAATTGCTTACATATTTCTTAGGCAAAAGCAATTGAATATGTGTCCATGTCGGGTCCTAAACCTTATACTAGTCATTGTTGGTGATTCACACACACGTTGCTCAACTGTATCAATCTCTGAAAGACGCACTGAGATAGAATCAGCCTCTTAGAATTTATTCTTGGCCAAGTGATACTCAAAGCTTTTATATTCTATTACTAAGGAAATTAATTAGTTAAAAATACCCCGAATATATTTCAGCAAACTTTCTGAACTTCTTGCAAAGGGACTATTATCTCAAGAGTGCCTTGATTAATTCTTCCAATTCTTACGAAGGATTCCTGTCCCTTTCTTTCATGTTCAATAATTGGCGTAACAAAACTGCCGTTTTTCAGACCCCTCACAGTCCTTTTTTACCATTTGAAAAATAGAATAGATAAAATTTGAAGTAACTGAAAAACTATTATCTTTAAAATAACACCTTTATCCTAAGTAAACTAGAGGTAAACAAGTGTCCAGTATCCGGTGACTTATCAGCTAAATTGCCATTTACCATGGACAAGATTTAACTAGGAGCCTGTTTCCAGCCCTTTTTCTAAAAGGTATCAGTTAAATATGTGCTTGACAGCCGGCAACCAGATGTTAAGCAAAAGTTCTAAATTGTTAATTACATAAATGAAACTCAGGGTAGCTCTTAGTATGAAGTAGTACGCTTCTGTAATATAATTACTAAGACTGCAAAACATTAAATATAAATTAAAATATTTTTATTCAATAATTAAGAGCATAGGAAGGTAAGATTTTATTTAAGCATACGTTTACATACAAACTACTAGCAACATTTTTACAGATATTAATAACGGAACTCACTTTTATTTATCTGTATGTCTAGCATATTTATTTATTTTTTAAACGTATGGAAAATGTAATGTAGCAGCCCATTTCGACATCAATTTTGCTAAGACACTAGATGAGCTTAAGAAAATTTAAATACGGTAATCGATCAGACATAGTTTCGAAAATTTTGCTATTGAAAATTAGCTAGATCAGTCCATGTCCTTCAAGGCATCGGGTAAAACAACACGCCTGCCCCTAATCTTTCCATATCATTTGTGAACAATTAAGTAAGTAACTCCAATAAAAAAAAATATTAAATAAAAATATATATTAAAAAATAAAAATCAAGTAAAAAATTAGCGCTATTGACCTCTCAACTTTTCATATAAAAGTATCTTGTACCTATTTTTGGTTTTTAAATATAAGTTTTAAAATTTTGTAGGATTCAACACATAAATTCCAGAAATAATCAAACATTTTACTACTTTAAAAGAAAATCTTTAAAAAATACTGTTTAAAAAGTTTAGAATTAAGGCATTCTGACGACAGATGCAACCACGAACAGTGTTCTTCAGATACATTTAAAATATTTATTTTTTCAACAAATATTGAAAAATACGAAATGAATATTTGATTTTAAGTTAAACTAAAATCAAAATTATTTTCAATTAAGCAGAATATATAAAATTGCATCCGAAAATTAAACTTCTATTCTTTTTTAATTTATGTATCTTTTAGCCAGCCTCACCACATTGGGGTATTCATATAAATTTTTTTACTTGGGACCTAAAATGTCTTTTTTTTTCTTTTCTGGTAATAAAGAAATTTTAAGCGAAACATACAAATGTTTCAATTATAATTTAACATTATTTTAAATATTATTGTAATTTGGTTTTCGATACAAATATTTGGACTGTAAATGGCAAAAGTAGATAGCATTTTTTAACTCTAGAAACATGTACCATGAAATTTACTTAGATAGCGGAAATGTAGATTTTTAATTGCGTTCTTTTTTTTTCGACAAATCTATCAAACTTTTAATTCATTTAAAATATATACAAACATGAAATAAATTTTTTAAATACAATAAAGTAGTTACTTTAAGTTACTTAACTTTTTGAAATTAAAAACTTTAAATTTAAAAGCTTGACTTGAAGAGTATCAGACTATCTTTTTGCACCTTAAGACTTATTACTTCTTTTCATTAAACTGGCGTTAAGGTAACAGATGTAAAATATCAAAACTTGATTTTTATTCTTTAAAGAGTTTTGCCGTTACAATAAAATTTAAAATTGGGAATTTTTTTCATTTACGAGTATTATGCACGACTAAAACAAAATCCTTCGAACTTCGCTTGTTTAGGAATTAAAGTATTAACATTTAGTATAAATGATGTTGATTAAATTTTGCTGCGACATTATTAATTTTCAAGTCATAAAAAGGCTGTAAAAATTTTTCTTATTTTGTATCCCACATCGTAATAATTATTAACCTTAACGCAATTAAACAATAAATATTTTTCTTGCGGATGAATATTGTTATCATTCTTAAACCACACAACGTACAGTAATAAAATTTCTGAAAAAAATTTCAATGAAATAAGAACCTTTCCTTTAATCTTAATCATAAATTATATACGACAAATTTTTTCTAATTTCTTAATGAATTTAACTTCCTCTTTGATTCCACGTATTCTTTTTTTTCTAAGACACATTTTAAAACTCAAACACATTGTAATATACTGTCATCATTTGTAAAGACTTAAAATAAAAATTAAATATCGTATTTTCCCAACATGTCGTATAACCTTGCTTAACGCCCCATAGATTTACCAAATACATGAATATGCGTTTGTTCTTGACATCTTATTGGAACTTAATGTGCGTAGGAATATGTGTAGACTGTAAATCCTACTTCAGCTTCTTGCTAACGCCAGTGTGTTGTCTTCTTTGTATGTGTATTTGAATCTTCTTCTCTAACATTATTTTTTTTTCAGTTTTTTCTTATATTTACGAATATCTTCATGACTTCAGATGACATGAAATGTAATACCAAAAACAACAACAACATGGAGTAAAAAAAATATTAAAAGGGACAAATTTATAAACTTTTGTGCTTGTATTCGTTGTGCTTATGACTTTTCACATTTCTTTCTTTCTGAATGTAAAATTCACTGCAAACATTTAGAAATATTTTTTGTCTTTATTTATTAATTTTTATTTTGAGGGAATTTCGTATCTAAGATTAAGATTTAATTATTATTTAAGCAGGCTCTCAAAATAGCAATACTGTTCATAATCGACCACTACATAGATGAACTTTTCAAGTCCTTCTTAAAAGCCATTGAATTGGAATCAACACGGTAATCGAGAGTTCCAATCTGATTGTGACGAAATGTGTTTAATAAAAAAAAGGATTTTTGTTTCTCTGCTGAATAAATGTTTTCCAAATTTAAACAACTTTTTTTCTTTGATTAAAAATTATTTTATCCTTAGAGAACATAACATTTTACCGACAATTTTAACAGCAAATGTGTGTAGGGTCTTCTACAATTTGAATGTGAGTACATGTGCGACTGTGTTAGTAGATTCTTTTGTGTATGTACGAATGCTATATTTTTGGTTCTTATATGCCTTAATAATTTTATTATCTATGTGTCCCCAATGGAGTTTCCTTAAATAAAATTATTTAATATGACTTTAATTCTTTTTATTTAAATACACAAGCACTAACAGCCTTTAAAAAACAAAATAGCAAATATTAGAAAAGCCACTTGGAAATCTGTTATACGTAAAGCACTCAGTATTAATAATATTAAAACAGGATGGAAGGATGTTTATTTTAATATTATTTTATTATGTGTTAGAAGTAAAAGAAAAAATGGCTGTAATTATTTGAAACCAACATTGTTTTAAGTTGACTTGTCATTTCAATTTTCTAAAAAAAATTAAATAAAAAGTAAAACCACATTAAGAAAATTGAGAACTAAAAAATACGGCAAATGAAAATACTAATTGACTTAAAAGTCATATGTTTATGCAAAGTCAAGTTAGGTAGGCAGCTGCGTTGCCACAGCCTACTTGGGTCCATTGATTGGTCCCTTTATGTTACCTGCTGAGAAATAAGAAGAAACAGAGAGAAAGATAGAGAGAGATAGAAGATAAAATCAGAACGCAAAAAACGAGATAAAGAAAAGAAAAAGGGGTACAGAAAGAAAGAACTGTAAGCGTAACGAATGCAGAGACGACTCAACTGGATAGACCCGTTTGCCAAGGAGTGCACTGAATCCACCGACTGGTTGTCTGATTGTGGGCCTGTGAACCACCCACTACACTCCAAAAAAGAACTGATACTACCTGGTCTTAGTGATGATAAGCAGATAGGCTCCCGGTGTACCATATTTCAATCGTATATAAAACAGCGCGGGGTACAGACAGAGGAAATTTTCCACCGTCTCTTCCTCGCCCTGACAACTTCTGGAGAATTCGCTAATTGGGAGACTCACCAATTCACGCAATCCACTTCGCGGTAACTGAAGATGTGCAGCTGCCCTGCCTCGAACCGAATAGAGTCAGATTGTCCTAGCGATCGAACATGTCAACTCGTTAGGCCATCTGAAATGAGCAATATCATATAGAGCAGCGTCAATACAACTTCTGCCAGCAGAAAGGGGTATGCAATAGAAGGTGTTAATAGCAACCTCCTCAAGCATTGCCCCCTTCATTTACAGTTCATCAGCAACATGGTTGCCTAAGTTGGTCCCATGTCTCCTCACCCATTTTGGGATGACTGTTGAAAATTCCGCCACTCTGTTAGGGGTGCTCGGCATTCAGAGACAAGTACAGATGTGGCAAACACGCATTTAAGGGACATAATCACAGCTTTACTGTTGGTACAGAAAAAAAATATCCTTAACCAGCACGCCGCTCTTCTGTTAGCAGATATTTTTGCCTGTAAAAAACTACAATAAAAGCATGTAGTCTAAAAAATTAATCAGAAAATTGGAATTTGTAAAAAAATTGCAAATAATTAATCGATTTATCAAAGAAAAGCTAATTTTTTTTTTATAAACAATATAATTTCTTCATTCTTGAAAGTAAAATATTCTTAATTAATTTATTTGCAATATAAGATTCGAAAGACACGGATAATTGTCTTGTAGTCAATATATATTTTCCAAAGCGATCGCAGTCATTTTGGAGAAAAAAAATTTTGTACCTTTCAAGACTAGCTGGATTCAATACTTGTGTCGACCACTTTTTAGTTTTAAACTTTACGTTTTTAATATTTGTTGTTGTAAAGCACTGGCTGTTATGGTTCAGCAGCTAAGAAAATATAAGTCAGTATCATATCTTATAGTTACAGACCCTTTAATTTTAAATTTTTTCTCTTAATCTTTGTCTTAAAGCAAACTCTTGCGGTTGAAAACATACGGACAAGTCATTTATGGAACACACTTCAATTAAATTTTCTATTTTTATGGTTCAAAAATAATGTTTTTGTTTCTATCAAACGTTTCATTTTCAGATAGAATCAAATTTAATTAATTAAAATTTTACGTAGTTTTATTATTCATTTAATTAAAATTTATTTTGTTTTCTACTTCACAATTATACGATTGATAAAATTAATTATCTAAATGAAAAGCTTTTAATATATTTTATAATTAAGTATATAATTGAGAGAATGAAAAATTTAATTGAATTCCAATCTAAGAATATTTTTTTCATATTGTTATTATAACGATTAAAGTATATGTACTCTGCTCACCATATGCATTCATAAAAATCACTTCAATATGAGAAAATCTCTTACTACATTGAAATTCGTTTAATTATTTATTATTGTAAACGTTATAATAACACCCATCAAAAATAGCAACAAAAAAATTAAACGTTAAACTATTCCAGTACATAAGAAAACAGGGCTGTGACCATTGGACAGTATTAATATGGTTACGCTTACCCTTTGGTCATGAAAGTCTTAAATCAATAATTTAACATAAGCATTTAAGACTAAGGCTATAAGATATTCCTTTCATTATCCACTGTTCTTTAAAATTTCAGCAGTGGAGTAATAAATTAATCTTGAAGAATTGTGGGGTCTTTCACATTTCTTTTTGTTATGGTAAGACCTAAGGCCAGCCTATAAAGAAACTATGACATCAGTATAAAACGTGTTGCTTTAATTTTTCATTCTGTTCTTTATTTTAGCCATTCATTACTTCAAATAAAGTTAAAGAATTTTAGAAATTAACTTTCCATGCTTCTAGAAAAAATAAATATTCCATAATCCCAAAGTGAAGTTTAACTAAATTTTACCTTTTTATTTTTAATTACGCTGCTACAATTAATATTTAATTTAAATTATCCGCTTCTATCTCAACAAACGGAATAACTTAAATGATCAATGTTTCATATTCTTTGCAACCAGCTCAAGTATTTATTGCCTTCAAAGGATTAATTTTTTTTAATGTCCTCTTTATTTTTTTGTTATAAAGAATAGTGCTTAAGAATAGTTTATAAACATCAGTTGATGTTTCGAATTATTCTGATGAATTGCTGAAGCTAGTACAAGCAATGTACTCCACCTTGATTTTTGATAATGAATAACAGCGTTTCCTAGAAATGAAATAAATTTTAAGCAGAATCAGAAAAACAAATTCATATAGTTATTAGTAAATAATTGATTTATATTCCAAAGAAATTTTCGATAAATTGTGATAAAAAGTCACACGTTTTATAGTTTAGCTTTTTATTAAAAATATATTTTTTCATTAAAGTTTAACTTTGTGTCTAAGTGCAATTAATTTTAAGTAGAAAAGCAAACGTTTGTTATCAGCTTTAAAAAACTGGTTTAAGTAAAATACAATTTAAAAATAAGTTTTTATTTTAATTTTTTTGTCTTTTTATTTTTAGAAATATTTTTTTTTATATAAAAAAATTTATTTAAAATATTAAAAACAACTTGTGGAACTTCAGGTTTTTATTTATTTTAACGAATTATTTTAAAACGAAAAAGGGGAACATGCAAGAAAACTGAACTGTTCTCATAAAACTCAACAAAAAGAAAAACTCAAAAATATTTTCTCCTTTTAAATATACTCAAATTATTTAAAATCTTTTACAGGCACAAACTGTTCTTAACAAAAAATAAGTATTTTTTGAGAATCATCTAATGCTCAAAATATGGACTATGCGCCATATATTTCCACTCAATTTAAAGGAGTAATAATATTTCGAGCGCGCGCGCCTATAAATAGACTCAGTTTAAAAATTTTCTCTTACAATGTTTAAGAGACGTGAAGAGGATATAGCGTTAACTAAAAATAACTGAAACTGCGCAATGTGAGTGTTTTTTAAACATCATTATGCCAACTTCTATTGCAGCTCATGGTGATGAAGTTTTACAAATTATCAGAATTGTTTTTTTTTACAATACTGCTTTTGTTTTACAAAGGTTGAGTTTAATGGGCATCTTTGTAAACTTACAACTCTTTCATACTCAATGTGAATTTTGCTCTTGTTATTGTTGCTCTTTTTCTAACAAACTATCAACACATCGTTATCAGTCGTGCAATATAAAGTAGTAAAGTAAAACTGAAAAAAAATTTTTATTCAGAGGATGTGGCAGTTCTGGGTGAAAAAATTCGCAACAATAATAAAACAATAATTGAAGCACAACAGCGCCGCAAAAACGAACCCAATGACTAAGACAAAAACAAACAAAAAACAACAATAAAATTGTACTCAAAAATAAACCAACGAAATTAAACGAAAGAAACAGATGATATTTTTCGCATAAAAACCTCAGGAAGTAACAGGACAACTCCTACTCTTACTTCAACATTACTTTCAACAACACCATACAGAGTTTAGACTTTGGCATAAAAATCAAGTGAAGTTATATAAAGTGTTCTCGTTTTTGTGTTTAAAGCAGAAGAAAATAATTAATTTTTGAAATAAAAAATCAAAAAGTGTTTAAAGATTTTATTTTATTTTATTTTTGCAAATTTAAATTAAAAAAAAAAAACTTGTGGCACAGTTTTCAATTCATGCAACTAGACACTCTAAAAGGAGATTTTAATTTCACACAGTTTTACATTTCCCACATACTGAGTGCAGGCTGTACGATGTTTTTTTTCCTGATGTTTGCGACGACTCGGATTTTGTAGAAATAAACTCTCTAGCAGTGGCTTCGGCTTTTTGGCAACAACAGGATTCTGCCTGTTTGCCTTTTTCAAACTACTTACTTTACGAGCACAAGAAGCTACGAAAATAACAACAAAAACAACGAACGACATCAACCACTACAACCAACAAGAATATAATTTCTATTTTGTGTTTTGTGTGTGAAAATATTCCGAAACGTTGACAGTTGACAACTAGAACTATGAACGCTGTTAGTTTAGTGCATAAAGTGCTTCAAAACAAGCGGTACTACCGCTTAGTTCACACTTTCAAAACAAAACTCTTATTTAATTTCTACTCTTTGTACAAAAATCTAAGCAAACTTAAACGAAATCTACTTAAACTTAACATATGTTATTACAAAAGCTTTTGCAAAAATCACTACTACTACTACTTTAACTACAATCATCAGCAGTACAACTACATTAACAGAAAATATAACAAATGCAGCTACAGCTACAATGACAATTACTACTGCAATAGTAATAGTAATTTTATAAAGTCATATTCAAATACAACAACGTCATCATTTAGCCGTAACGTATGCTTCACATACAAATACGTTTATCGCTAAACTCACACACAAACACGCCACACATCGAGTACAAACAACAATTGAAATTATTTCAGTGAAAACCTAAAAGTACAATTTAAAAAAAGTGGAAACAATTAAATACATTAATTCAAATGAAAACTTATAACAAACAATAAAAAAAAGAAAATAATTGTAATAAAACATTAGAGATATCATCGATTTAACTAGAAATATTAACAACAAAACGGTGTCTCAAGCGAGATAGTATTCAGTGAAAGCGCCAGCGAAATATGAATTTCATTGGTATGAATATTTTTCAAAATCAAAATTTATTTTTAAAAATATTGTTTTAAATTTTTCATTTCTCTTAAATTTATTTTTATTTATTTTCACTGAATATTATGTTGGCTTAAACTAATACTTTAAAAATTATTTCTTCTGCTATTACTAAACTTGTCTACATTAAACTAAAATACAAATGCTTATAACACAACAACTCAATAATATTTCTACGTTTCTAAACACGTAAGTTTTATCCACCACATATTTCTTTACAATTTTTCTTTGGTTTTAATTTTAATTTTTTTTATGCCTAAAAGTATACTATAAAATTATTGTTTAGTTATATAGAAAAGAGCCTTAAATGTGTGCCATATGTTAACATATGTTTTAATACATATAGATTTAAATAAAGAACACGTTTGGCTTGAAGGCTTTTTTAAAAAAATCATAAAAAATGTATTTAAAATGCAAGAGAATTTAAAAAATTTTGTCTGGGCGTTTTTTTAAATTAAAACTCTTTTATAACAAAATAAGTTCAATTTTTTCGGTGGGTCCAAGCTATTATAACTTTTAATCAAAATCAGAAAAGCATATTTACCATTTAGAAGAAGAAAAAATACTATTACTTTTTCTCAAAGTGCCTAAAATTTGTGTTAAATTAGTTTTTTACTATTTTAAGGAAACGAATTGCAAATATTTTCACAATATTTTAATTTTTAAAACTGTTGTTATAAAAAGTTTAAAAATAAATCTAATCTACTAAAGCTTAAATCAATATTTTTTAAAACTTGTCATTCCTTAATTTTAATTTTTACTAAAATATTAAAAACAAAAACTAATATATAAAATTTATTTAAATCCTCAAATTATGCTACACAGTCTTAATCAATTCAAAAAAATTAAGGGCTTTAAAAAACTTGCAAAAAAATTACTTAAGCTGGATTTAAATAAGCCAAAATTTTAACAACATGACGTCCATTCATATTTGAAAAATCTACTAGTTTTCAGGACCTCTGTTTAAAGCTAATATTTTGTAATAAAGCCAAAAACATTCTACTAATCTTGAAAGTGTTTGTTATAATTAATATTTATAAAGATATAAATTTTGCCTCAGTCGTGATAAAAAATGATTTAAAAGATTTGATTTATAATTATTTTGTAATGCTGGAGATAATTTTTCAATGGAAAAACATGCACTTTAAAATTAGATAAATAGACGTTATGAATTTAGGGTACAAATAATAATCTGTATATATTTTTCGAATGGTCTTATATTTCATAACTCCAAAAGTACAAAATTGGGACAGAAAAAATATATTTAAAAATCACCCAGTTAGGAGTGTTAGCCTGGATGATAGATAAACTTAAAATTTTCTATAACCTTAATACACCATGAAGGTTTTAAATTACAAATTTATATTTTTTGTTAAAGGAACACATTAATTCTGCTTTATTTTATTTTCTATCTCTTAAGCATTTTAAAATTTATTTAGCTCATGTTTTTATAGCAAGTTACTTTGATACTAAATCATTTTTTTAATTTTTTTTTATTTTTGTACAACAGCAAACTTGTACGTTTCAGCAAAATCTATTATTTTCTTAATTAAATTAAAAGTGAAGGCAAAACTGCCTATATTGATTTTTATTTGTAAACTACTTATTGGGTGACACAAGTTTCGTGATGTACATTGAAGTGCCTTTTGAAAGATTATTATCAAAGAAGAAATTATAAAAGGGCTTTAGAAAAAATTATCGTGAAAAAATTCAAGGTTTTTTAAGTTAGTTTTATTAAAAATTATAAAAAAAAAAAAATAATTAAACAAAAATTGCTTTTATAGATTATTAATTTGTTTTTTCTAAAAAATTTTAAATTTTAGTGAAGAAATTCTAGAAAATTATTTCGTTATTTGCCAGGAAGTTCAAAATAAAATATTTTATATTTTTAAAATGTTGTTATATTAAATGTCTGTTCAGAACTAAAAAAATTTCGTATTTTTATCTCTTTTTGATACTGTTTCCAAAGTATTTATTTTATTTGAAGGGAATCTGAACCTTGTTATTTCTTAAGAATTTTAAGTAACAAAATAGAAATTTTGCATTTTTAAATATTTTGGCAACTTTTTCAATTAGAGTGCTTTTTTTTAAACGAACTAATTTCAAGGCAGTCATTTAATTTCTCTCGAATTTAAAATTTAAATTTGGAAAATTTTTCATTTAGTTATGCTAAATATTTTATTATAAAATATATATATATATTTTTAAACTAAATAGTGTCTTAAAAACCCTTAATTAAATAAAAGACTTTTCTTCTTTCAAAAACATTTTTAAAAAGAAAATCGTAAACTGCAACAAGTTATAATGACCACATCATTAAACTGAGATCAAAAATACTTTCTTTAAAAAATTAGTACCTTTTTTACAAAAATTGAATATTTTTGGTGTAAAATCATTTATCAGTATAAAGACTATTTAAGAAGAAAAAAAATCAGAGAAAAGTAAAACAAAAAATTATTATTAAATACTAAATATTTTTACTTAAATTTAGTTGATACACATACAATTTATCAGAAATACCCTTTAAAAATTTCATTGCACTCTTCTTATTTGCTTTTGTGCCGAAAAAATATTATTCAATCGTTTTAGTGCCAATTTGGCACTAGAAAACTCTTTAAAAAAAACCCTTTTAATTTTTCTCTGTAGCTATAATTGTATTAATGTTGGGTTCTAAATCGTTCTCATTTATCTAATAAATTATTGAAAGCGAAGATAAAATGATTATTATCTAATTTATAGAATAACTAAAGCTTCAAAACATATCTAATTTAAGATCTTGACTCTTATAACAGACATACTTATTTCAGCTGGTCATATAAAAAAACTTAATTAAAACAGTTTTTAAATAAATAATTAATTACATATTCCTTGAGTTTTATATTTAATTTACATATAAAATTAATTACTTGAGCTCTATTTGCGTTACTAAATTATTGTGGCATTTTGTAGGGATTTACTCATGTTTAGCGCAAATCGACTGATATAGTTTTTTTCAGGACCAATCAACCCGCACTGTTTATTTTTATTTCATTTTTTTCACTTAAAAGAGGCTTTAATTCCAACTACAATAATTTCAAAGTTAAAAAATAAATATTCTAAAATTCGTTTCCAAACTTCGTTTCATTTAAGGAATTGCATTTTTACTCCGCAGAGACTTCCTTAGAGTTGGTGCTGAAATATAAGACTTATTTTCTGAAATTTTCAAAGTCATAAAATTATTCTTGTTCAAGCGATTTTATTAAAATATAAAATTTATTTACTCCATAAAAATGTTTACTTTTTATTATGCCAGTTTTCTCTTTTATTTACAAGAAAAATTTTTACATATCAAAAAACAAATTTGATTAACACTTTTTGCCCTAATTAAGCTTCGTTCTGTATTGGATGAGATTTAAGTTATAAATTATAACTTAATTTCCATAAATAAAGCACGCTTTATGGTAAAATTTGGCAAACAATCTGCAGTAAATTTAAAAATAGCACACAATTTTAGGTTTATATTTATTTCTTTTACCCTTTAAAAAAAGTTTTTATTTTGTATTTTCCTTCTCAAAAACTTTTATTATAAATTTGCTGTAATAAATTTCAAAACAGAAAAAAAATATTACAAACTAAAGTGGTTTTTATCCTTAGTTCACATGATACTGCCATGTGACTTGATAGTTTATTTGCAGAGAATATAAGTATTTGTGAATGTGTGTTTTGTTTTCTGATTGCTTTTTGCTCTTTATTTGCTTTACTCACACAAAAACGTGCTAGTTTTTTGCCGCATTTTATCGATTTTTTTTCGTTTGCTCTACTGGATTTGTTTTCATAATGCTGCCAATGATGACGACGTTAATGATGATAATAATGTTGACTAAGTTACTGATTATTATGTTGTTTTTATTTCTAAAAGACATGTGAACTTTTAGCTTAAAGCAAAAACATATGGTAAAAAAATTAAAAATTTTTTAGTTGCACGAAAGGTAGATTTCCTTTAAAGTGTTTTGAAAGAAATGCAAAAAGTAAGCAAAAACTAAATCCGAAAGACTGTCTATTTTAATCTGGTCTTAGAAGATAACAAGACGAAAAGGTGCTTTTAGGTGATGCCCATAGAATGTATTAGAAAGCACTTTTGACATTCTAACTTTATGGTATAATTTAAATGTGTGAATTTGATTCATGCCCTTACCTTTTCCGCTTTAATTTAAACGAATTTAACTAAAAAAACTTAAATGTTGTTTGTTAACACTGAAATGACCTCCGTAAATTGAAACGCAATTAACAATATTGGCTTAGAGACAAAACGTAAAGCCGTTGAATATACACGAGCAAATTCTGCACACAACAGAATAATGTTAAGAGAACATTTAAACAAAAGGTTCAAGGTTTACGTTATACTTTTTTTTTACCATTATTCTTTGAGAAATAGCCTTAAAACTAAAACTAAGCCTTTAGTAAAAGACGCTAAACTTCACATGCCTCAACATTAAATTAAATCAATTTTTTATAGAATTTTTTTCTTTCAAAATAAATCCTAAAATCTAAATTGAATTTTAGCTCACAAAAAATGTTATAAATTTTTCAAATAATAAGACTTTAAGTATAATTTAAATTCTATTTGGCATATTACCAAAAACCCAACACTGTCTATCAATTTAGCTGCCAAAAAAAAAAAAAAAAAAAAAAACAATGATAAATTTTTAGTTTACAAGATTTACTTTCAAGGTTTCTAAGCATTTTAACTAAAAAATTATGCTGCAGCTTTTTTACTCATTTTGCTTTATTTCAAGTTTATTTGGCTTAATGCCAAAAAATATGCTATACTTTTTCATTTTTTGTTTCTTCCATTATTTATATGTCGGCCATACAAATACACATTGAAATTTAGCCTTGTTCCACTTAAATAATTTATGTATGACCTCTTGAAAGGCGTTAAGTATAAATGTGTAAAATTCGTTTCATATGCATGTTATTGTCATTCTATTTTGTATACCCACTACCACACAGTCTTGTGTATGTTTTAGCTGCCCAAAAATATGTTTCAGTTTTAAAAAACATACGTCAAATCCTTATGCGTTCTCATACAACTTACACATACATCTTTGTAAATATAAATTTTTTAAATGAATTTATGTTTATGTCAGTGTAAATTTGTATGTTTTTTTTTTTTGGAGAAAAAGCCATAAATTTAACAAAACCCTAAACATGTTTTATTTGTAAGTAACCAAAAAGATAAAAAATTTATATATCTGTCTGTTTGGCGCCAGAGGTTGTGTTTGTATCTATTCTTCTTGAAAACCTTATTTTATTTGGTATGTTTTTTTACAATTTTTCGTTTGAAATTAATAGTCAGACGTTAATAAAATAAGTAAAAAATTAGAAAAAAGAATTAATAAGGTAATATATGCTGGTTTTAATTAATTTAATATTAAATGTTTTATACTTTGTAATTTAATAAAAATTATAAATTTAATTTAAATATAATGTCAAAAATATTTAAGGTTTTCTAAATAAAATGTGACATTTAACTAATATTAAATAATTTTATAAATTTTACAACCCTCGGAATCTAGTAAAAAAACTAACATTTTGTCTTAAGTTATTAGAAAATTAAATGAAAGTCAAGCCTGTAGCAGATGTTAATTTGAGTCACTTTTAGAGCGATCAATATCTCAGTAGAATCATGATGACAAAATTTTATGGTGCTCCGACCATGCTCTTACTTCCTGCAGAACAGCTGAAAAATAGCTAAATTCACACAACTTTCTCGATCGTCAACACCTATTTACTCGAAGATCCTTACATAATAACTTGAAAGAACACATTGATAGCAGTATTAGATCACTATTAGGACCTTTCAAATACATCTGTTTAAGAAATGGCAATAAAATTAAGAAGAAACCTTTAGATTTTATTTTGAAAAACAAATACTTATTTGAAAAATCTATAAAAATACAGAATCTCTTGAACCATATCTTAAGTGAAAAAGGAAGTGTAAAAAAATTGTATGTTTTAAATAAAGTTCTGCATTCGCTGTTGTTTGCAAAGATATGTTCAGTGCACTTCGCTTTGTTTGTGATTTCTATCAGTTTGTTGGCCAATTTATTTTAAGTTATTTTTGGTTGTTTCGCACAGTAGTCTGCCGAAAATCTCGAAACACTTATCACTAATAGCCATTTAATTTAACCCTGCAAAGTTTACAGTAACTTGACGTGTAACTTTAAATAAAATTATGTAAACTCTCTGATCTGATTTATATTTAGACGATATATTGCTTTTGCATTTTTGGGAAACAGCATTGATCAGTAGTTGTCTCTACCAATGATAACAGAACTGTTTAAAGGTACATTTAATTTTTCTGAACACACAGAATAAAAACAGAAGGCAAAATATAGAAAAAAACGACGTGTTCCAATTAAAAAATCTATAATTTTTAAATGAGAAAAACATAACAATAGTAAATTTAAGTTTATTTTTTAACCTTTTAAATAACTGGGTTTGTTAAAAGCAGATACAGCAAGGAAACATAAGAGAGATTTTAAAACAAAAATATATAAATTTCCCCCAAATAAAATCTAAATATAAACAACACTGACATGACACGAACTGTATAAAATATTCAAATCCATTATTGCTGCCCATAAAGTTTTCTTTATTATACAAAATAAATAACAATTTGCCATAAATGTGTTTTGAAAACGGAAGGGCTAATATTCAATTCACAACCCTTTAGCATCACTTATAATTTATTTAAAAACATTATTTGTTTGTTTAGAAGGAAACAAAAAATACTTATTGTATCGGTTGTAGAAAGAAACATTTTTAATGTGATAAAAAGATTATTTTTATTTCTTAAATTTCCACATAATTTTCAGTTTGCATAAATTTGTTTATTTTTGTTGATCTCCTAGAATAAAGTATTTATGCATTCATGTATAAAATGAAAATGTATAGTTGTATTACGTGCAGTATTTAATTACCACCGAGAGATTTACACTATTGTATTGCAGCACAATAATACTACCGATACAATTGATTGTTAGACCACAATGGCAGACACCACAAAAAAAAACCAGTGTAAAATAAATAAAAAAAAAAAAATATTTAAATGAAAAACATTATTGAATAAAAGTTTATTACTAAAAACCTGACCTTTTTAAATATTAATCAGAAACCCTGGAAAACTGCGGTTATTGTGATTAGCCATGATGTCGCATAGTGAAGACAATAGCAAAATTAATGTTTATAAATTAAAGATTTCTTAAATAGCAAAAAGAGAATTCAGGCTTTAAGATATTGCACGCGAAAAAAAACGAGAGTAAAGCTCTTCTGGCTCTACAAGGGAGTAGCGTGAAATAGCTCTTGCTTGGAAGAATTCGTCCGCAGTTTTGAATAAATTAATGAATAGTTTCCCTAGCGTACATAGTTTTTATTTGAAATCGTTTTTCACTCAGTGTCTATGGCACATCCACACACGTAAAAGGCTTTAAATACATATTTATTCGCGAACTAATAAAATTACTTGACAAATGTGAATGTTGATCAAATAAAGAAATTTTATTGGTAACAATTTGTTTTTCAGGGCAAATGTAAGTCGAGTTTTTTTCTTTTAAGTTCTTGTTGTCATACATAATAAAAAGCAATTGCTGGCTATTTGTTGTTTAACAGAAATCATTTCATATAACCAGATTTATGCTAAACTGAACTAATCGACAATAAATTCTAAAATTGCTTTAAATTTATATCATTTTTTATACCACAACTATGGTATCTCTAGCATAAAACACTGCGGACTATAAATGTATCCTTGTCCTAAGGAAATTTGTATGATTTATTTTTAAATTTATTAAACAATTATTTCTATCCTGCCTAAAAACTGTAAAGCTATTATTTCTCATTCAAGACTAAAGGCATGCCGTGCTATAAAGCTCCAAAACATAACCAAGAGCCAAGGATAAGTGGCAGAAAAATGATTTTGCATTATATGAGTTATCTAAAATGTTCTTAAAAAGAAACAAAGTAAAGGTTGAAACAAGCTCGTATATTAACGCTTTTCATTAGTTGCTAAAGTCGAAATAATATAAAATCTTTCGTTTCAAATGATATTGCGCGACCTATCGAATAATAAGACTGTGTCATAGTAAAACAAATATGAAAACTTGCTGCCATTTTTAGATCATATTGAGACGAAAGGGTACTATTTCTCTTGAGAGCTTCCTGTGCTGCCAGGCCCTTTGCGCATCTGATCATTTAAAATATTTAAACACGCGGTATGGAAAAAAAACTAAATCATAAACATTTCCTTAAAAACATGAATTTTGTACAGGCAGGTCTTCTATCAAAAACGTAGATCTATTTTGTAGAGATTGTTAACACCAATTTATAAAAATTTGTTTGGTTGCTTACTGTTCTGTGGAGTGAAGCCCTTGATTTATTAGCCTTCACCTTGGGAGTCAGCCAAGCCATAATAAAATTTGTGACTATCGGATCCAAGTCAATGCAGAGCATTATCGTCGTGATAAAGTTAAATTTTAAAATGACATCAAACAAAGCAAATAAAAATTTCACATAAAATTGTTTTCATCGTATTATTTACTAAACCAAGTTGCAGTTCCTTTTTGCGTTCGAATTAGCAATTGTTGTTCATGCTTTGCTTCTAATTAATTTAGTTGTATTATTTTTATACCACAAGAATGTTATAAATTTTTTCGTACACTGGTTTTTATTTAAACGCATGATATATTTACTGAGATTTTCTCGTTTAGCCCCTTTAAAAAGCAGTCTTTCTTTAAAAAAATCGTTTACTGCTTGCTGCCTCACTTATTTTTGCAATTAGCTTATGTTTAAAGAAATAAAGAAATTTATTACATTAACATAATTGAAGAAAAATTATATTTACAATATTATTTTTACACCGCTGAACATTCAACATTTAATGTAAAATACGCATGTGGGTTAAAACTGCTTATAAATATGTCATCCGTAACAAAAAATTATATTAAAATACAAATTTATAAGTTAAATCCAATATTATGCATGCAAATTGAATTTTCCACATAATTCAGTGCATTTACTTTAATCTGCATAAAGTGGAATTAAAGATTTAAAATAAGTCTTTAGTTATATGAATTTAAAATTAAATATTTATTAAACGCTGACAGTAATAAATGCCTATTTATTAAAAGATTTTTCAACGTTTATTTAATTTAAATATTAAATTCTTTTTTCGTTCGTTCATAAAGGGTTGAAATTATTAAAGATAAATTAATTTTATTAATTTGTGTAATTTTTTTTGTTATAATTAAACCAATATTTTCGAATGAAATAAATTATGATCAATACAGTATTATTGTGTATTTTTAACTTTTATTTAATGATTAAAATATATTTTTGAAATTATTTTAGCAACAGAAAAACTGAATTATAACGGTCACTAAGGAAGTTAGTTTTTTGTTCACTTTAGCACATGTTTTATTATCAGTGACCTTTAATAAGCTAATCTTTGCAGGATAGAAGAGAGAGAGAGAGAAAGATCGTTCTTACATTGTGATATAGGTAATGCATTATCCTCAGAATAATGCGATAGAGTTCTTACTGTCTTCACAATATCTCACCAGTTTGTTGCTTTTTAAAGAAAGTGTCTTAAGACATTAATCTCAGAACCAGTATAGGAAAACTCATCCACCTGCTTATTTTCAAAAATATTTCTAATAGCTGGTATCAAAATTACAGTTATGCAAGGTAGTCAATGTAGCCTTTGCAGCTTTCTTAAACGCTAGAATCACACCAAAAAAAGACATCAGATAGATCCTACTTTCAAGTTCATGTGAGAAGATATCTACGAGTTTAAACATTATAGTTCGCAACATAATAAAAAGTTTGATTAAGGATCGGACACAATATGATTAAACTACTTGCAAGGCTGCATGTACAATGTTGAAATGCATTTTCTTCGCCGTTTAAAGTAGATGCAACATTAAATTCAGTACATCTTGAAGCCCAGTGTGTAACGCACCAGAGCTTCCAAATTATACAGTTCGTTAAACATTTTATAGCTGGTCTACGGTATATGTCCGCAACACCATAATTAATATCGCTGTAGTTTTGAATACTATCGCATGCAATCAAGATCCATCATACTTAAGTTCCATTATGTTACCTTGGGCTAATAGCCCAATTATTCAGTGGCCCAAAAGCATTCAATATGATGTAGAGCGGAGACTAAACACACAAGATTCTGCACATAAAAGAAGCGTTAATTTTTTAGACCCCATTGTGTTACTAAGTTGTGCAAGAAATTATTCTCGATTTGACCAGAACATCTGGATTATTAGGAGTATTTTAAATTGCACAAGTAGTTACGGTAGTCAAAGCAACCTTTTTCTTCTTTAAACCTCATGCCGCGTTGACGGTTTCAAGTAGTTGGCTTCTTATTGAAACATTTATTCTTTATTGTATGAAATATTTGCACGTATAAGCAACCAATTTTTTAGGAATTTGTGTTACAAAACCCTTAACCTCTTACAGCACTATACAATTTTGTTAGTAATATTAGTCTTAATCGTACTGAACTTCTATAAAGCTGTAGAATTAAAGAGAAAACTTACATTTATTTAACATTTATTTTATTTAATATTATATTTATTTGTCTACATTTTTATTTATTTATTTTTTCTGCTTTTGAATATGCTCCAAATTTACTTTTATCTTTTATCCTAAAAATATGCAATAATTTTCAAATTTGTCTAACTTGCTTGTTTTGTACATACAAGTACCCTGAAGATATGTTATATTTTTATATGATTTTTATTAAATTCTTTCAATTTTATTAGAGTTTGTTTTTTTTTGTACTCCGGGTAAAAAATGTAAAAACACTTTTTTTCTTCTTCTTGATTTCAACTGAAACAACTCAAGTTTAAACATGACATTTTTTCTTAATGTGAAGTGAAATAAGAAAATACAAAACTTTTAAGAATTGAAATTTGTTTTATTTTATAGTAAGTAAAAACAAATTCAACAACATGTTAGTGATGTCACACACATACTTAAACACCTACAACTTTTCACAATTCTAAGAGAATATTTTGTTAAACAATATTGTTGGCATGTTTCATGCATGCAAATGACGCCAATGATGTTGTTGATGGTTGAATGTTGAATTCGTTTAGTATTTTATTTGAGAGAACTTCTACTTCAGCCGCATTCACATGATGTTTATACTGGTATGAGCTGCTTTTCTTATTTGAGAACTATTACTCTGCTACATATTTTATTTGTATTTATATTTACATATCCATAGAATAATACAACATGCTTGAATGCTATTGCACACTTGTCCATTCATATATATTTATGTATATGAGTGTGTATTATTGTGTACTTGGCACAACCTGCTCTTGTATATCAATCGAATATGACTTTCAGTTAACACTTTACATCATTGACAAACAACTTCAAGCAACATTTTTTTTATTTTCTATTTGAAATCCATACAGGAAACATACATTGACAGTTTGAAAACAAAAATATATTTATTCATTAAACTTAAAGGTGGAGGGGGGAATAACACATTCTTCAATGTGGATTTAATTTCTGTGTTAACAAAATTTTTATTTTAAATATTTTTTTTTTTTTTTAAATTGTACAAACCAACTGAGAACTCTTGGCATACAATACAAAAACAACAACAAAAATAAACAAATAAGGTTAAAGACCATCATCAACTAAATGGAACTCTTTAACCATGCCATCTTATAGCCGTTCAATATTTTAACCCAATAACCAAAAACAATGGGGTTGACACATAAAGAATTTTGTGTCAGCAGTGTTTATGAAAAATGTGTATACACAACATCCATAAATACATACAAATATCTCTTAACGTATCAACGATTATATTACGTTATTTTATAGTATTTTAAATAGATGTCATTTGATTTGAATAGATTAAAAGACATTAACGAGATTTTTATTTATTTTTTATATAATTGAATGATATTGATTTCATACATTACTGATGGCATGTTTAAAAATAAAAAAACCATTTAGAATTGTTCAATATTATTAAAGGATTACGTTTAAACTTTAGAGTTTAGGGAAATAATTGCAGAAATTGTTTTCAAATTGATTTTAAACAGCTGTAATAAAGGAGTTAAGAGATTAAATGAATTAATTTAAACAGATTATAAAAATATCCACATGCATACATTTAATGCAAACTTTATAAAAAATTTATTACTCTTGATTAAATATGAGCAATAGCGAAATTCCAACATGGATTTGCTTTTCACGCAGTAATACTTTTCGTATTTAATATTATTAATGATAATATTATAAAATATGTAGATATCAAAATTATTGTACCTTTTTGTTTTTTAAGGTTCCATACCAAAAGTGTAAAATTATAATTTACATTCCTTGTACATTGTACTACAACAATTGTATGCAAGTTAAGAAGTCTAAGAATTTTATTTTCAACAAAAAACAAATACATTGAAATTGTGCAGTCTATTGTCTTTTAACAACAAACAAAATAAAAAATCAAGATTTATTTTATAATAATAACATTATGTTAGTTATGCCACTTTATAGAGAGAAAATTGACTTACATTTTAATAAATAAAGTCAAGAAGGAAGAAAAAAAATGAAGAAAAGAAAATATAAAAATACAAACAAGAATATTTTTCTACAATCTCTTACTCACTTTTCTTCGACAAATTTACAATTTTTACCATCAACTTAAGCAGTAAAACACAACAGGAAATTAAGCTGACAATGAGTTTAAAGATTAGAAAATGAAGAGACATTTGTAAAGAAAAATCACAATATCCAGTAGAGTCTAACGACAAATTTTCTTAACCAAGTTGACACCAAGATTAAATCCTATCTACATGAATAGGATTGATTCTGTCAAAGATTATTAAACTTTACACATTTTTATTAAGTTGAAAGTACTTCTTTATTTTGTGACAATTTTTCCACACTTTAAAAAAATTTAAAAAGAAATTTTTTGTCTGTAGAGGGCATAAGCGGCATTCATTTTCTTTTAGTAATCGGTTACAAAATTAGCTAATTACCACATACTCCAAAAAACCGAATGGAGAATAAAAGTTTGTAGCGACTGAGATTTAATTAGGTCCACTAAATTATTATGCCATATAAAAAAATACCAGAAATTCCAGATGACATAAGAATCTAAGAATAGCTTCCTCAAATATATAACGAACAGACAGCCTGAACTCTGGTCTGGTAAAAGCTGTTACTTGGGCTTCTGTCAGTCTTCATGATGTCTGTCTTAAAAACAGATAAAGTATTGTCAAGGAAAAAGCTCTTAAGGTTAATTAACTCATGAACTAAAAAAAATAAGCCGCTGCCAGTCTCTCATTGCTGCAAAGAGAATTCGTTATCTCGCTTTACGAAAAAATTCTATCTTTAGTTTTTTTAAATATTTTGGAAATTAAATAATCTATGTTTTACACATTATTTGTTTTTTTTTTTGCCTTTTAATTCTTTTTTTACACTCAAAAATTTTAGTAGAAATATAACAGAGAGGATTAAAATAATAATTTATTTTCCGTTCAACGGAAAATTTTTGTGATTAAACAAACATGTGATTGCTTTGGTTTTTTATACATCTTTAAGATTTTTAAATGTGGCAGTTTTTATTTTTTAGTTATTCGATAATTTTTTTGCCTAATCTCTTAGTTTTGAATTATTGGGGTTAAAATTTAAAAAATGTTTTTTAGATTCAAAGGCTATGAAAACTTATACAATTTTTTTTTATTTTTATTTATTTATTTTTTTTTTATCCAAAAAAAATCCATCCACTATATTTCGAATACACGAGCTGACTAAAAAATAACTGGATTACAATGGTAACAAATGTTCATCAGCATAACTTATAATTTTTTGAAAAATTTATATAATTTTTTCAACTTTTTGACGTGCGAAATATCTACCTTAAATTTTTAACGATTAACATTGCTGGCAAAATTATAAAAGGGACTACACACAATTGGTACCAACACCAATGATGTCAGATCATAAGTTTAAAAATCCCTAAGATACTCAAAAAAAGTTCCTTTCTTTCCCTACATTCAAGTTTTTCCCTTCGATATCAATTGAATGGTTTTAATAAATAAGCAATGAATTTTAAGAGTTCAAAAATTAATTTTTATCACAAAATTAATAAAAACTAGAAGCAAAAGATATTATTTCAAATAAAAAAAGTATATAAATAAAAATATTTTGTTTGTTATAAAAACTGCCTTTCAGTGTTTAGTGACATTTACTACCCAGCAAGAGAATGAAGTAGCTCTAAAGTCATAAGTATTTTCGTTGCTTCTGTTGCACTTATTCTGTATAATAAAGTTTTTTGGTTCTAATTAAGTTATATGTTTTAGCTTATAAAAATTCTGTTTTTAAAAACTGGGCTTAAAACAAAATACGACAAAAAAGGTGTTTTAACCATCCTAGTAAAATTTAAAAAATGTAGTTCCATTTTCTTACAACAACTAAATAAATATTTTAAAGTTTTTTTCTTGGGTGAAGCGTTATTTAAACAAAAAACCAAAATTTTTTAAAATTTCCTAAATATTGTTTCAAATTAAAAATCTGTCTGGAAAATTCCCTACATCTCACATCACTGACCCACACAGATATACACTCCAAATAAAAACCGGCTACTATATACCTATTGCAACTTTACGTCTTAAATTTCAAACACAAAGACAGTTTTCAGATTAAGTGTGTAGTTTGCTTACCTCTACGAATGCTAAAGTAAAGTCATATCCGAGTTTATGATCAAAACAGTACATTGAATAAACCCACTGAAATATTAACATTCTATTAACTGGCATTCCGTCGGAATTCCACTATTTTTTAATGGGCTGGTAAAATTTATTTTATTTCTATTTCATGCAAAAGACTTGCGAGAATTATTTCTCATTTGAAAATTTAAATCTATAAGATATCAAGATATTGCTTCTAAGTCTTAAAAAAGTTTTTAATTGAACAAATACTTTGATAAAAACGCTGCATACTTATAGGAGCTGGTAACAGCTTCATAATATTTTTATAAACTTTTTCTTTAACATAAGAATGTTGTTAGCTAGAACATTGTTAGAATTTTTATTAATAGATTTTCTTATTCCTCGTCCACCATTAACTGACAAATTACAAGTTGCCTTGGTAACAGACCACTACAATGGAAAATTTTTTTTTATAAAATACTTAAACAGCAAAAAAAATATTTGAAAATATTGACAGCAATAACTAGTTTAAATTATACCCTAGAATTTTTAATCATTCTTTTAAATTAAAAATAAAATAATTATATGGTTGAGACAGGGTCGTACCTAAAGCAAAGAAAGAGGTAAAACTGTAATTTTTAAAATGAATACAGTTTTTTCCATTTGTTGCTAAAGCTGGTGTTAAGGGGAGAGTGTTAAAATAACTCAATATAGTGTAGGATATGTTTTTCAATTTATTAATTATATAATCAACTTACTCTGCAATCGTAAATATAAAATACCCTAATGAAATATTTTTGTTTTGCTCGACAAAAGTATTTTAGCTCAAAATCAAGTTTTGGTTTTATGTTAAAAATATATATTTGTTTTTGTAAAACATTTTTCAATAAATAACAAATAATTAATAAGTGAATAAAAAAATATTACTTTTATCGAGGTTTAACAATTTAATTAGATTGTAATTTTTTATTTTTTTTTAACCCTTAACAAAACAAAAAGTAGAGTAATCATTATTAAATAATTGTTAGTTTTAAAGGTATTTTCTTTTATTATATTCGTTATTATTATTTTACGTCAATTCGCTTCTAAGTGGGCAGTTGATAGTTTGTTTACCTTTCCTGAAGAAAATAATTTACAATTCTTAGTTAATTTTTAATCAATGAAATTCAATGTTTTATTTGCTGTCCTTTCTAGAAAATGTTATGAAAAAAAACACACTAAAAAAATTAACTTTTATGGTTTAAAAAGGATTTAGCAAAGTAATTTTTTAGTTATTTTAAGTTAGAATTTATAGCGGATAACAGTGCCATATTTTGTAGTCTACAACAAGTGTTACATAATTTTTAATATAAAATAAAATTTATAAATTATTTAACAAAATTTGCGAATTTTTCAAAGATATTAGAAAAAGAATGAAAGGTAAAGTTAAAAGAAATTTAAAAAATCATTATCATTTGTTTTAAATTATTATAAATAGTTTTTGTTTAAAAATTAACTCTCTTTTAAAACAGAACATATGTTATCATTAAACAACACATCTTGTGTCTGACATTTAAAGGTCTGCTGAAACTCTTTGCTTTGTTTTAGCGCCGTATGTATAAATATCCTACTCTCTTCCGAAGGATGTAAATGACACTCTACTAAATTTGTTGCTACAAAATATAATTTCTCCATGGATAACTGTAAACGTCCAGCTTTTAATAAATTATTTAATTTTTGTACAAATTCTTCATTTTGTTGCAGCCATAACTGATATGCTTGCCAGGCTTGTTTTTGTGCCAAAAGTTTCAATAATAAATTATTCAAATTAAAGTTTCTTGCTGCCAAAGGCATTTGCTTTTGTAAACATTGATCAAATATTTCAAATTGTTTATCGGAATCTGTACTTCTCCAGGCTCCTGGTATATCATAAACTCCACCTATCATTACTTCCGAAAAATATTCTCCCAATACTAAATAACTCAAGGGAGTTGACAAATTCTGTTGTTGTTGTATTAAATTGTTGATGGTTATAAATATTTTCATAAATTCTTTAGCACTTTGTGTCACATCTATGGCACTATTAGAGGGATTTTTCTTATCATTATTTCCTGTTTTCAATTGCTGGGCCTTAAACCGCTGCACTTTTTCTAAATTTCGGTAGAAATTACGTTTTGTTATTGTTAAGGACTGATAATCGTTATCGAGTTTTTCATCCCCATTCAATGTTAAATGCATTATGCGCTCTAGAAAAAGTTTGGAATTTTGTCGCGTTATTTCATCTATCCATGGCGTATTAGCTAAGAGTTGTTCATATTGTTGTCCCAGTACCGAATACATGTGAGCCATTTGAACTTTGTCAATGCCAGAGCGTTCGATTACATGTTCGTATACAGAGGAAAAATAGGTCTCGCTCAGTTTTTTGCAATCATCAAGAGTTTTGTCTGGAGAAATTAATGTAAAAAATATTAAGTTATGATTTTTTATTAAATGAGAAAAAAAAACAATAACTCAAGCTTAAGCAGTTTTTTTAATTCACGTTTTTATTTTATTTATGTGTTACGAAAATAAAAAAAGAATCAGAATGACTTTATTTAATTTGTTTTTTTTTCTATTAGAAAAAAAAATAAAAAATGAAAATAAAAAATTTTAAAGTGCAAAATTTTCTGTTTATAAGACAAACCTAATTCACAGCCTTCAGGTAAATATCTTTTTCGTAAGTGTAAAATTTAATTCTATTGAAAGTTTGTTTTCATCAATAAATAATCATTAATCTTCTACTTTTTTTCTGACTTAAAATTTTATTAAAAACGCTAGAATTTAATTCTCGTTTTATTCTTTGACACTTTTTCTTTACTCACCCATTAAATAATCAATCCACAACCAATTCAGAAACCTCGTCAACGTTGTACCCTGCAATAGCTCAAAGTATTGAATAAGTTTGGGCATTTCCTTGACAATAATTAAGTCCGTAGATTTTAAAGGTTTTCCCATGACCTTGCGAAAATAGGCATCCCAATCCAAAGGATAGACCGAACCAAAACTTAATAATTTAAAATCAGCATAAGAATATTCTTTCACTTTATCCTGATTATTAACAGTGATTTTCATAATTTCTCTAGAATTGCGTTCAAAATTTAAAATTTCTAAAGCTATTAAACGAGCACGACCAGCATCCACATTACTCAGACTCATTATTTCACCGGATAGTTGTTCAAATTTACGTAACGTGAAGCGTAAGTTATCATCGGGTTGTATTTGTATGACACGTTTATTCGAAATCAGTTCAATTTTAGTGTTAAAGAAATATGAAATGCCAGTTTCATGAAATACACTTAAAACTTGCAGCCAAGTCATATTGCGTCTTTTACGCAACATAACCAAAGAATCATCTATTGCTGGCCAACCACCTACTGAGCGATACATAAGAGTGGATTTTAATTGTTCCATAGAACGAGCATTTTGACAAGAGTCATAGAATTGTTTGAGTTTAAGTTCAGAGTCGAGAAGTTCTTCATCATGGCTGTTCTCTAAAAATTTTTGGAATTTTAATTGTTCCTGCTGCCGCAAGTGATCATATTTAGCCTGGTCTGTAGCATTTAAAGAACGTGAACAAACGTAGCCGAAAAAATCATCACAGGGTTTTTTCGAATTATCCAACCAGGATTCAAGTTCATATGAAAAACGTAATATATCATGTTCTATGGCCACGTTATCAAGTGTTGTCGCCGCCAAACAGCCGTTGGCTAATAATAATGCTACACAAAGCAGTAACACAAAATGTGGTAGCATTATTGTTTGTATTCTTAAAAATAGATTTTAAATATTTCTCTGTTTCTGTTTGTGTTCTTTTTTTTCAATGTTGTTCTTAGCATAAGTTTAAAGAGAATAGTCTCAACAAAAACACATATTCAATTTAATATATATTTCAATATAGTAAAGCAAATATTTTTTTTATTTTTTAAACACATAATTGTAGCTTAACAATAA
This sequence comes from Cistogaster globosa, assembly GCA_937654795.1. Taxonomy (NCBI): domain Eukaryota; kingdom Metazoa; phylum Arthropoda; class Insecta; order Diptera; family Tachinidae; genus Cistogaster; species Cistogaster globosa. Next base: position 41,139,401 of record OW569403.1, on the reverse strand, counting down.
TTTGTAACTTAGGACAGCATAACTAAACACTTTTGTAACAAAACTACAACTAACGTAACAAATTTCTATTGTAACGCAAAGCCTCTATGAAATGCAAGTCTTTAAAAAAATTTTCTCCCTTTTTTAGGCGTCTTATCTCTCGCATTTTTAATGATTTTTTTATTTGTATGTTTGTGTGTATGGCTGTTGTTTGCCGTTTGCTGTTTGGGATTTCAATTAAAACATATTTTTTTCTGTTGAATTAATTGCTACGTGTTGGTGTACTTTTTGTTTTTATTTTATGCACTTCTCCTTTCCAACCCAGTGTTTAATTAAATTTTGTGACATGACAAAAGGCTTTGAACTTTTTTTTTTGTGGCTTACAATTCCACCTTCATTACATTAAATTTAATTTTTTTATGGTTTTTACTTGTATCCATGAATTTATTTCTTTTTCTCAAGGCTTTTAATAAGGAAATTCAAATGAGTTTTGTTTCTTTTTAGTATTTTTTCCGTTTGTGTTTTAAGATTTTGCTTTAGTCTCTTTCTAGAGCTTAATCTAAACTGCCGCATAGAATTTCAATTTAAAAACCAAGTTTTATAATTTTTTGTTTAGTTTTTGAAACAACCACAACAGCTATTAGAAGCAATAAAAATAACATTTAAATAAATAAAATATATAAAGAAGAATCTTAATATATTAGAGATAAGCAAGGGTTAAGGTCAATTGTATTTAATTGATCATATTAAAATATTTAATTTTTTATTACAAAATCATTTTTTTATTTTGCATAAAGTAGAACAAGAAAAAATTAAGAAAAAAAATTATTTAGGCAAATAAAATTCTTCATAAAATACAATAAGGAAGAAACTAAAATTGTAAAGTAACGAAAAATATTAAATAAACTAAAAGAAAAAATTATCGTTAGTTGTAATAAATTTTTATAATAGATAACAGCTAACACCTAAGCAATTTTTCAATATTCCAAATTAAAAAATTTACAAGATTTTTGATTTATTTTAAGTTAAAAATTTCTTAAATTAAAAAAAATTTGTATCCTTATTTTACCGTAAATTTTCTTTAAAACAGAAATAGAAAAAACATTTTAGTAAATCTTTTTTTAATGTATTTTGAACGATATTAAAATAATTCTCTATTTCTTTTTTTTTCTTCCTAAGCAAACAGCAACAAAAAAAAATTTTAATACCAACAACTTTGTTATTAAACTTAAAACCCAATTAAATTATATTTTTATATTTCATAGAATTTAAATGGTCTTCAATCAAAATGCACATGCACTTGGTATTTTATAGGAAATTTGTGCGTCAAAGTTAAGACAGTAATTGCTTAAGTAATTCATTTCATTGATTTTTCAATGTTATCAAATTTTGATTGAACAATATTTCAATCATTAGGTTTGGTTTTATTAAAGTAAATGAGTAATATCTCACATGCAAATATTATATTTATTTTATATATTTTTTTTAAAGGAGCTAAAGATAACCATGATATTTTACTTTGCTTTGTATTATAAAATGTAGGATTCTAGAGTTAATCGTAATGGCTATAAAATGTTGATTATTACGATTTCATGTGAGATATTTTTCATTTAAATTTTAGAAACGAGTTAAAAGCCATTGAAATAAGAAACTTTCTTAAAATTGCTAAATTGTCTTTAAAAGAATATTTTCAAACACTGCTATATTATAATGTCTTCAGTGAAAACTATGAATAAACAAATTGCACCTTTGGACTAGTTAAGAAAGAAAACAAATTTATTATAAACGTCAAAGTACAGTGGCTTTTATTTTTATGTAGAGGGGGGCTTGGACAATTCTCAACGCGAAGAAAAATTTTAAAGTGTAAATAATATTACCAATTTCACTTGGGTTAGTTTCGACATTTTTTTTTTAATTAAACAGTGTTGACAGTTTCTTAATTGTAAAGATAGCTTAAGTTGCATCGTTTCGTAACAAGCGATTAAATGAAAAAAAAAGTATGAAATTCGAAACTCGTGATAATGAGGCGATGCATCAAAACTGGCGGTAAGCCAAATATGTTTAATATCAAGTGACTGTGAGTGAATAACTAATTAGAATGAACCCAGCAAAAAAAGATATTCATTTAGAGGAAAAACGCACGACTCTTACATTATCTTGTAATTGGCGAGTATGAGTTCATAATCACAAAATGGCTTGGTATTTAAATGAAGGCTTCAAACGAGTAAAAATCGATAATTAAAATACGTTTATTTTTTCATTATTTTTCGTTTTTTATGATTTCTTTTTCTAAACTTTCTTTAGTTTTTAAAAGCTATAGCTTAACTTGAATAAAAGAACTTATTAAAAATAATTAAAGAGAACAGATGCAAGAAAACCAGTGAAAATACCCATTATGTTTGAACTACTTACTTTTTTTTATTTTTTATTTATTTATTTTTTTGGTGGGAGATATTTTTAAAGACAAAGTGAAAAAGTCAGTGTGTTACCACTTGAATAAAGTGAGCTTCTGCTCGCATGAAAATTAGTTAACCCTGGTGACATCTGCCTTATTCATTTGCTTTATTATTTAAAAATATTGAAATTTTACTAAAATCCTTTAAACCTGAGTAATTAATTGTCTACTGTGACTGCTTATCGATACTCAATTAGTCAAATAAATTTCTTTAACAAAAAATCTTGAAGGTGTTTGTATAGTAGCAGCTACAAATACATTCAAAATAGATCTTACAGTTCATATTTTCTCAAAAATATGTTTGGAAAAATGGGGAATTTTATTCACACAGCAATACATACGTCGTCCTCGTTTAAATTGCACGTTTCTACTAAAACTGAACAGCAGTCCAGCAGCAGTCCCAAAGAAATTGTGATTGATTATCTGCAGAAGGCAATTTTACAAAAGATGGCAAAATTAACCGAAATTGATTAAAAAACTATACAATTAAAACTCTTGAGTAGATGAATGCCGCAGATTTAGACGCAAAGGAAAAAATCATTATTGCCTTTGACAATTGGTTGTTCATCAAATGCATGCAGCAGGCAAATGTGAACTGAAAAGTTGTTCAAGGCACCAAGAAAAATCTGATTTTACTCTTTAGATACTAATACTAGTACTAGAATATAACGTTAAACAAGCTCTAGAAAAAAAATTTTTTAATATATTTTTAAAAAAATGTTAATGTTTGTAGAAACTTTTTTAGATCTCCTAAGAAATATTGTACAAAAAAAAAACAGTTTTTTGATCTTGACCCATTTGCACAGGAATATAATTATGTTTTTTTTTTTTTTTTTGAAAAAGAGATAAGAAATAAAAGGGACCAGAACAATAATATTAGTACCTTCCAAAAAAGCACCAAGATATGCAATAAGCAATTTTTACTTTTATAATTTCGTTTTCTATTAAAAAATTTTAGTTTTTAAAGTTTAAATGTTGATTAGCCTTTATTACAAAAAAATGTCCAATATCTGGTCACTCATTTGCTTTCTCAACATTCATAGGCATTGCAAACTCAATTAGCGCCCATAATCTTAAGTTATTTATAATCTTAATTACCATGAACATAATTATGTGTGTAGCAGAAACTAATTAAAAATATTCGACATATGTGTGTAATTCCTGATAAGAAAAGCAATTTTGTTTTCTTACGCTTAAAAAAATAATAATAAATTACTTGGTTAAGACAAAGGGTCATGAAAATTACGAAAGTACATTAATTCAATGTGATGAAGCTATTTATTTTGAAACTTTTTTAATTAAGGTCTGCTGCATGTTTATGTTTGCTTTTAATTTTATATTTGGCATTTAAAATTTTCCAACCTTTTTTTTAAATTTAAATTTTAAAGATCACAGTTCATTTTTGTTTTGATTTAGACATAAATCCTTGTAATGTTTTTTTTACTTCAAACGACCTTTAGATTAAAAAATGTGTTGAAATTAGTCAAGCCAGTAGCTAATTTATACTTTTTGTTTTACTTCTTGAATACAAGACCTTATGAAAGTTTTCTTTCCTTTTTTTGTTTTTATAAGATATTTAAAACAAACAAGTTGGAATTTTTGTGTAAATTCCTATCATTTTAAATGAAGTACTCGTACTTTTAAAACAACATTAATAATTCACTTTTGAACCGTATTAAGCATGTTACTAGAATTCTACTGTTTAAGTATTTAAAAATATGTTCTAAGTTAACGGAAATTTTTTTAAAAATAAACAGCAAAACAACCTGCTAAAAATGATGATATTCAAATGGCGGATCTGTCTAAAATAGGATAGTATTAAAATGAAATGTGTGACAAATTGTTTTACAAATCTGCTCGATTTTCTTATGTTTAAAAAAATTGAAATTGAAGTTTTGTTATAAAAAAAACTTTGTAATAACAAAATAAGTTTAGGAGTTCCAAAGCAGTTTTAGTGTAAAACTTATGTCATTTTTTTACGATCCCTACAGTAACACTAAGCTTAGCGCTGTTAAAATCAATCAATGATTATTGTTTCAAAATGAAGACGAATATTTTCAGGTTATATTAATTAATAATAATTTAAGCTTCACCTGGAAGGTAGTTTTGCTGAGTTTGTCTTTGAACCCGCTTTTTATGGAAAACTAAAGGTCACGATAAAATATTATTTTTGATTAAATATATTTTCTATCTGGTATAAAACTAACTAGTTCATTAGTTTTCAATCGATAGCTTAAGCGAATTCGTTAAGTATTTGAAAAGTAGATTTTTTTCTTTAATTTATTGTAAATGGGCTTGTTGATAAAATGACAATTTACTTTTTTCAGTTTTAGTTTTGTTTTCAAATATTGCTTTCTTTAAAAAAATCTTGATAAATTGTTTACGATTTAGCTGATCTGTTTTATCTACTGGAAAAATTCCAAATTTAATTAGAATTAATTTTATCAAGATTTTTTTACCTTTTTGTATAAATTTAATTTCCAGGATTTTTTTAAATTTAGTTGACGAAAACGAAATTTCTTTTGTTAACCGTGCAGAAACTTACTGACATTTTAGATTTTTTTCAAATATTTTAATTTTTTATGAAATTAGGGTTTGAACTGTTGACATAAATGAATTAAAATTTATTTTTGGCATAAGTTAATTTTTTAATTTCTAAAAACCTTTTTTTTAGAAAGAAAAATTTATTTATAAATGTATGCGGACGTTTTCTAAAGAAAACAAGAAAAATTCCACGCTAGCAGAATGAAATGCAGCATTTTCTGTTTCGCTACATCCTTTATCAGCATTCTTCGCATCTATCTACCTTTGATTGTTTGCATTGTAAACATCATCCATTTTACCAACTAATTTTGTAAATAAGAATACGAACAATATTCATATCAATATTAATTTGGTTAGACGAAGTCGACACACAAAGAAAGTATTTCTTTACTGTCCTCTTTGTAACTTATCGTGTAGATTTTTTTTACTTTAGTTAATTTTTTTTAATTTCTAAAAAGAAATTTGTAAATCAATGATTTGTAAGTCAGGTTTTTAGAAATTAAAAAATGAACTTAAGCCAAAAATAAATTTTAATTCATTTATTTTTCAAAATTATAAAATTTTAGATAAAACTGCATTTTATAGTACAAGAGAATCTTCTCTTCCGAATTTTAGAATAATTTTTCCTTACAGAACAGTGTTTAGGCAAAAAATTGATTTTTATTTACATTTCAAGTGATATTCAAGTTTACTTAGAATTTGTTATCTAAAATCTTTCTTCAAATAATAATTTCTAAAAAAATATTTCTTTCTTCTGACGAACAAATTTTTTCCTTTATTTCTGAAAAACAGTAAAAAACCCTGGAAATATATTTCAGTATTGAAAAAAGTTCTTTATGATTTCATAATATTTTAAGTTTTATATTTTAAAGGAACTTTAAAATAATTAAAATAATAATAAAGTCTAAAGTCACTTTGTGTTTTCAACTACATTTTTTAAATTGTTTATGTTTATTTGCTAATTAATATCTTATTAATTTAAGTGACGTCTGTTAATGAAACATAATTAAAAGGCAAACTATATTTACATTTTCTTGAAATGTTTATTTAAAAAGAAACATTCAATGGCTTCAGAAAATTATACAATTTATTGTGACCTTTTTGCGTACCAACTGTTTTTGTGGTAAAACTTTATCTGCAAACAGTCAATGTTTATTTATGATTTTTTTTTTTTTTTTTAAATGTCAATAACAGTAATATTTTAAGGGGTTTTTTATGTTCTTTTGTGCTTTTTTAACTAAATTAATTGGACAACTTTAAATAATTTTTTTTTGTTCATAATTGATTTAAATTGTTTGGAAAATTAAAACTTTATTTTTCTTTAAATTTTTAAAACATTTTGGCATTTAAAAAAAAAAAAAACAAGGGAAAGTTGAACTTTTTAATATTTAAAAAAAGATACGAAGTTAACTTTCTATAAAAATGCCATTTAAATTAATTGCATATTTATTTTAAAAAAGGACATGTTTATGTACAAACACTTTTGAAACTTCTTTTCTTTTTCTGCTATTTTTTCTTCTATTTTATTTTTTTAATATATTATTATTAAAATTAGAAATTTACTTTTTAATTTAAAATATTAATATATATAATGTAAATAGAATAATTAAATAAATAATAATCTAATAAAATTAAGCTTCACATTGCTCGTTATTTAATTTTTAAATTTCGGCGTCAAATTTAAAATAATTAAAACCACAAAATTTGTTTTTACTCCAGTCACATTAAACCACCAAATCAATATCATATTAAAACAAATACTTACCACAGACGGCAAATTGCACATAAAAAAATTATATATTTTTTTTGCAGTTTTTGTATTTAACTTACGAGGTCTGCTATATATATTTCTGCCCTGGCAACACTGAGTGCTGCCAAGTGCAATCTGACATTTCCATTGGAAAGTTTGTCATTTTTATAATCGTACTCAAAACGTTTTGACGTACGACCATTATTTGTGATGTTTAAAGTGACTTGAAAAATTTCATATAGACAAAAATGGAATTAAATCGTGAACATTTTCGTGCCATCATTTTTCACAACTTTCTGTGAAAAAATTGGTATAATGAATTTAATCGTGGCCGAATCTCGCTCAAAGACGAATTCCGTGAAGGTCGTCCAAAAACGGCTGTTGTGCTAGAGAATATGATGCCGTGCGTGAACTCATAATTCAAGATCGACATGCGACATACCGAGAGATAGAGACATCCTTGGACATTTCTTCCACTGACATACATTCGATACTGCATGAACACCTGGCCGTAAAAAAGGTTTGTTCTCGTTGGATCCCGCACAATTTGAAAGTCGCTCAAAAAAAGGCTCGTGTCGATTGGTGCAAAGGAAATGTTGCAAAATTACGAATGCGGTGCTTCAAAAGACGTTTACAAGATCCTCACAGGTGACGAATCATGGATCTATGCGTATGAGCCCGAAACGAAACAACAATCGACCGTGTGGGTCTTCAAAGACGAGCAATATCCAACGAAAGTTGTTCGTGGAAGAAGCACTTCGAAGCAAATGGTCACCTGTTTCTTCGGCAAAACTGGTCATGTGGCGACTGTTCCGTTTGAGCAACGTAGGACGGCCACTTCTGAGTGGTACACTACAATTTGTTTGCCTGAAGTCATCGGAGAAATTCGAAAAACCAACAAGAGAAGACGAATCATTGTTCACCATGACAATGCGAGCTCTCACACATCGGCTCAAACCAGAGCGTTTTTGACCGGCCAAAACGTCGAATTAATGGGTCACCCGCCGTACAGCCCTGACTTGGCACCTAATGACTTCTTCTTGTTTCCGCACATCAAGAAAAAAATGCGTGGTCAACGATTTTCGTCGCCAGAAGAAACTGTTGAAGTGTTCAAAAACCATGTTTTAGACGTGTCTCAATCGGAGTGGAAAAAGTACTTCGACAACTGGATTGAGCGCATGTAAAAGTGATTAAATCATGCTGGAAAATACTTTGAAAAACAATAAAACCATTTTTGATTATAAATATTCGCATTTTCACTATTAGGCCAGAAATATATAGAGCAGCCCTCGTAAAACGAATATTCCATTAATTATATATTAATTATGCAAACTGACAAAAAAAAACTGAAATTAAAATATTTTGTCAAAATACAGAAAGCGTCGACTTATGAAAGAGAAAGCATATTTTTAGCATGTAATTTTTTAATGCTCCTAGTTTTTCTTTTTATAGTCAGGCAACATTTCATTTAATACATAATTTTGACGTCTTTTAAATTTTTGGGATATATACCGCTTTCGAGCCGCAAACCAATGTTTCCGTCTTAAAAAAAAATATATTTCCATTGGCGAACACAAATACAAATTCAATATTATTTAAATATTTTTATTTGTAGTAGCATTTACTCTTCTTCTTAAGAATTACGAAAATTTCCTATAATGTAAAATCCAATAAAATATAAAATTTTGGCAAATTGGGCATATAATGGCTGAGTAATTTTTAGTCCGGCTTAAGTTCACGAAAATTTAAATTTTTTTAATTACTAAAAAAGAAATTTATTTATGAGTTTTGGTTCTAAATATTTCATTTCATAGTTAAATTTAAATTAATTAAGGGTGTATAACTTTAGGCATTTAAAAAAATGTTAAATGATGTATACTTTAGGCTCAAGTTCAAAATTTTTAATCATCTGCAGCTAAAGTATTCAATTATCTAAAATTTAATTTAAATAATAATTACAGGCGCTGTAGGTGGTGATGGCGGTGATGATGCCGATGATAAGGAAAAGGCAGAGGAGGAGGAGAGAGAGCGTCAGGAGGCCATCCGTGAGGCCGAAGAACGACGCAAGGAGAAGCACCGTCGTATGGAAGAAGAGCGTGAAAAAATGCGACAAGATATACGTGATAAGGTAAGATTTATGTGTACATATAATAAAACATTAACGGGGTCATTTCTGTGTATGAAATATTTTTTGAAAATTTTGGTGTTGGTGTAGATAGTAATCGAAATGGAATACAAACCAAAATGAAATTTTTTTCTGCCTGTTCGCATCACGTAAAGATTGCTGAATGAATTTGAACAAAGTCTGAGGAGTTCTCTTAAAACCTTTATTCAAATACAGAATACTTTTTATTTTATAAAAATATGTCATTTCGTAGAGAAACCAGATATACAGATGTGAAAGCACCCAGTTTTATAAGTAAAATGTTACTAATACAGTTGCCCGCACATTTTATTTTTGTAGATGAAAAATTTTTAAAACTGTTTACAGAACTCTACAACACATTTTTCTCAATTCTAGTTCTAAGAAAAGTACAAATGATACGCGAACGAAGTCGTAGGCACTGCTTAATATATAAAATGATATACGTTACAGACTGAAAGGAGTTGTGTTTTTTGTTAGGAATTTGGATATAAATTTAATAAGGTTTTAATTACTTTAAGTTAGCGTCGTAAAGTTAAATTTAATTGTTATTTAACTTTTTAAGAGTTACAGTGAAATTTTTTTTTAATTAGGACCAGCACTCAGAGGATGACCCCTACTTATGCAATGCATTGTGCCAGAACTAGGAAATTAGGTTGTGGGATGGGGGATAGAGGGAGTAGTGCTTGTAAACATTTGAGTTGAATCTTTGCACATTGAAAGTGGCAGGAAAGACCTCTGCAGGGAGTTTACTCTTCATACGAACTGTTCGGCTAAAAAACGAATTTTCTCTGTAATACGTAGTGGAATCCACTGGCCAATCGACGACAAAGAAATGAGCTCTTGATGCAGAGCGCGCTGCGCGTATAAATATACGGTTTTCAGGAACAAGTTCCCTGATTTCATAAGAGCACATTCCGTTGTAGTAACGATAAAACAGTGAAACACACCCCACATTGCGTCGATGCTCCAGTGAGTCAATAGAGCTGGATACCCTGCTGTCACCGATGAGTTTCTTCGCTCTCTCCTGTACGCGGTCGAGTAACTCCAAAATAGACTTTGAAGCACCGGCCCATACATGAAAGTTGTATTCCATTTTCGGTCTGACAAAGGTGACATAGATAGTAAGGAGATCAGATGGAGTGAAGTATTTCTTACATCGTTTTAGAAAACCTAGGCACTTGAATGCTTCTTTTGCAACATGAAAAATGTGCTTGTTCCAACGAACATCGCACTGAATTTTCATGCTAAGAATATCGAGAGCTTCTGATTCCTTAATATATGTATCATCATACAGTGAAATTCTTGATAAACCAAAAATAAATTTTTTTTCTGGGTTTTAAATGAAAGCTTTATTTAAGATAACTTTCTTATTTCTTTGGAAAATATCCGAATACATTGGTAAAATAAATTTTCTTGCCTTTTATTCTCTGCTTGAACAATTATTATTATAATTTTTTTTTTTTTTTTGTAAATAATGGCCATGTCATTCAGCAAGTTCCTGGACGTTGTCCGAATTAAAATTAATATTCACCCTTATTATAACAACACAGAAAAATCTTATTCAACAACAACATTGTAAAGTATCCTTTTGGAATAATTGCGTTTCTTTTTTTACCAATTGTCTCTACTCTTGACTGAACACATTAAACTTTGCCACATAATTTTCGTAATTAATTTTAAGTCCCATTTTCATTTCTATTAAATTTATTAACAGCATAAAATTTAATGATATGGTTATTTGAATGAAAATGGTTTTATTTCCGAGAAAATAAAATATTAAAAAGTAAGCAATCCCTTTAACAAAAAATTCAAATATCTTAAAAATAAACTCAAAGAGCAAATAACATTCTTGTAAAATTAATTATCAGCTTAAAAAAAAACATAAAACGAAATATACAATTGCATAGATCCGGTCTGTTACAGAAATTTTCCCAAAAACATCCTTTTGTTAACATCACATCCTTTTTAACTAAAAAATTTTGTTGCTCTTAAAATATTCCTATTAATTAAATTCATTTCTTTTATATTAAAAAAGCTTTCAGGTTGTGCAAAGTTTTGTTTACAAATAAAGAAAATACTAAAAGAATAAAAAATGTTATATTTTAATTAGTGTAATTACAAGTGCATTAAAAATTGTGCAATTATTTTTTTTTACTCTAACAGTGAATAATGAGTCAAATGAAACAAAACAAAAAAAGAAATAAAAAAGAGAGAAAAAACTAAATAAAATTAATAATGGAACTGCATTATATTACCCTAAGAGTTCAAATTGACTCTAGTAGGGAGTCCTTTTATATGAGCGACTCCCTAACGGAGTCAGATTGAATTACTAGCAGGGGTACTAACAACACAACAACAGTAATTGTTACTAATGCCACTTTTTCCACTGCAAAACAAAACAGTGTTTGGCAATGGGAGTGTGTTAAAAGAAAAAATTAAACAAAAATAATAAAAGTGTGGTTTATATAAATTATGTGATTTTTTTAAGGATGTGTGCGGTATTTGGTTAAAATGCATTTAATTTTAATGAAGTATGAAGTGTTAAAAATGTGTTGAAAATATAAAATTAAGTTAGATTTTGGTTAAAATGCATTTAATTTTAATGAAATATGAAGTGTTAAAAATGTGTTGAAAATTTAAAATTAAATTAGATGAGTAAAAAAAATAGAAATGTTTCAGTACTCTGTGATATTTTTACATAATTGTTAAAAAAAGAGGACAATTTTGTAAAGAATAAAAATTAAAATTAATAACCGTGCGTAAGCAAACTATGAAAAATAAGCAAAATCTAAATCCTGTTGTAACAGCCTGCAGAAACGAATACTATGACAAAAAATTGATATGTTCATGCTTACGACTCCTGTAGCACTTTTAATTTATGAAAGTTTTTTTTTTTTTTTGGGTTCCATACTCAAAGAGTTAAAACGTAACATTTTTGCTCTGGGTACAACATAAATAAGTCTGCCCGTCTGTGACCATCCTTAATCGCCGGAACAGTAGTAGCTAGACTTTTGGAATTTTTCCTAAAAGGTGTGTAACTACAGCCGGCATAATACAAAAAGTTAAAGAGAGTGTCAAAGGCAACCTTATGTTTAAAAAAAAATTAATAACCCTTCACCACAGGTTAAAAAAATTATTTCTAAGTTTTTTATTTCCTTTTAAAGTTCTACAATATCCATTCCCGACCCCATAAAAATCAAAATATTTTGAGTTTTTCTACATAGTGAAGTTAATTGAGCGATGTCCGTCTGTCCGTCCGTGCTAATGTTAAAATCAACTTTGCCAAGGCACAAGATGAGCTAGAGAAATTTAAAATTCGCCAATCGATCACACATGGTTTTTTTTTCAATTCAAATGAAAATCAGCAAGATTGGCCTTCGAGGCAGCGGGCAAAACTCCACTTCTACCTCTAACTTTTCCAAATCTTTTGGAACAATAAGGTAACTCCGATCAAAAACACCAATGTATGTGACGATAAAAAATTAAAAATAAGAAAAAGCATCAAGTGAAAATATTTTCGCTTGTCAATATTTTTCGTGTTATGGGTCTCTGAGCTTTTCATAGAGAAGTACGATTGTGCACCTTTTTTTAAGATATCAATATGGGTATAATTAAAAGCTTTAAAGAGATCTTTCATGGCAAGCAGATTTTTTTAAAATATGCCTAACCCATTAAGAACCGATAAAAATTTTTAATGTATTTTTTTGTATTTTTTTTTTTTTTATTTTTTATTTTAATTCACTAATACCCCAATATTTGTTTTTATGATTGGAGTTACTTCACTAAACAAGATTTACATACATGTTGAAATTTATATAAGATTCGGCATAGCAGAATATAGCACTTGTACTTGTTTTTAACGTATAAAGCCTATTTTTTCAATTGTAATTGACAGATGTTTAAAATTTACACAGGAAATATTCAAAAATGCCGAAAGTATTCAAGTTCAACACGCGATTGGCGTGTTTGTTTTTCAACATTTTCCCTTTTGAAAACAATTGTTATTATTTTTAAAAAAGTTAAAATAAGTTTAACCAACAATTATTCGAATCTTAAATTTGTGTAAAAAAAGTAAATAAGGGTTAAGTTAAGAATGATTGTATCCGTGAACGACTAGATTTTTATAAAAAAAGAATAAAAATGAATTGAAACTTAATTCTGTCTAACTAAATTAATATTGATATGAATACTACTCGTATTCTTATTTACAAATTTAGTTGGTTAAATAGATGATGTTTACAATTACACAACTAAAAAGTAGATAAATGCAAAGAATGCTGATGAAGGACGTAGCGGTCCAGAAAGTGCAGCATTTCATTCTGCTAGTGTCTAATTTTGCTTGTTTTTTTTTGGAAAACGTCCGCATACATTTGTAAAACAATTTTTTCTTTCTAAAAAAAAAAGGTTTTTAGAAATTAAAGTAAATGAACCAAAGCCAGAATTAAGTTTAAATTCAATTATAATATCCACCGTTCAAATCCAAAATTAATTAAAATTAGATTAAAAATACTTATTTTTAACTTTCATAGTGTGACCAACAAGCTCCAGTAGAAGCAAATACGTATTTTATACTTTTTTATGAAGACAATAAAAAGAGGAAGGATGCAACAATTTTTCAGGGAACTTTTTCATATTCTTCTTTTCTTATTTGATATGTATGAAAAAATATTAGAGGCGAAAGGAAGTTGTGAAATAGACACATGGTGAGGTACATTTAAAAAAGAGGTCATTTAATAAGCTTAGACAGGAATTCCAAAAGATTACTATTAGACGGCAAGAACTACAATAACCATAGCGGAATGTGAGAGATCAGCTTTTATTATATTTTGTTATTATTTAGTTATTGGTAAGGTTTTTGATAATAAAGTACTTGTTATAGTTTTTTAATAAATCCGTTAAAAAGCGAAGTGAATGAAAATGATTTCATCTTAACTTAATTTTATCTTAATTTTTTCACTCTATAATAAAAAATCTTTGCAGTTGTAGATATTGTAAAAAGTTTAAGCATTTTTATATCCACTAAATAAATAATAATATTTTTTAAATATTATTATTCAATGCAATCATTTTTCATAAATTTGTATAAAACAAAGTTCAGAAAACTTTCTTAGCTGAGAAAATTAATTACAACGCTTACGTGTTGATCGTAGAAACTTCTATAAATAATTATAAACTAAATTCTATAGTAAGGATTAAAAAACACTTGAGTTGAATAGTCATTTAACTTTGTCCTTTCTCTAACCTTTTTCTCTTTTCAAAGACATACTGCTTTAAGTAAAGTCACATACATACATTCATTAATGTTCTATACTGCTGCCAGCAAACTAAGCAATTAGAAAATAATTATTTCTAAAAGAAAATGTGTATGAAAAAATGTTACTACACACTTCACGTCTTTATTTAATAAATATCAAGTTATTAATGACAAATTTATATAATTGTAAAACTTTAAGTCTCATAACTAAATTAAATTTTTCAGTTACTTTTATTTGCAAAAAGTCGCATATAATGTGCCATAATGTGAGTGTGCCTTAAATGGCGTCAAAAGGTCTTGAATTTTGGTATTTTTAAAAAAATAAAAAGTGGACTTATTTTTACCAATTTTTGATCCACTGTTTTAACGCAGTCGTTGCTTTTCCTTTTCTTTGTTCCAAAATTTAACGAGTAACAATTTCAAATGTTGGAAGCATTTATCTGGTGGTTATTTTGCTTCCTTAGATAAAGTTTCTATGAAATCAGAACATATATTTTCCATTTGTTTTAAATATAAGCAAATTTAAAATATGGCAGGATAGCATTATTGCGCAAAGGTTAAGATATAAAAAGTAATTTATTTTTTATTCTTGCTTAGCTAATAGGACCACAAAGTAAATAATATCAGCAATTCTTTGTAAATCAGTTATTTTAATTCATAATGACTTTTACAAGAAAACAAATTTACTCAAAAATAATTGTTGTAGAAATGTAAAAATTTTTAGTTGACTTTTAAATAATCTATACGTAACTAGTGACATTAATGATGAAGTAAGGCCTTACTGGTTTTATCAAGCTTTCTTCAAAATGACCTTTAGAAAAGTCTTAAATAAGAATTAATGAAAGTTTGAAATTCAAACAGTTTTTGTCTTGGCTTAAAAAGAGAAAAACGTTGTAATTGTAAAAAAAAAATATTAAAAATTGAAATTTTTTACACAATGCAAATGGTTAAGGCAATGTCAATATAAGAGTAACATAAGATGACTAAAAAAAACCAAGCTGCAACCATAAAGTTGTACAACGAAATAATAATTTGGATAAATATAATCAGATTATGTTTAGCGCATAAAAAACTTATAACATAATATGATAAGAATTTATTTTTTATTCCAAGCTTAAAAATAAATTTTTCATGGCCTCACCTAAGTAATTTTAAAACCAAAAAGTATTCGTCCACTAACAGTGGTAATTTTAAATCAAAAAACCAAGTTAACATTTACACACAAATGAAACTGATCTTTCAATATTAATATTTTGTTACCTTTATAATTAAATTTTCTTATCTAATTTATCAAGCACAAAGTCAGTTTTATATATAAAAATATTTTTTATAATTTTTAATTTTTCCATATTTCGCCTAGCGGTTTGTTGGCATCTATAGGAAACAGGAAACAAAAATATTAAAAATATTCTTTTTTTATAAAACTGAATTTGTGCTTGATAAATTATAAAAGGAAACTGATCATTTCTATACATGAAAAATTTGTTGAAAATTTTTTGTTGGTGTAGATAGCAAACGATATGGAATACAAAACACTTATTTATGGAATTATTCTGTTTGTGTGTATTTGCATCACAAAAAAAAACTACTGGATGGATTTGAAAAAAAATTTTGCATGTAAGTCTGTTAAAATCTGTTCAAATATAGAAAAACTTTTTTTCATAAAAATATAAAAATAAAGATACAAATATGAAAGTACCAAAAATCCGTCGGAATATATTTTTTTTTCTATAAATGGAGAAATTATTATCACTGTTTACAGAACTCTACAATAAAAATGTATTTTAAAACACATTTGAAATTTAAGAAAATTATAAATGACACACAGACGAAGTCGTGTGCGATGCTACTATTTAATATATTATTAGACATATTCTGAAACTTGCGATGCGAGTTGAAATCGCACGAAGTTTACAATCACAAGAAATTTGACGACATCAAATCGCAGGCACCTATTGAATTGAAGTTATGAATTTTAATTAAAAAAACAACTTTAAAACAGCAATAAAATTATACACAAATTTAAATTAATATGTTCTCTTTAAGTTTAAGAAAACTATTTATTTTGATATAAATTAAAAAAATTTTAATTTTAAGCAATGACATTTTAAAATATTTATAAACCTAAATACAATTTTTTCTTTTTTTAGTATAACATCAAGAAGAAAGAAGAGGTAGTAGAAATGCAGCCGCAAGAGGAACCAAATCCTTTGATGAGAAGAAAGAAAACACCTGAAGAACTGGCTGCCGAAGCTGAACAGGAAGAGCTAGATGATTTTACAAGTAAGTACAAGATTTTCTACAACTATTCTTTTTGTGTTTTTTTCTTTTCAGAACACAATCGATCACAAATAAATCTCTGTCTTTTTTTACTTACTAACATTTAATTCTAACTAACATAACTATTTACTAACTAATCTTTGTCTTTAACATGTTTTAAAACAAATACTATAAAAAATAAAATAAAACTAATACGAACTATTTTTCCAAGCCTATAACTGCCTTAAACTACGTGAAAGTTTTATACATTTATTTTATAATAAAAATTCTTTTCACCTGTTTTCAGTACACAATTTTATAAATGTTTTATTATAAGACACGTTTAATTAAAGAAAAAGAACACAGAATATTTTTTTTTTTAGTCGATGTAAATGAATGTAGTATCGATGTCTAGTATTTTTTTCAACTAATAAATATGAATGTGTGTATGTGTGTTTAAGTAAACAAATAATAAATTAATTAAAGCGAATATTAAATGAAATAATCAATACCAACTTTTAAATAAAAATAAACAACAAAATAAAATCTTAAAACTTCTATTACTTCTGCTACAACAACAACTAAAACTTTTACTATAATTTTACATATAACTGTAACTTTTCCTTCTTCTATCACTGCTGCTATCACTATATTCTACAACTATTATTCTAACTACGTTTAACAACTTGAAACATTTTAAATAAAATATAAAACAAAAAATATAAGAATTTATTCAAATTTTCAAATTAATACATTTAATTAAACATTGTGGGTTTTTGTAATGTTTTAGGTTATGTGTCTTTCATACACATTATAAAGTATTTTTTTAACCAACATTCAAACTTACAATGTTTTTTGAAGTTGTATTAATTAATATAAAATATATCACATTAAATTATTTTAAGTAATTCTAAAATATTCTAAAAAAAAAGTAAATGCGCTACTCTTAAGATAAAAAATATTTGTGTACACAATCAGCATGTAAACTTTTTTAATTAGAATCTAAACAAAAACATTTTGTTTATTAATTTTGTAAGAAAAAGATAAACAGAATCTAAAAATATTTTGCAAATTCTTAGGTTATATTAAGATCTGATAGAGAACTACAATTTTTGAAAATTTCTTGAAAACCCTAGACTGGTTAAAATATAAAATCTCTTTTTTTTTAAATAACAATGATAATTGGAATAATTCCTAAACAATTTAAATTTTTTTTATCAATAGCAAGGCTTGACTCATTTAAGACTTTCAAGTAGAATCTTTTCATCTTTCTAGATTTTTGATAATTCATGTGCAAAAATATATTCCCCAGATTTGGATTTTGTTTTGCTTAAACAAAAATTTGTTTAGCATTGCAGAATTTGTCACCCAAAAATATTTAACTATACCGATAGACGTGGAATTATAATCAATCATTTGGTATTTTCCAGGAAAATAAAGTAAGGTAAAACAGGGCATGCAAATTTTAACTTAACCAAGCTGTGCTAGCCCAAGGCCTTGTAACGACTTTGTCGTTCTAATTTTAACTAATTTAAAAACAAATAAAATTTTTATTGTATTTTCTAAAAGTGTCGTGGTCGAGGTCATTAATTACTTTGTATATAAAAGCTTTTAATCTTTAAGGCACGATTCTCAGTCTCTGAAAGAGATTTTTATTGTTGTGGTTTTCTTCCTATGGCCCAATACCACTAAATTAACAACAAGGTACATTTAAAAAAATGTGTGCTCTTTACCTTTACCCTTCACAGTATTTGTAAATCTAGTTTAGTTATGTAATTCCATTAAAAAAAAATACTGGAGTGGCAGAGAATTAGGAAATAAAAAAAATTAGGTACTGTATAAATGTTATAAAAAAGTGCCAGCGGACCATAATGGCTTAAGCATTTTTAAAAATTTTAGTAAAGAAAGATCTCTTCAAAGGCTTTTAAATGATATCCATATTGATATATATATGGTGCACAATCGTACTTTTCTATGAAAAGTTTAAAGGACGATAACTCGGAACATATGGGCGAGTGCCAATTTTCTTACTGGATGTTTTATTAATTTTTTTTTTTTTAATTTCTATTGCATAATTTTTGACTAGAGTTACATCAATTAACTAGGTTTGTTCCAAATAATATGGAAGGCTTAGATGTAGGCGTGGTGTTTTGCCCACTGGTTCGACGGACGTAGATCGATATTGCCGATTTTCAAAATTATATTTAGATTTCCTCTAGCTCATCTAGTGCCTTTACAAAGTTGATTTCAAGCCGGACGCGGATGAACAGATGGACATCGCTTAATCGTCTTCGCTATATATAAGAACTTAAAATGTATATACTTTATGGGGTCGGAATTGATAGCTATACCCTTTTTCCACTTGTGTTGAAAGATGTAAAAATTATAGAAAGCAATTGTCCTTTCTATTTTAAACAGTATTTAAATCTGAAAGATCACTTATAATGCCTAACAGAATTTAGCTCTGTAGGATCATTTAAAATAAACGTTTTACAAAACTTATTAATTTTAATTTTAATTTTGTCATTGCTAGAAAGGAATAATTATTTAAGCGTTAGTCAGAGTTTATTCTTAAGCCCCTTATTTTCAGTATTTCACTATATTTTTGAACAGCATCATTAGTAAATACTAATAATGAAACTTTAAATATTTAATTCAAAAAATTAATTTTACAATTAAAGTTCCTTTATTATTTATAATAATTAAAATGAATCTGTTAAAAGCTGTCA
The DNA here is from genome assembly GCA_937654795.1 of Cistogaster globosa. Lineage (NCBI taxonomy): Eukaryota > Metazoa > Arthropoda > Insecta > Diptera > Tachinidae > Cistogaster > Cistogaster globosa. The sequence goes on along the minus strand of OW569403.1, from coordinate 41,120,285 downwards.
GTTTTTGTGTAATAATTATGGATAGTTCTGAACATTATTGTGTATTGTAATTATGTATTATATATAATTATAACTCCACATGTTTAATTACTTTAGGAAAAATATTTCTTTTTTAGTAAATTAAAACATAATAAATCATAAACCTAAGAATTTGCAAAATCAACACAGACATCTCAAAATTTAACCGACAGCTGATAACAATCTTTTTAGGGCATTGAATATTTAAAAAAAAAAAAAAAACTTCTTTTCCAGTAATTTAATATTTCTATTTTATCACTACTTTCTACAACAACTATCTTCTTTAAAAAAAACTACACTTAACACACAATTATTACGCTCTTTAATAAGAGTTTAACTAAGCTTGTGTTAAGGAAAATATAATATCAAAATCTATAAATTAATATAAATGTTTTATTTAAGAACTCATTTAAATATAAAAATGTGTATATTTTTATTTTGTTTATAATCAGCAAATATTTAATTTCATAAATGCGCACGTTTGTCGTTTAAGCACGTTTTTGTTTCCACATAATTTTATATTCTTATTTTTTTTTCATTTTTATTTAATAACTTTTATCTCATTCCCTGTAATTATTTATTTAATAATGATTTCGTTATTTTTATTTCATCCTGTTTGTGCTATTGTATTATTTTTATGTCACAAGGAGAATAATAAATTTGTACGTTTTAAAAATGAGGAATATTTTTATAACTTCCATTTTTCTAGGAAGCTATTTAAGGAAAATTTAAAAAAAAATTTTATTTGATTTCCATCACTTATGTTAAAAATTTGTGTCTTTATATTCTACTATAACACACAACTTCCCTGTTGAAAAAATCTTGTGAGTATTTTAAGAAAGTTGTCAACTCAATTGAAGATTATTAATTTTATAAAAAGTTTTTAATACTTTTAAAAGATTTTTAATGTTATATATTGAATTATTGAAGCTTTTCAACTTTTAAGAAGAAAAAGAAGAAGCTTTTAACTTAATCTAAAAAAAAAAAATATTTTGCTTGGGATGCCGAACAAGATAATTGAGACTTTGCTACGTAAAGACATTTTAGAAATGATATTATTTTTTAAGGTAAAAACAACACAACAGTCTTAAATGCGCTTGCAATGGGATGGCCCTTGGCTTTTTGGATCTGTAAAGTAAATTCATTATTTTTTTCAATATTTCTATTAAATATAAATAAGCGGATCAGTTTTTGAAAGAAGAAAGAAGTCCAAGGGATTTAATTTTATAACGAAATTGTTTTTCATGGAAGCAGATCTTGCATCTTATGTGGCCACTATTGGACAATTTGAGTCAGATAACTTTGTCTAATGATAACTGCCAGTTATTTGTCCAAGGATACACAAGCACAAAAATTCGTTAAAGTTGGTTGGAAATTTTCAGAGCTTAAAATTTACAAATATGACTGTTCTTGACTTTTAAACACAAATTACTTGTTTTCCACCTTTTTTTGTCCTAATATGTCATGGTTTTAAAGTGATATTTTATTTCTATCTCTATATAAGACTCTATGTCCCAAATATTCTTTAAACAGGTGAGGTCTGTCTTTGAATTTTGAAAAGCAACAAGACCAATATCATGTCTTAGATAGAGAATAGAAATCAATATGATAAACGAACTGAATGCCAATCAAATTTTTTCAGTTATTTGTAATTGGCTTCACATGACAAAATAATATTGATACTCACAGCTATTCTGGAATATTATTTTAAAAAGAGAACAACTTCATGTGTTGCAACAATTACATAATAAATTGCATTATACAAAGTATATACTTCAGCCTCATCACTAAGTCTTCCTTATTCTTGATTTTTTGCTCCTCTCTTAACTCCTTACAATTTCTACTCGAAAACACAAACGATAAATAACTAAACTGGCGCATTTGTCTCGGCGTTGAATAAATCTCTTTATTTTCAAACTTAAACAGTGCAAACATTTATGGGTATTAAAATTATTTTATTATGTCAATATCGCTTTCCATGACTTTAACTACCAAAATGAGAGCTCCTGTAGTAATGTGTTAAATAATAACAGGTTTTTTTTTAAGATAAAAATTGGTCAAGTAAACTTTCTTAAGAGCTGTAAAAGTCTCTTTGGTAGCAAAAATAATTTGTTAGTTTTTAATAAAAAAAAAATACATCAAGGTTGGAATTTTAAAAAAACAGAACTTAAACCAAAACATAAAAAATTAAACTTTGAACGTTTCCACCGATTTTTTACCCAACATTTTGCTCTGTGTAGTCATGGGCCCCTAACTGTTTTAAATGTCATTTCTATTAGTTCACTCATATAAAAAATATTGTTTCTACAATTTCTCATTTCGGATTCTGTTAAGTCAGTTTATGGGGTAGACGTATTAAGGTAATTTAGTTTATTAAATTAATTTAAAAACCGTAAAAAATTTAAATTCAAAAATTTTGTTTCAAATTAAATTAGTTGAAAGTTATTTAAAACTTCAAAAGACAATTCAAAACATAAAATTCTGTCTAATATATATTGCCGCTATTAAAAGGCAACAAAAATTATTGGCCATTACAGTCCACAATCAAAAAATACTTACATTAAAACGTTTATCGCAAGGTAAAAAAAAATTAAAAATATGAATATGAAACCAGCAAGCAATTAAACAAGGATAATGTTTAACACATACTCAAAATAAAATGTTTTAAGGCAATAAAGTTTCCATATTTGAATGTTTTAAATATTGGCAATAATAAAGATTATTATTTAGATACTATTTTGTTTTAATACCGTAACATACCAAACAGGTATTTTATTATCTTTATAAACAAAATGAAAGATAAATTTTAATTGTAACAGCCAAATTTAACAAGTGCATTCTGCTGCTGCTGGTTGTAAATGATAAATGAACGACATTTAATTTAAAATTGTGCTCAAACAAACAAAAATATTTGCGTACTAGTAGCACAATTTGTACTGTTGAATACTTTAACAAATATTAAATGAAAATTATAAAGACTGCATGATATAATCTTTTCATGTGCATATAAATAGCTAATAACTTGTAACTTGTATATTGCCAAAAACTACTGCTTCATAAAACAGAAACATGTATAATGTTTGGATATTTATACGATGTTATAAAACTTTGAGGATATTTATTACTTGTCGTACAAAAACCATTTTACTATTGTGAATGGTGAAAATTTCTATACGCTGAACAAAATTTTATATTATCGAAAAAAGTCTTAAAATCAAATTTATTCTTATTTAAATCTTTAACGAAGGGTATCAAAATACCCTTCACTCAATTTTGCCAAGGCACTAGATGAGCTATATGAGCTAGTGATGCGCCAATCGTTCAGATATAGTCTAGAAAATTTTCCTATTGAAAATCAGAAAGATCGTTCGAATACCTTCGAGACAGCGGGCAAGACATCACGCCTGCCTCTAATTTTTCAATACCATTTGGAACAATAGCTACAATCAAAAAACTTAATATATGGAGCGATACAGAATTAAAAAAAAAAGAAAAATAAAACATTAAATAAAAAAATTGCAGCTCACCCAAATTTCCGAGTTATGGGCCTTTCAACTTTTAAAATAAAGTTATACTTTGCACCATATTTTTTAAGATATCGATATAGATATCATATAGAAGCTTTTGAAGAAATCTTTCAAGAAATTCAAAAATTTAAAAAAAAATGCTTAACCCACTAGAGCCGATGAAATTCTTATTTAAAATTATATATAGAACTTATTTTTTTAGATTTTAATACTCTGTCACCCTAATACTTTTTTTTTTGTTTTTTTTTTTTTTTTTCTTCTGTGATTGGAGTTACTTCACCAAACTAGATTTACAAACATGGTGAAGAGCTTATGAGCCGGGTATAGCACTCTTACTTGTTTATATTAATTATTAAAATCTGTTATTTCACTGAAAAATATTAAAGTAAATTTTTGTTAAATTGACATAATTTTAGTTAAAATAGTACTCAATATCACGAGAAAAACAACACATTAAATTTGTTAAATTGTTGTCCTAAAAGGCAACTGAAATGAATAATCTGTTTATCGATTCGTCTTAATTTTCCATGTTGCACTAAATATATTTATTCTACTAATAGAAGAATATATACATATATTTTCGATTATAATTCTTTTTTTTTTTCGTTCTTTTCATAATTTAACGCGGTATTTAACTTAACCCTTTTGAAGTTATTTTTGGCTGTTTTTTTAGTTATAGGAACAAAAACATTATTTACAATACTTCAACTACAAGCCATTAGAAACAGAGAAATTACAAAATAAATAGCGGGAAATCGTTTTAAAAAAAATTTCTAATAATGGCCGCAAGTAAAATTGAAATACAAGAATGTTTGTTTTTTCACATTTCGATGAATCATTTTATCTAGAAAACACAGCCTAAGTTTTAATATGTACGATAAAGTAAAAATTAACTAACTAAAATTAATAGCATCTTAAAATATTTATTTTCATTCAATTAAACAAAACTTTCGTCATATTTACTAAAGAAATTTGTTTAATAAAACAAATTTTCTAAAACAAGTTGGTTGTTTTATAACCTACTTTTTTGTAATTCTATTGTTTTTTCTAATGTTTTTTTCAGTGTTTGTAAACTGCAATGTAGAAAGAATTAAGTGGTTTTTTAGATCAATTGAATTTTATTTAAATAATAATTAAAATCTATTTTCAAAATAATGTTTAATAGTACTTCAACTGCAGTCAGGTATCTTCGAATATTGTCTTGATTAAAATATATTTAATTTCTTACACAACGGATTTAAATTCAAAATATTGTAACTGAGACTTTTATTGAAAATAGAATGAAAAATAAGATAATAAACAATAAAAGGAAACATTAAAGAGTGCGATTTTTAACTTAAAGTGCATAAATGCCATTACTATTTGATTTAGCAGACAGTTAAAAATATAGGTTGTTACTTTATCCGTATTTTCTTTTATTAGTGAAGAGATTTTTGATTTGTCTCCAGACGACTTAAGATGCAAAATTTATATATATTCTTCAGTTTTTAATATCAAAGATATCCTTGATTGTTTCATTTAAGCAACTTTGATTTGTTCTTAAATATGATCTGTCATTGGAATTTTTCATCCAAAATGATTGTCTAACCTTTTACAAACCTTTTTAATATCCCAAAGAAGAACAGTTTCTTGTATATCAACAACCTTAGTAATGTTATTTAAAAATTTTGAACATTATTTTTACAAAACTGCTGGTTTCAGGCTAGCACAAACTTACTTTACTAAACTAGATTTGTTCCAAATGATATGTAAAAATTAGGGGTAGGGGTGGTGTTTTTTCTGCTGCCTCAAAGGACTTGGACCGATCTCGCTGATTTTCAATAGCAACAGTTTTAAAGCTATGTCTGATCGATTGGCGTATCTACATTTTCGCTTCCTTATCTAGTACCTTGGCAAAGTTGTTATCAACATTAACACGGACGGATAGACACGCAGACTTGCATCGCTCAATCGACTTCGCTATGAATATTATAAATATATATAATGGGTCCGCCAAATAACTCCTTTCTTTGAAAATTTTTAAAAAAACACATTGGATGGTCAGTTGGCTTCAACTCCTGAACCAATTGGACTTTGTATGGCGCCATACTTATGTATGTCTATAAGAAATTTTCGTCTCAATTATGTCTCCGAAATGTTTAGTTCTCGAGAACGACGGTGAATTGATGTTGATGGCGCTTCACGCGCTCTCTCTACCGCAGCAGCAATATTCCCGGGTCTTTGCACTGTTTTTGGCCTTTCACGCTGGTTTATCGATGAGGATGCCAGTTTCTTTCACTTTTTTCACAAGATAATGAACATACGGAGCTGACGGTGCTTCTCTTATTTCAAAATCCGTACGAAATTTTCAAACACGATTTTTAAAGTAATTTCGCAATATTTCCCAGCTTTGTTCAAGCGTATACACAACCATATTCGTTCAGCGGAAGTATAAAACTAATTATCTGTTAAATCAGACATAAACGATATAAGCACTAGTTAAAAAAAAAATAGTTAGATGGCGGACTCTTCATATACTTTATGGGGTCGGAAATTGATATTGTAGAAAATACAAACGGAATGACAAACTTAGATACAACCATTTTCTACTTTTTTTGGTAAAGGGTATAATTATGACTCTTTGTTTCCGTACTAAAATAAGAAATCAAAATTAAATAAAAAAATTTTTTTTCTGTAAAAGGCATCTTTATAAAGATTTTTAAATAAAAAAATATTTATCTAATTTGCTACAGCGATTACCCGTGAACTTTTTAAATTAAATTTAAGTTTGACAAAAACATTTCTCTTAATAATACATTGAAAACAAGTTCATGCAAATATTAACGTTTAAAAGAAACACAATTTCAAATTTTTTAATTAACAATTTCCTTAATGAAAATTGAGACCATGAGGAAACGAAGGCCAAATAAAAAAAGTACGATTCGCTATATTCTGTGTCAACAGACATGCACAAGGCAAGTTTGCTATCAGATTATAAATTAAATAATTTATGCAGAAAAGAAAAATTCGTAGAAAAAAGAAAACCAAAAAGATTTTCATGGAATTTTTTTAATTTTTATTATTCACTTTGATTTGTAAAGTTTGAAAAAAAAAACAAAGTTTGCATAACCCATTTACATTTAATTAAATGTTGCAATTCCTTTTGAGTTCTTTTTACACAGAAAACCATCGATCGGTCTTATTTAGGGGGTAAAATGTAAACAGTTGCATTAAAACTCAATATAATTGATTGAGCTGTGGTGGATTTAACTGACTGCAATGCCAGATAGCGAATTTATAAATGAAATTAATTAAAAGAATAATAAATAAAACAGGTAATATTTCATACCAAGTTGAATAATTTTAAATTCAGGATTTATATATAATCAAAGAAATCTAATAAATATCTGCAGCGTGCAAAAAAAGCTGCATGGAATTAAGAGTTCAATGAAACAAGTAAATTGTTTTCAAGATAAGTTATAACGAAACACTTTCCTCTTTTAGGGTTAAAAAATCATTTTTTAAATGTCGACTTAAATGTGATTAAAGCGTTGTTATGAATATTCCACAAAAAAAACCTGCAGAGCAACTTCTGCAGATTATTTCGAAACGCAAACGTACTTTGAAATTATAAGGCCAATTCTTATAAGAGAGAATTTTTTCAATACAATTCTAAAGATTTTAGATGTTCTGACCTCTTGAAAATTCAAGAAAAATCCCTTTTTTATGAGGCATAAAATTGTTAAACTTTTAACAAACTGGTGTTTTTCATTTTTCAAGGCACATTGCGGAAAGATGTTTGAACTTTCTTAAAAAAAAGCTTATGTTATTGCCGACATTAACTATATAAAACAGTTTCTTTGTCTTCTTGCCATATAACACACAACTTCTGAATACTTACTGAATTTAATACTAAACACTTTTCAACTTTTCGTCTAAATTTCTCCTTAAAATTTAAAATTTTCTGCAAGTAAAATAAATTTTTATTTCTATTTGGCTTTTTATCTTACATTTAATTATTTTTTTTTTTTTGCACAAAATATTCTTATAAACTGCACAATATATTTAAACATAAACAAAACTAAAAAGCCAAGCACTTTTTTTTATTTTATTCATTTTAATTTAACGTAATATTTGTCTACATCAAATATCATAATAAGTTTTAATAATTTTAAAATATTGCTAAAATAACTTAAAAATACACTAACAATATATTTTTAGGAAATCAATAACAATTAAAACTAGAGAATAAAAAAAAATATTTTAAAAACACATACAAGCTTTTTCCCTCTCTCTCTTCACTATTGGCATCTATTCGTTTGATTTAAATATTTTGCTAAACAAAAAATGAACAAACATTTACAACAATATTTTAAGGCTAGAAATGCATTATTATTTTTTATTTCCAATTCAATGCAAAATGTCTATTATCCATTATAATACATTTTTATAAATAATTTATTTAAGATTTAATCAATTATTCACAACCTTTTACATACAAAGTCATACTCAATTTGATGTATTTATTTTTTAATAAAACTTTTTCACTTTAATAAATTTGTAGATAACATATTTTATAATATTTTTATCGCTATTAATGATAATATAAAAAAACTTTGTACTTAAATCCATTTGTGAACGGCTAATGTACAATAAATAATATTTTTAATGCCTCGAATTTCACTCTTTAAAAATACATTTTTCCTTGATCTTGAATTATCGGTGTTGAGGTTAAAAAAACTGTTTCTCAGTTGGTAAAACATTTCACTAAATCAAAATTAGTTTCGTGAATATTTTGTGTAAAGTTTTGAACTTCATTATATTTTATTTAATTTATAAGCAATAGGTCTTTTGTTTATTATATATATTTTCAATATTTCGCTACTCCATTGTGTAGCATCTTCAATAAAAAAAATTTTCGGTTTAAGATGCTAAGGTGTCACTATTGTGGTGATTTTAAGTGCTCGCACACTCAGGCATACCCGGGAGCATATTTACGAAAGAACTCGCTAGGTCTGGAATTCGTCTGACGGACCGGAAGATAGATCTGCTAGTGGGAGGCCTGTTAAATTTCTGTAGGGCTATATTTCAGCGTGAACAGTTTGGGGCCGCGTAAAACAAATGATCCAACGTTGACACCTGCACAATTTTGAGGATACTATAGCCTCAGTATGATAGTAGCAGATCTGAAAATCTGCTGAGATTACTCCGAGGACAGCTGGGTACACTGGTGGCTGTACTGACAGGGTACTGAGTCATTGGTACCTATGCTTGGAGACTAACTTCTCCACAGCATAACTTTTGTAGAAAGTGTCAGGATAAAGAAGAGAAGAAAACAGTGGGGCGTCTGTTCTTCCATTGTACAGCTCTATTCTATCTATCTATGCCTATAATGTTTCTAAAATAAACTTATTTATCCGGGCTTCGGTGTGGTTTGGGAATGGATCTAGTGGCAATATGGAGACCTTAGTTTGCTTTATATATCCCTTTTTCAGGCAATATAAAGAGACCCAATTAAGTCTGTCTCTTATGCTGGCAGATACAAAGCAGGGTTTTTTTCTCGTTACATTTAATCTGCTACGTAGCAGATCAAGATCAGGAAAAATTTCTAATATTTCTGTCATGAAATTTCCTATGATTTGCCGTGATTTTCTCACTAAGAGACCCAAGTAATATATGTAGACAAACTATTGAAATTTATAAGCTACTTCCGCTATAGCATCAAGTTTAAAATGAGAGTGCCCCAATATTTGATGAAATTTGATGTAAGTGGCCAAACTTTTCAAGCGTTATAAACAACTGAAATCTATTTTGAAGTCTTTGCAAAAATTATAAATAAATAAGATCGCCCGTCATGTTGCTAGAGAGCAATTGTTATTTATCGTTTTAATCCTGTCTAATTTATGTTTGAAAGTAATTAAAATGACAAACACAAATGGATTTAATACAAAAATAAAAAATTAAAGAAAAAAAATATTTAAAATTTCTCACCTCATACAAGCACCAAAAGACTTACAAAGTCATCAAAATGCTTTTTTGTTGTTAGTAAATGTTGATTTGTAAATTTTTGTTAGAAAAGGTAAATTATATTGCCTTCGCAAAGTATGCTAAATAAAATGAATTTCTTTAAGCAAAATTTATATTAATATTAAACAAATAATATACATTATTATTAATAATATTAATAAATCAGATTTAATAAATATTTTATTTAATAAAAACTGTAATAAAGCACAACAATTTTATAATGATTGTGTGTGTCAATGTTACAAAATATTAAAAAATTACATACATATATTTGTATAATTCTTATTATTGTTTGTATTATATTCTAAACATACTACAACTATCATAAGATGTGCTTATTTATTGCTGTTTCCATTACTCAATTTCTTCTTACAGAACTGAAAAATCAAATAGAAACGCAAGTAAATGAGCTAAAAACCCAAATAGAGGGAAAATGCGTCATGCAGTGATATGTCAACATAATATTTATTTATTTCAAAGAAATGATTTAATTAAAAAAAAGTATATATATAATTTATATTTATAATAATATAATAAAGTAAAGAGACAAATTAATAGAAATTATAATAGAATTCAAAAAATATATGAATTAAACAAAATTATTTTAATATTATTTAAAAACGAAGAAATTTATTAAGAAAAAATTTTATTTAAAACAATAACAACAATAATATTTTAAAAGAAATAATTCTGGCGGATTATTTTTAATTATAACAAGTTATAAATAACAAATATGGAAGTAAAACTGCTGAACTGCATAAAAAACTGATAAAGGCTACATCTACATATACATAATAAAATAAATTAAACACTCTACATAAACAAAAATACATAAAAATATCTACATTTACAATAGTCTACACAATATTAACAGAAAATAAAAAAGAAAATATTATATATATACAAACAAATCTATATATTGCATATGAATGTGTATAAACATGCAAAACAGATAAAATAAAATCCATTAACAACAACAACAACAACAGCACTACTACAACAACAATACCAGTTATTAATGGGAAACCAAAATTAAATAAATAAAAAATAACAAAAATATATTTAAAATTTCAACTTTTATCTTAAAATACTAACAAATGAATATTTAACCTTTTCCCTCTACCCAAAAAAAAAATAAATAAATAAATAAATAAACAAATATTCTTATAATAAATGCATAATAAATTAACAATTAACAAAAGTTTAAATAGTAACAAATCTTAAATAAACTACGTTTAGTAAAACTTAAATTAACCTCTTAAAAACCAAACGAAACCAAAAAGCTGGCAAATCTTATGCATCTTACAAACAACTTCTACCACCACCACCACCAACCACTACTACAACAACTATATAACTACAACTAAATACAACTTTATCTATATACAAATCCTTAAAACCGGAAATAGTAAAATACTCTTTCATAACAAAAAAAAAACTATATTTTTCTCTATATTTATTTCGGTTGGCTTTCTCAACAACTAAAAAATCTCTCACTTGCTTATTAGTAAATTTAAAATGGAACTTTGAACCAACTACACCACTAATACCTAGAAAAAATATTTTTTTTAGACTATAAAATTATTAAAGAAAAACAGCTGCTGCTTAACTCTGTGCTCTCTTTCTTTCTCTCTCTATAACTCTTTTAATTTTTTTCTAACAAATAAAGCTCTTTAAACAATATATTTTTTTAATTATACTTATTAACTGTCCGTTATTTTTTGAAAACTAGTTAAATGAAACAGAAGCACTGCGTTTAAATAATATAATTAAATAAAAATTAAAAAAAAAATAAATTAATAAATAAATTCAAGCCTTTAAAACAAAATTTAGATGAAATTTATGAAAATCATTTAATAAAAATAATTTTAACAAAATAATTAAAATAATAAAACAATTAACAATAACAACGTTAAAGTAATTTAGAGAAAAAATAAAATCCTTTAAAACTTAATAAAATAAATTTATTAAATCAGACGAACATTTTTGGTAAAACAAAAAACAAAGCATTACTTAGGCTGTTAATAAATATTTGAAAATAAAAAAAAGCAAAAAAACAAAAAAGAACAACAAATATTTTAATAGAATGTATTATTGATTATAAATTTAACTTAAAAATAGCTAAGTCTTGTTAATAATTTATTTTCCTATTTAAGCAGCTGCTAATCTGTTGATTACTTTTAATAGTTATTGTTTAATGCCTTCTGTCACCACACGATTTATTAATTTATTATAACCTTTTTCTCTTTCTCTTCTATTGTTTTTAAACTCTGAGCCACGATTTCTTTTTTTTTTTTTTTTTTTTGTTTCTAACGAAAAACTTAATCTTTGGTATTGATGATTTTATTGAAAATGTAAGTAAAACCTTTTTAAATTTTAAATTAATTAATGCTATTTTCGTATCTAAAATGAAGCCTTATTAAAATGTACATATGTAGCGTTATTAAGTTTTTTAGTTTAATTACTTTTACTCGTGTTATATAACTCTCTGCTTATTATCCAAATTATTACTTTTTTTTGATGAAAATTGGTACAAATTTAAATTTTTAAAAAGAACATATTTGCTGCCGTATGCAGTGTGTGTCTGCTACAAACTGTTTATATAAGAAGCATTAAATGTGAAAAAAAAAGAAAAAAATTAATAAAAACCCAAAACTTCTTAAAAGATATTATGCTAATTTACTGTAGAAATATAATATATTCTAATAAAGATTATAAAAAAAAATAAAGTGAGAGAATTAAAATAAATCATCTCTAATTAAATTTTCTTAAAGCTGCTGTGTCTTCATTATCTAAAATCAGTTAGGATTTTTATAGACCCAGCAGCTTAAAAATATTGCAGTAGATAATTAAAAAATAGTAAATCCGCTTAACACGATCACTAGCTAGACTTAGAAATATCAACCTCTAACCTAAATAAATCTGAGTTGCTGCACAATAATTGATCAAAAGATTTTTTGGCAATTTTTTTCGAAGGTGTCATTTTGTCAAAAGTGCCTATGCTATGGAGACAACTTCAGCTCTTAACCCAAATTTAAGAATGAAGAATTAAACATCTTTAAATTTAAATTAAAAAAAAATTTTTTGACGTATATTATTTACTATAGAATACAAATCTCTTTTAGTGAAAAAAAAAATTAACTCTACTTAATCCTTTATGGTGCGGAAGGATTTCAAGTTCACTTCTCACCAGATGCAGCTATTTTTCATCCTTACTTTTCTTTCAGAACTTATTGCCGTATTTCACGGTTTAAAATAAACTAAATTGCTTAAAGTAACTCCTAAAATGTGAACGCTTTCTTGAAATATCAAAACAATACTGCACTTCTATTCAAATAACTCAAAAATGTGAGTAAAAAAGATAAGGGAACATAAAAATCCAGCAGAAAACAAATCGCATAAAGTTCATGGGACAATAATTAACGCGTCACTTGTAAAAAAAGCAACAGTGGCTGTAATAAATTAATAAAATGGTTTTTGGCACATTGGAGCCAGTGAGAAAATATATCATGTCACCTATACGGCATCTATGGTTAAGGGTTAAACCATTTTCAAGAATATTTTTACATGTAAAAAAAAACAAATGTTAGTAAAATAAACACATATAAATGTATGATCTTCATTTTCATATATTTTTTAGGATTTCAAAACAAAACAGACTCTGTTAAAATTTTACCGTTATTTATATACTATGAATTAAGAAATATTTAAATAATATACTGTTTATCGACCATCGACTCATCTCTTACAGCACTTGGACGCAATACAACCCTTAAACAAAATAAAGTGACTATTGAGCTTACAAAATCTGAGAAGGCTTCGTATGACTTTTAAGTTACAAATGTTACCCTGCAGATATTTTTACCAACTGAAAACTTTACTCACTAATACTTTGAACGTTTTTACCAAAGTCATAGTGTCACTCTACACTGAAGATATTTAAATTAAAAAAAGTAATTTTTAATTTCAGTAACTTTTTCAAATTTAAGTTTCCAAGCATATTCTATATAAAATGACATCTATCTAATCTAGTTTCAGATTTTCTGTATCTTAAAATCAAAAAAAATATTCTATCATTGTCAACTTTATTTTTTTTCTTATTGAAATTCAACTGAGAGAAAGAATAAATTAATAAAAAGTTTCAAGATGCTCTCTTAATTCTTACATAAGAGAAAATATTTCAATCTTAACCTTTCTACAAAGGATTTTCTCATAATTTTCTCTTGTTACACTTTTATCTAAGGTCTTATAGATTGTTTCAGCCCGGCTACAAAATAACAATAAACTTTCTTTGCTAGTTAAATTTTGTAAATAATGCTTCAATAACAATTATAATAAAATTATAATTCTCAGTCAACGAGAAATATTTACAAATAGCTAAAGCTGATTTGTGATATAAAAAACGTAGCAAGAATAAATAAACCCAAATAATTGTAGAAAAGAAACCAGATAGTTTTAAAAATAATAAAGGTTTTGGTAAAAGTAATAGATAAAAAGTGTGTAATAGATTAAATGCTGTGATAGTTTAAAAAAGTTTCATAATAATAAAACAACTGTAGGGGAAGAAAAACATAACTATAGCACTTGCGATAAAAATATATACATAAAAACAGGATACAGCATTCTAATGGAACCTTGCATTTGCAATAATAATAATATGCAAAATATAATTTCATTCAAATATTATATGGAAACTAAATATTAAATTTTAAAGCATATTAAATTAATACGAGTAGAAATAAAGCTTTAATTTTGAGGGACCGAAAAAAATGTAATTTATTTAAATCCCTTTAATTAAACGCTTTAAGATATTAAGAATGCAGTTTAATATTTAATATTTAGTTTGCATAGAGCGAAATAATAATATTTATTAAAAAGACTCTAAACCACACTTTTTGGTGCATAAACAAAGGCATGACTTTTATCTTCCTTGTTAAAAAATAATCTTTATTTTTTATTTGTTTTTTTTTTAATTTGCAAAATGTCATTGTATGTATTAAAATGTATAAAAACTAAAAATAGCTGTTATAAAAAATATTTTTGAAATCACTATTTTATTTCATTTTATAACTTAACTATTTAATATGTTTTTTACTTTCTTTCTCTTTCTCTCTCTCTCTTTCTCTTAAAAACTTAAACTCTATTGATGTGTGTATGTGTGTGTTGCTCTATATAAAAATCTACTGTTACTACAACAATACGAACCTACAACAACAACATTAAATGCCAAACAAACATCAAAACCTTTAAACATCAGCTGATTTTTTTCACAGTGTACCAATTTAATTGTCGCTCTCAGTAATTTGTAAACGATTAATCCTTTTAAGTAATTTTTAATTGACGGAAGATATTTTATTGAATATTTATTGAAATTCTGCTACATATTTTTATATCAATATACAAATTATAATTAATTTACAAAAAAAAAAAAAAAAAAACTTTATAAAATCACCTGTTGTTAAGTGGTGAACAGGATTTAGCAGCTTTTATTTTAGGATTTTTTTGTTTTTTATTACATATTATCATTTTAGTTAAAGAAAATTTTGTTAAAAAATAGAAAAATGAAACAAACAAAATCATTGGTTGTTAGTTTGCTTTAAGTAGTAAATTTTTTTATATGTATAAAAAACAATAAAATAGCTAAAGCCATATTACGTTAACGCTGAACTAATGACGATCATATTACAAGAGTTGTGTAAATGTTTTTAAATTATGTTCAAATTTATCTCAACTTATTGTAAATAAATACTTTTAACTTGTGGTAGTGTATTATAAGCCTTAAGCCACTTTTAATATCCAACTTTCTTTTTATTTTAACTATCCAACTGTTAACTTTACTTCTGGTGATAGTCTGATATTTTTAAATTAAAAAATAAAAGTTTATTTGATCAAAACTTAATAAAATTTGATTATTTAAATTTAAAAGTTCTCTATTTAAAACTGCCCTGTCTAAGCTTTCTATTGAAAAAAATATTGATTTTGGAAAATCTGAATACTATTAGACAACAATGGCTCTGCCTAAAAGAGTTTCAATAATTTATGTAAATTATAGCTCAAGGACTTAATATATTCAATATAAAATACTGATTCAAAATCATGTTCTAATTTTTTTTCTCCTAAACTTGTATTTGACTCTTTGAAAATAAAATGGCTCTAGTTATTAAGTTTTCTAGCTAAACTTAGATAAATATAATGGTAATATAGCGAAGGGTTATCACAAAACTTGCAAAGCTTTTATAATCTTTGGAGAAGTATAAAGTTCAAAGCTGCTTTATTCCACTAAATGTTAACAAGCCAGCTGGTAACTCTTATTTAATAAATCCAACAATTTCTCCTTTTTCTCTCTCTCTCTCACACACACAGCAATAACAATTAAAATAATGATAGTTATACAAATGGTTATTGGTTATTTTAACTTTTTTTTAATTACAAATTTACCGTGAAAACATAATTTTTAATTCTTCTTAAAACTTTCTTCTAAAATCAAAGTTCAGTACTTTGTTATCTTTTACTGAAAAAAATAAAAATAAATCTTAGTAATAATTATTATATATAAAAATATATACATTAAAATTTAAAAAAAAATATTGAGTTCTAAAAAAAAACGAAAGGAAAAATATGTTTTCATTTTGTATAGAATACTAAAAGTTTATTAAGAAATATGTTTCGAATTTATTATTATTTTTTACTTTATTTTCAAAATTAAAAACCATTATAAAAGTATAATTGGAATCAGAAAAAACAATAACAAATTTAGAGAGAAGAGAAAAATTATATATACATTTATTAACAAAACAAAGTATAGGGATTTAATAATACAACAAACAAAACAAAATAAAATATATTTAAAAAATAACATTTAAACATTTATTAAAAAAATATAAAATACAACAAACAAATAAAAATTAATTATGTTTATGTAAAAGTTATATACAAAATAATTAAAAAATTATAATGTTGAATAATTATTGTTACTTTGAAAATTAAAAAAAATTGAAATAAAAAAATAAATTCAATAAAAATTATTATATAAACTAAATATAAATCAATGTTTTCTTATTTTGAATGTTAAAAAAACTCTGTGAAAATCTTAATACAAACTTTTAATACTTTATTGTAGCTTTGTGGATTTTGGACAAAAACATCTTATAACTGAGAATAAAAAAAAGAAAAAGAATTTTAAATTTAAAAATGCATATTGATTTTTTTTTTTACTTTATCCAAAAACGAAATCCTATTATCTACTTACTACAATTCTATATTCAATTATTTTTATTATTTTAAGTAAACAGGAATTTTGTTTCGATGAAGATAACCAAAACCAGGGTATAAATATACACAAAACGTTCCGCAAGCGTTTCAAGCAAATGCATCAGCTTTTAAGAATTATTCAATCGTACGTTTAACTTAATATATATTTTGTGATTATGAGCCAAAACAAAACTAAATGGCACAGTTCTTCACATTATTTCTGTTTTGTTTAACGTACTCTAAAGAACAAAACAATACAGAAGCAAACAGTTAATTTTGTTTATTTCGGTATCCTGTCTCAATCCAATTAAAAAATGTATTAATATTTTTATTGAATTATTCAAATGTTTACACTGAAAAAGCTGGTAGCTAATTTTGATAGAAGTACGAACAAATTTGTAAATTTAGTTCATTTGTCATAAATATTTTAAAAAAGAATTCAAAGAAGCAAAAATTTTGCAAACAAATAATATCAAATTATTTGTTTCTGGTAGCTAAACTGATCAAAAGTGATAAAAAAAATCAATAGGGAAATTGAAGTTTTCTTAAACAAACATTTATGAACAATTTTTTATTATTTGTTTTTTTTTTTTTTTGCCATTTTGCTTTTAAAATAACTCCAAGTGAATTTGCCTCGACCTAAGATGTTTTGTCAGAAATCCACATTTTCTCTTCTCCTGCTGCTGTCGTTTTTTAGCATAAACAGTTACAGGTTTATACAAGTACTAGAATCACCAACATGACAACAGCAAAAACTAAAGTTACAACTGTAAACAAAGGAAACAATTTAAGGACGTCCTTTCTCTTTCTCTTTTTATTTTTCCAATTTTTTTTTTAACACATAAATTTATAAGTTTAAGCAACTACCTTAACAACTTTACAATTTTTGATTACATACAACTAATTGAAGAAAAGCAATTTGTACTTTCTCTTGCAAGCTCTAACAAAAACATTAATACGCAAGTAAAACATCTTTCTCCTCATTAGTCAGAGTGCAATAAGAACTTGTCACTGAAAGGCTGGTAATTTAAACGGAACGGAACTTATTTTTCTTCAGCATTTTTTTTTTTTTTGTTCTTAGCATAGCAATGTGGCGTGAAAATTTAAACTATTATTTTATTTATTATTTTTTGTTTGTCTGTATAACTGTTTCGTTTAAACTTCTGTTTTAAGCACGGCTTCCTGTTCGAGATTTCGTGCGAAAAGCCGCTCAAAATTCTGCTTAAAAGAAAACAAGTAAAACATAAAGTTGCCGAAGTTGTGTTGTAATCATTTTGTAAACAGTTACTTAACGTTAATGACAGCATGTTTGATTACATGAAAATATTTGCTGCAACTTGAATGAGAACAGCAATTATTTTGCATGGAATTGTCACCAATAACACCAACAGCATCCTAAAGGGCATTAAAATGAAGCTTTCTTCTAAATCGTTGTATTGGCAGCACTAGCTGGTTATCAAATTTTTTAATATAATAAAAAAAATTTTTTCTTTATATAAAATGTGGCCCTGCAAACAAATTTGTGATTTTGCATTTTTCAAAAGTTGACACTTGAATAAAAGGAAAAATCAAATATATTTACATTTTACAATTCCAAAAATGTGCGTTTGTCAGTATGTTTATTGGTGATAAGTATAGAACACATGGAGATTTTTGAGGATAAAAATTTTAAGTCGTAACATATTTGGGACCTTAACACTATTAAATATTTTAAAACTCTCAAAGCAAAAATTGTACTTTTCCTTTGTTTTATTCATTTTTCTTTCACTACCGCCTTCACACTTTTTTACAGAAACACTCTCTTTAAATGTTAAAATTCTGAAAAGATATTAATATCTAACACTATCATTTTCTATGATTATCATGGATGTTTGTATATTTGTGTGCGTCTTATTTAGTTTTCTACGTAAACATAAACTTGTTGATGTCTACATTAAACATAAACACAATGTTCTTTTCATAGAATGGTTTAATTTTTATTACGGTAAGTTTATATCTTTTTTCTTTTTTTTTTCTATATGTTGCCCGTGTAATTTCAGGTGGTTGTGGTTGGATATGGAACATATGTAAATAATTTTTTAAAGAAATACTCATCATATTCATGTGTAGTAAGCGGTATGTATGTAGTAATAAATAATATAAATGTTTTTAATATATAATTTATATAAAAAATAATATGTACGATTAAATAAGAAATATTAACAAATGTTAAGTAAAGAAAAAACAAAAAGAATTATGATTTATTTCCTATTTTATTACAAAATTATAGTTTCAGCAAGACTTTTACCTAAACTTTTAATGAGTTTTACAACACAATTAAATTGTGAGTTTTACAACACAATTAAATTAAATTAAAAATTCGTTTTTTGACCAAAAAATTCAACTATTGTCTTTAAAATTCAGTTTTTTGCAATAAAATTCATTTTTTATATGAAAAACTTTAAACCCATTTATCTCGATAAATATTCGTCCTAGTAGAAAACAATCTCTTAAAAATTTTAACTAAATTTATTTTGCACAATTTCAGCACTGCTTCACAAAATTTTGCTTCCATCATACTTAACTGTTTTGGCTGACTAACATTCTGTATGTCTAGTATGTAAACTAAGATATACTTTCGCTTTATTATGATCGTTCCAGCTTAGTTTTATAAGTTTTTCCAAAGAGTTTTTATCCATGAAGCAATCCTTGACTACCACTTTCGTCCCTCAATCACTTTTTAAAAATTAAAGGACAGTCAGGCATGTCACAGAACTCAATTCCGATCGAAAGTGGTTTCAAAAAAATTTTTTCGAAATGAAACCACTTGCAAATTTCAAAGTGGAATTTAATTACTTTAAAATTTTGTTATTTGCGGTTCTTAAATTTACAATTATAATGTGTCCTAATGTGGCCTTGTTGTTTACTTTGGTGTGCAAAATATTGCCACATTTAAATTAAATAGTGGAGATTCAATACTTTTCAGAAATAAACAAAATCGATCGGAATTGTTAATACGAAATTAAAACCATTTCGATCGTAATGTGTGATGCGCCTAAATATTTCTTGTGGTTAAATGTGATGGTTTGTGTGCTTGAAGAGAATTTGCAGGTAAATTAATTTTTTCTTCTCTTGTTATTCTCATATTTCATATCATTCCTTTTTCGGGGGTAGTCTGTTTTTCTAAAATTTCAATTTTTATCCTTTCAGCTGTTTACATATCAGCGCGACGATAATAAGATAAGAATGATAATGGACTCATTAAGCAAATTTTTTTATTAGTAAAGTAAAACAATAAAGAAACTGAAATTGAGACTTTATATATATGTAAAGATCGTTACGAAGACAGTGTTTTGCCATATATAAACTGGATGCACAGGCTTCACTTGAAGAAGCCAAAGGTGAAATATTTTTCTTAAATATATGATTGGCCGAAACATTGGAAACTATCATTAACAGGGCAATATCGGTAAAAACCTTTTGAATATCCAAAAATTGTTTAAAATGAAATAATTTTAAAAATAGTATGCCAGGCTGATATTTTAAGGCATCTAGGCATGAACTTCTAAAAATATTAACTAAATATACGTACACAAAATCCATTCGATTGCTGCTTATGTTTCGTCTTATTTACAGAAGATAGTGGCCCGTAAGGAAGGCAAACTGTCTTTACTTAGAGATATAAGTTATTTAAATTTACCTTGGTCATATGTCCAATTGTGAGCCAAATATCTCACGAAATTTTATTTAATTTGTCGTTTTACTATTTTGTACTGTTTTAGAAAAAAAATCGATATAAGAAAAGGAAGAGAGAATATTTTAATTTGTCAGATACACTTAAAATCACTTTAAAAACAATGCGTCTATAATTAAGAAAACTATATTTTTCAGTTTATTATTCACTACTACAAAACTCAAATCTTCCACAATGCATTCCTATCAAATACCACATTTTTGGCATAATTTTTTTTTTGGAAATTAAATTTTTTATATATATTTTTTTGCAGTAAATTGATTGAAAAAAAACCACATTACGCTTCAAATATTTTTCTAGTTCTTTTTTAATAAGTCGTAAGAGTTTTCTTATGTTCATTTAAAAAATAAGATAAGTTTGATAAGTAGAGATATCTTAAGAATAAAAGTGCTTGTAGATCATTTACAACAGAACTATAATACTAAACAAATGCATTATTATATAAAAAAAATAGAAATTTGTATGCTTACAGCATTTTGATTGGTATGTTATTAGATGTGTGTAGATTTCATTAGTGGTAATTATTCTAAAAACTATTTATAAAAAAATATTTATAATAAATAAATACAATGACATTCATTTACAATTTATTTAAACACATATTTTGTATCGTAAGCTTTATTTTTATTCATTATTTAATTACAAAATTGCACTCTTTTCAAACAATAAAAAAAACTACGTTTAATAATTTTTTCATATTTATTTGCAGCCAAAGTAAAAAGGCGTTTAAGTGATGCATTCAAAAATTGTTCCTTTAAAAATTTATTTTAAAATTAAAAAGAAATATTATTTTAAAATTATTGAAATTTTTTTCCTGATTTGGCTATTTATATGGACGTATAAACGCAATATTTTGATTACGGTTTCAAAATTCATCAATAGAAAATGTAACAAAAAAATTAAACAGTAATTTGTAAACAAAAATATACAAAAAATATTTTATAAATTGAAAAAAAGCTGAATATGAAAACTGATTGGCGCTGTATAACAAAATATTATATAAGAAATAATAGATTGTTAGATAATTGAGGTAATTTAGTGTAACTGATATAGTCTTGTTATCATTTATCTTATTAAATCAAGTAATTTAAGAAATATATATAAATTAAGTAAAAGTTTAATTTTCAGAAAAATATAACTTTAAGTTGATATGATTTCTTTGAATTAATTTATTTATAACTCCCAATTTACTAGGAAAAACTATAAAGAAAATGTTTTATTAATATTTTTTTCAATTATGTGAAAATAGCTATATTTTTAATACTAACAACAAGGTCATTAAGTTTAAAAAAAAATTAATAGTTTAAAATTTTAATTTTTGTTTTTATGTTTCCATGTGTCCCCAATTTTTCCTCAAATTCTTGGCTTCGACAGAGCTGCAAGTATTTGTTATGCACTAAGATGTTACTTAGTTAAAATATTTATATAATTTTTTTGTCTGTATGTTGTTTGACCAACTGCAGTAAAATTGTAAAAAATTTTAATTCTAAAACATAAAGTGTAAATAAAGCTTATCATTATTTTCTGAATTTTGTACGAAATATTGTTAAAATCCGATGCAAAATAATTTGAGCGAAGTAAACAAAAAATATTATTGCTGAAACAATGTTGCTTTTCACTTTGTTTTGATACAAAATGTTTCTAGATGTATAATTATTATTAGCAACATATTTCTGGCAACAATTTTGCTAAAACAGGAAACTTCATCAGCATACAAAAATAATGTTTGTCATTCTATCTCCACTGTTGCCCGAAATATCTTTAATTGCCTGAAGCAAAATTTTTATTACATTTTTAAGAACAAAGCGAAAAAGCAAAGAAACTTTGTGTTGCCTTTGACTTTTTTTCAAGAAACTATCTATATAATACATATTTCGCTTGATGTTTGGAAGAGATTTTACAACAAATAGCAGCTTATTGCACTTTACTAAACAAACATCTATAAGCAAAAGCCAAGTATAAGATTTAGTCTACTAAAAAAATCACCTCAAAAGCGCTATAAGAGCAATAGCGTCCAATATAAGATTGTTACAAATGTGCTGGTGCCGAAGTGTGTATGTATTAGTTTCTGTCATCTATTTCTTTCTTAGTAATTTCCACGAAAGCAATTTTAAAATAATTTAAAATGTTGCAGAAATAGTGCTCTGTTTTACTGTTGAAAACATATGAAATGTTTATAGCAACATTTAATCAAAGCTGTGAAATAATGCAAATGGGCATTATTTTATTCGGAATTTTTCAAACAACTGCTGATCATATATTTCTTGCTTACATTTTTAAAACAATGTAGTATACATGAAAACAATAAAGCGTTAAATTCTTCTAAATCGCGAGATAGTCGTTACATTTTAAATGTCAAATTTTCACATGAAATAATTAATGTTGCTTAAAATTTTTTAAATTCGAACAGAATACCAGGCTCTAGCAATTATTTGTGTAAATATCAATCAATTTAAATTTTCGCATAGTAATGCTTTTGTTCAGATACAAAAGATGAAAGCTACAAGTTGCAGCATCATTGAGTATTGTAACCTGTTAGTTTGCCTTCACTTTTCATTTTTGGCTTTGTTGAAGCACCGTTAAATAAATCACTATCCACTAAATTTAAATATATATATAACCTTTTAAATTCCTATAAACAAATTTTTAATTTTACTTTTTCAATAAAATCATGATAATTTTTGCAAAATAAATTAAGTTGCCTTTCTTAAAAAAAATATGAAAATTTAATGTTAAACCCACTAATAAAACAATATTTATGCTATTGTAAAATAAAAAAATAAAAAATTCACACATAATTAAGTTAAAAAATAGCAATATTTATAAATTTATATTAATATTAAAATATTAAATTAATTTTAAAACTGTATATTTACAATTATAAAACAAATGTGAGTTCGAGTTTATTAATCTAGCAAAATTAAAAATATACAAAAAATAAGAAAAACGTTTACAGTTAAAACACCCAAAAAAAGGGGAGGTAAAAATTAATGTACTCGTATTATATTCCAATGGAACTTCAATAAACAACGACATTAGTTCTTAGTAAAACTAAATAAATAAAATATTAAAAGAAAAATTAAATTTAATTCTCTTAAAAATTTATATGAAAGTATTTAAAAATATATAATAAACTTGGCAGTAAATAGTGTTAAAAAAATCGAATAAAAATATATATCTCTTGCATGTAGCAAATAAAATGTCCAAATATATGGACGTAATAAAACTGATTTAATAAAAATAGTAATAAAGAAATATTTTAATAAAGGATTATTAATAATATTAAAATAAAATAATAATTGTCTTTTACTCGGTACGAAAACAATGTTTAAAAAAAAATTAAACAATCTAAAAAAGTTATGGGTGGTAAAAATGGTCCATTACTTAAAATATCTGTAGAAGCTGAATACTATCCTGAGTTTTTACTTTGTTTTACTTAATTTGTTTTTATTTGGTGCTGCTTAATTTTCAACGGTTGAAAACAAAACAGAATTGAACTATATACCGTGGCAAAAAAAACGAAATGATAATACAGTTGAAAGTGATAAGATATAGAATAATTCCCTTTGCAGCTTCACATTAATGGTTTATTTTCTTGAGCAAGTTATCCTCTTCAGCAAATTGCTTTTAAGTGCACATTTTTTTTTTAATTCTCTTTAAAAGCTTTAGCAAGTTTCATTGCGTCCTTAAACGATAAAACTTTTACCTTCATCAGAATTGCTACATTTTACTTTTAATATTTTTTTAAACGTACACAACGATCGTAGACAAAACAACGGGCTTGTTCGGAAGTGCATCATTGCGCTGCATCTGATGAGCATGTGTGGTTAGTCTGCGTTGCCGTTACAAAACAGCTGATGATGATGCTCATTTAATGCGCAGGCAAAAAGAAATTGTAATTTGTTTTTATTTTTTTTCTTATTCAGCACATGCCGTTTTGCTATTTAGCTTGCGTCATGAAAATGTCGTCGTGTAAATTTGCTCATAAGTAATAAACAATTTTGTGAAGTTTTTTTTTATTTTCAATTTGTAAAAATTCACAGAATGTATTTGCTAGCAACATGTTTCTGGCAACATTTTTTTTAATATAAGCTGAAATTATTTCCAACGGAATGATAAAAAAGCAAAGCAATGTACAATGGGTACTTAGTAAAAAGAGAAATATTAATAATTCTGTAGTCTTTAAGCGGCTAGACAGAGCCATATTTAAGCTTAAGCTTTAGATGTAAACGCTATTCTGCTTAGAGACTCGGCGTCGCGAGATTTTGACAAAACACAACTCTGCTGTATGAAAATTAAATCCATTGTCAAATTCTTATTTCTTTCCGGATTTAGGCAATTTCAAATTGTGACGATAGCTCTTGTCAAGCTCAAAAAAATATATGCATTATCTTTAATAGCTTAAGAGATGTTCAACTTTTTAAAATAAAAATTTAATTTTGTTGTACAGTTATTTTGTATTTTTTTGCTTTTACGTAAAAAAAAGCTTTTTATAGCATCTTTTTTAGTTCAAAAGTTATACGAAGGTATGTTAAAAAATCGTTTTTTTTTCTTTTTCTTGCGAAAAAACTGAATCTGTTCCTTGATAGTAAATCAAAACTTATAACCAAAACTATAAAATGTTTATACTTCTATTTAATATTAAATTAAAAATAAATTTTAAAGTCTATTTAATTTTGGTCACATTGATTTCCGAAGAAGATGTTTTTCTCTAGATTTTCTGTCATGGATTGTACAGAATTCAAAGACTAATAAGATCTGCTATGAATAATCCAATATGTTATTTCTTACCATGGAATAGTAATTTTACTCCTAGATTCTTGCGACAAATGCAGAAAAAAAGAAAGCTTAAATTTTGGGATATTTTAAGATTTATTTACGGGATTTTAGGTTTTGAATTATTCAATGTTCTTATTTTTTTTTTTTTTTTTTTTGTGGTAACCTATGTTTTAAAGATTACACATAAGCAAGTTCAGTATTATTTTCATTTGTTTAAGCTTTCGATAAGATAAATAAATATGGTAATAATTTCCTTCAAAAATATTACCCAAATGTTTCTTTACTTATTGGGTAAAGCTCGTGAAAAGGAGGCAAATATAATTTTCTCTCATAAAGAGACAAAATTGTATAAAAATACGGAAGTGCAAAACTTAAATTTTAATCACAAAATAAAAAGGCAAAGTGTTTCGACTGCTTCAATAAAAAAAAATAATTTCAAAAATCTAAAAAAAACAAAAAACAAATTTTTTGCGTTTATCAGCTCGCAAAGAAACATATTTAGGAATTTCTGCACATTTTGCAGATAAATTTAAATATAATTTCCTCGATATGTGTTGTTTGAATGCTTTGTCCGTCTTTGATGGAACAAAATTATTCAAATAATTTGGAATGCTGTTCCTCTTTTGGCATTAAAAAATTTCAGAAAGATCCAACAAAAGTGATTCTTCTAAGTCAGAATCATGTTCAATAAGGTCTAGGATGGCGTCACAATCACTAGAATCAATTACACTCTCCACCAAATCTTCTCTTCTATATTTGTCATTACAAACTTTCTTTTATACTGGAATAACCATTTTACCAATTTTCAATATCGCTAACGACTTTTTTATTTGTTTTTTTTTTTTTTTTGTTTATGTTTTCTAGCTGTTTTACAAATATAAATAACTTGCACGAAGAAAAAGTTTGGGCTGTTTCGTGCAAGAAGAAGAGGAACTTTATTCTCTCAAAACCGCTCTCATTTACCCAATTTTTAAGTACGGGAACGCTTTTCGTGCACATTGGGATCCCATGGGATCCCAAAAAAGAGTAAAGAAACAGCCCTATTTTATTATTTAAATGAATATTTTAATTAAAAAAAGATTACAATTAAAAAAATTGGAAAGTATTAGACTGAAGAAAATTCTCGGATATTTTTCACTATTTGAATTTTAGATTTTATATTTATTTTCCAAAAAGTTTTACAAAGGTGAAGCTTAACCACTAATAAATCACTATTAAAAAATATATCCATAAGATTAAAATGTACAAAATTTTATTCTAAACTAAAAGCAAAATTAAAAACTTATAATTGAAAAAAAAACAAAACATATTAAAGTTCTATAGAATTTTTGCTTTTACTAAAACTTTTAGCAGTTTTTATTGTTGTTGTAAACATTCAGATTAAAGATTAACTTTAGTTTTAGTTTTATTTTCAAATGAAATTATAATCACTTAAATCGTAATAATATATAAAAATAAAAAATTAGAGCAGACAAAAACAATTGAGCATTCAAACAACTCATGTGTTCACTACAGCTCATCTAAAGCCAAACACAAAAACAAATTGATAACAATATTGACATTTATTTCACAAATAATCAGAAACGAAAAAAAAAACAAACATAATTTAAATCATGTATATTTCACTATACAATTATAAACAACATATTTTTTAATAGATATTACTGATGATGAATATTTTGAAATATATTTTATAGTTTTATTTAACTGCATCATACTCTTAATCCCTCTTAAAATAATTTACACATTTAAATGCTAGATTTTGAAATATATTGAAATTGATAGAAATAAGCCATTTGAAAAGCTTAAAATTATTATTCAACATAATATTTATTATACATGTAAAATAAACACATAAAATGAGCAAAAGGAGCGAAATAATAAAATATAAGCAGAATATTCTAAAAAAATCTTCCACGAATTATGCATTCAAAATAGAAAGTTTAATTTGTACAAAAATGTGATGTGCAGTAGCATTAAAATTGCACTAAAAATTAATTTCCACTGATACTGCAATTTAATTTTCATAACCAGTAAATTTCAACTGATTACCAAAGAAACAAAAAATTAATAATCAGAAAAGTTTTCTGAAATCTTATTTGCATTATTACTGATTACTGCGTCTTTTTGGTAAAATTTACTTCATTGTCAGTAAAAATCTTTGGTTACTGAAATTTATTACGAAATTAAAATAAAATGCAGTGTGTCCATATATGAATTTGCAGTTGAAGATCCAGGTTTTAAGTTTATTACAATGAAAAATTTCATTCCATTCTGTTTGAACTAGTGATATATATTCATTTATGTAACATAGTCATTCCTACTAAGTTAGTCAAATATCAATAAAAAAACGAGGCAACATTTCAAAGATTAATGCGTCTTAATATGTCATGACACTATTTTTCAAATGTTAAAAAATATTTTTTGAAAAATAATAAAATCAAGTACACAACTATTTGACTTGTTGAATTGTGCATTAATTTGTTTGAATTACACATTTTTAGAAATTTTTAATTTACATCAAAATAATAATTAATTTAATATAATTATTTATAAATTTACAATGTGGTCTTCCTCAGCTACTAAAGGTACCTAGAAGACTTCATATTGTATTGATGTTCATAAAAGTAAAAAATTTGAAGACCCTGAGTGTAAAGTTAAAAAAATAAGAAATTAATATTTTGTTATTAGAAAAACATTATTTTTTTCGCGAGGGGTTAATAAAACCTGTTGCTAGATTACTGCCAAACACAGTTAAGAAATATAGCAAAGTTTGAAGTAGCTTACTGACTTGCTGAAGTTTTGGGGCACAAAAACATTAAACACCGAACTCACCAAACCGACTATCGGGTGTACTACCTTTTGATAGTTGAAGCGAACCTATAATGTCAATTATTCGTATTTTTAACCGACTTTAAAAATAGAAGGAGGTTATCAGTTTATCTGAATGTTTATTATTTTAGTGCTCGCAGAAATCTGCTATTTCTAAACCGATTTAAGAATTTTTTTTTATTTGAAAGGGTATGCCAGCAGATTGCTTCAGTTCTAAAAACAGTTCATAATACTTAGAATTAACATGCATAAGTATTCAAAATATTAATTAAAGGGTGCCGCAATAGCGTATTTAATATGATTTATATGGCCACACTTTGGCACAGTTGTAGACAGACTGTTAAAATTTACAAAGATCCTGCATTGCTAAGTCCCCAACAATAATAAGTGCAAAATTTGGATTTGGAAATTAAATGGTATCCAAGTAGTAGTTTCTGTAATTAAACGTATGTAGCTAAACTTTTAAAGCGTTGTAGACAGGTAGCTGAAATTTACACGAAGCTTGTATTGAACAAGTCTACAATTTGAATTTTGAATTAGGCAGAATGTTGTTTAGTTTTTCTGGTAAAATAAAAAGTACAAGTGTTAAAAGTTGATTTAAATTTGATGTATATGGTCAAACTGATGAACAGTTGTTCTCAGATAATTAAAGTTTACAAAGAAACTGTATTCCTAAGTCCGCTACAATAACAAGTACAAAACGTTAATGTGGAAATAAAAAAGGTTGTTCCAATAGTAAATGTAATTTATTTTAAGTGTTCAAACTTTTAAACCGTTTTAGATTAAATCTGTTTTAAAGTCGGTTGTTTTGCATGTACAGTTCAAAAGGTCTTTATTTGTCGCTCGGGATTCTCTTCGATAGCTGTGTGATTCTCTTCGAAAGCTCGTTTAGTGGATTATACTAGCTCTTTGTACCTGTCTAGGTCTATTTTAAGGTCTTTTAAGTTAAGGTATAATAGATCATGGCTTTGTTCGCTATGGGGCTCCTCTTATGACATGTGAGAAATCTATTTAATCAGTTTGTATCTAATAGATCAGGAGATATCTAAATTTTATGTATCTTGAGAATCTGGTTTTGTTAACATCGGTTGTCATCCACCTTTTCTCTTTTTTTAATATATAGAATATTCCACCTTTTACCCATCTAACTTTATTTAAAATTTTATTATAATCGCTACAGACAAAAAATTCCGTTTTCCCCCTTTTTATTGCATATGAAAACAGATATAGATGAGGACCTAACTATGTTTCGAATTTGGTTGAAATCGATTATCCAACACTTTGTTAAAATTGATTCAGATGCATGAATTAACGCGCTTTCCTTTATAGTTCCTCCTGCTCCGCTGTTTGAAAATATAAATACCCCATTTTTTTATGAGGACAAATATCTCCCTGTGTTTCAAACTTCATTAAATTCGATACCGTTGTTTAACTGTGATTGATGCACAAACAAACTAAAAAATAAACAAATAAACTTACAGAGAGACTAATAATGTAAATTATATAAAGATTGGGCATATTATGGAGTAACTTATCCTCACAAAGAAGAACAAGAATATTATCTAAAATTTACTATGACTATGAAGATGACCAACAATTTAAATAATATTGAATCATATCAAACACTTGTTTTATTTTTTAACATTTCTTCACTCCCACCTGCAGGGATTTCTTAAATTGTGAGTACAGGTATTTAAATTTAATAAGTTTAATTTTTACTTCTTATTTCGTGACTCTTCCCCTGAATAGATTCTTATGTTTGAAGCCAATCGTGTCACAAAACTATGTGAGTCTAGCAAAATTTAAGTTAACGATGTCTTGTGAAGTATACATTCGCTTTCAAGTAAAGCTGTCATTAGCTGTGGCTCGGAGGATGAGGAGGAGACCGTGCTGCACCTCCTGTGCCACTGCTCATCCCTGGCCCGAAGGAGATTTAGAATTCTGGGCTGTCCTTTCTTCGGAACTCTTACGCAGCTATCACCTCACTGTATAGGGGACACAGCGAAGTTCATCTGGGAATCTTCATGGTTCTCAATTGGGTTAGGGGAGCCGCGCCGTCTTCCTTGTAGTATCATAACGAGCGATTCGATTGTGCTCAAGTGAGCTTCGTCGTGAGAGGCTGCCACTCCTAACTAACTAACTAAAGCTGTCATTACAAAACTCAATGACTCTGTTCACTTTATTTTCTAACCGCCTTTTTTCTTTTACTTGGATTTACCGACACATTTCTTAAAGCGTTTTCGGCGGTTTTAAGCTTAAATAAACTTCAGATTTCTAATTGGTATTTTTAATACATAAACTTGTAAACAAATTTTTAACTAAAAGTATCATTTTAAACTTTGAGACTATGTTGAACGAACGAAAAAAAGCGACCTTATCATTTTGGAGTGTATTTATATGCGCTTACGAGTAGAGCGCACTCACAAAATTACATGAACTCAAATTTACAAAAAAAATTATTTTTAAATAAAATTAAAATAATTATAGAAAAATATATTATATTGTTTTAAATTTATTGTTAAGCATTTTATTATGTAAACAAAACCAAATAAATTATTATACAACAAAAAAAAAAACAAATAATGAGAAATTATTGTAAAAAATTTAAAAAAAATTTAAATTTCAATAAATTTAAAATTAATTGATACAACAAAGCAATTATTTTGTTTTCTTTTTGTGTGTATTTATATAGCACATGTATAAACATAAGTATGTTTGAAGCAACAAAAAATTTGGTAATTAAAGTTCAATTGTTTTTAAATAATTACATTATTATAATTATAATTTATATTATTATAAAAAAGGGACATTATTCGAAACATCTAAATAGATTAGACCCATACAATTTGTTGGCCCTCATAAATTATTTGTTATGTCAAAGTAGATTTTTTTCGTAAAAAGAATGTCATAAAAAAACGTTTAAACTTGAAAAGGTTGAAACTTTTAAAGGACTTTAACCCTCTTCAAAATAAACAAAATTGTTTTCAAATGCAAATTCCACTTCAAAATATTTTGTTTTTTAAATTAAAAATAAGAACAAATTTAAAATTTAAGAAAAAGTATTTATTTTGTCAAGGTATATTCTTCTAACTGTATTATTCCAAACACCTTAACTTTCGCTTTATAGTTATCTAGAAACAACAAAAAGAATAAGTAGCTCAAAAATCACAAATATTTCCATTACCTTTTTTGGACTTATATTTTAAATATGTTTTTAAAAGCTTTTTGATTCTACTTAAGTTTTGCTATTAAAAACGGAGTAAGTCTAAATAATAAACAGTACGATACATTGACCGTCCTAATAAAATTATTAAAAATTTTATTCCATTTGATTAGTTACAACAAATCTGTGCCCACACGCACTGACAACTTAACTTGTTTTTTTTTTTTAATTTTTGACAGCATTTTTAATTTAAATCAGGGATTATCGGCTTTAGCTATTTAGATTTTAAGGTAAATAATACTGGTTTAAAGCTATAAAGATTAAATTTAACTTGCATTACAGATTTAAATGATAGAAGTATAATATTAGCAATAACTCAATTTGTTCCAAGTCGACTTTAGCTGTTATTGCTTGTGGACACAGAAATAAATAGTTGTTTTAATTGATTAAGAAATTATTAAAAAAATATATCATCGAATTTTCACTGGTTTTAGGCATTCATTTAAATACCAAGCCGTTTTGTTAATGTAATACCATGCTCGCCAATGACAAGCTACTCATTTTTCTCTCTCTTGCATGTTTTTTATCTTCTTTTTTTTTTTTTTTGGTGTCTAATAAATTTTTGAACAAAAAATTTGGTGCTCGTTATTGTTTTTGAATTATTTAAATTTTTTTTTACCAATTTCATAGATTCTGCGTTCCGCTATTGTAAAAAACTTTTGCAAGAACATTTAAAGAGTATCAACATTTGAGTGCCTAATTTTTCATGATCATTATCGCCTTCTTCTTGTCATTTTTATTGCCATGCAAAAGTGCACATAATTGCAAGAAATGCAGTCAAGCCAAAAAATTTTTGTCCGCCGGCCACAGCCCGCTATCTCTGAAACTGCTATAGGTAGACTTAAAAATTTCCCACATAAGGTGATTACGTGTATTACTATAAAGAGGGTTCCAAAAAAGACGTGATATTAATAAATAAAAATATTGTTATTTTAACTGTAATATGTCTGTCTATCACAGTGGCAATAGCAAGCAGAAAAAAAATAAAACTTTAAATTAAAGGGTGTCCCAATAGTGTCATGAATTTTAAGTACGTAGCCTTGATTTTAAACCATATTACACTACAAGTATAAGTACATTTCTGTCCGCTATTAAAGCAAGGACAAAAATTTTAGTTCTTTAACCGTAATAACTTGAGGAGTGAATAATAAATTTAAAAATTTATGGGTGTGAACTGCCATTTATGCTTAAAGATAAAGTATAAAATAATGAAAAACAAATCTAATGAAGGGTGTCCTGATAGTAACGTAATTTTGGCGTAAATTTTCTTGTCTCTTAATGAGCTAAAAAAATTTAAATACACCAATCGATCAGACATAGTTTCGAAATATTTGCTACTAAAAACCGACTAGTTCGGTTTATGTCCTTTGCGGCAGCGCCTGCCTCTAATTTTTCCACATCATTTGGAACAATAAAGTAACTCCAATAAAAAAAAAAAATATATATATATATATATGGGTCGATAGAGGTAAAGAAAAAAAAAAATAAGAAAAAACATCCAATCACTAAATTGGCGCTCGTCCATATTTTCTGAGTTATGAGCCTCGAAGTTTTCATATAAAAGTATGATTGTCATGTCAGTATGGGTATCATTTAAAAGCTTTTGAAAACATCTTTCAGGAAATACTAAAATTTATTTAAAATGCTTAACTCATTAGGAGCCAATGACATTCTAATGTAGAATAACAAACATTACTTCATTTTTTTAGTCATATTAAAATTAAAAATTCTCCGTCACCGAAATATTTTTAAGTTTTTCTTTTTTTGATTGAAGTTACTTCACAAAACTAGTTTTACAAACATGCTAAAGGGTTTATAAGATTCGGTATTGCCGGATGTAGCACCCTTATTTGTTTATACTCGAGTCTCCATTGGGATCTATGATTAAGCTTTCGATCTTCTGTCTAACAGACCAGCAACAACTTATATAACGCAGCCCTCTTTTATTCTTTCGATGAAGCGCACTGTGATATATACCAGTATGCTAAACTTCAACACATATATGAAAAATGGTTGGACAATATTCAAAGGTAGGTGATAAGAAGACAACTAGAAACACCTCAAAGGTAAAATTTACAAAACTGAAAATTTTCCTTTAACAAGAAATTAAAAATATTATGAAACCTGCACTCATAGTATAAATAAATAAATCACAATTTTTTCAATATAGAAATATTAACATCGCAATTGCTTAAAATTTTTATTGTTACAAATGTAAAATATGACATGTTCATTTTTATCCATTAAACAAAAATTAATTCTTGTTGTAAAGCGTTTAAAATTTACATAAACAGCAATTTAAAGTAGCGTTCTAAACTAAATAACAGGCAGCTGAAAAATCTTAAAACTTTAAAAATCTTTTAAGAGATTTAACTAGCCAACACGTGTGACTATCAGTAGATGTATCTACATAAACGAACTTTACTGTTGAAAAGAAACGTATGTGGATGTTTGTGTTGCTTTTTAAAGTTTCTTATTCATATACATACAATTTTAATATGATTAAATTAAGCATCTTAAACTTTTTCACAAAATGCTATTACGTCAACAACAAAATTAAGTTTTTGGCAAATCTTATCAGAAAATCTTGAAGCAAACTTTGTTAAACATTCATTTCAAAAAGGGTATTTCTGGCGCGTGTGTTATGTGATATAAAACAAACAAGAAATCCTTAAACCCTAAAGTTTAAAAAATATTAAATAAAAGGTGTTACAAAATTTATGCAAAATTTTAGGTTATTGCAACCTATAAAATTTTGCCCTTAAATTTTGATTATTTTTTTACCATTTTCCATTAACATTGGTTTTTGTTTCTTCAATTGACGTATGGTTGCAGGCTTAGAATTTTAAATACAGGTAACCCGCATACATGGAAATGTAATGCCCTATTCATAAAGCGATTTCAGAGTTTTAAATCCATATGGTAATTCCATATTAATATCATTTAAATTAATCACAATTAGCACAGTTTCATAGCACTGTCTGCAACACCAGTAACAGCTATAGAATCTATGCCCAAAATTAACGCTATATGGTGTCACATTCAGAGTACATTTGCTTAAGACAATATGATTTATTATTAAATCCTCAAGATTAGCATTTTGGTAACAAAAGTAAAAAATTCACTTCGAAAATTTTTTTTAATATTTCTTTCATAGTTTTAACAACAAAAACGGGCTTCTACCTCGTTTAATTTCTCGTTTCTACTCGCACCAAATGGCCGTACATTTAAGATAGGAATATGAATTTTTGGCCACCAGTTTTTTTTTTTTTAAATTATTTAAAGAAAAATAACAACTTAAGTCCACATCATATTAAAATAATAATATTTAAATAAATAAAATATTTAAATCACTTACATATGCATAGGAATTCAACATTTATCAACCCTTAAGCCAGAAACTTAAAACATAAAAAAATCTACACATGTGTAGTCTGGAAGCGAAAAAAAGATTTATTACCACAAAACAAATTTCTGCCATTATTTTAAGCAAATTTCCTGAATATTTTACCAGCGCGAAAGTGATTGCTTATTTTTCAGGTTTAATATTTAAAGAAGTGTCTTTTACGTTTTCAGTCTTTAGCTTTGTATTCGTCCTCGAGAACAACTACTAGACGCCGTATTTATCCTACTTCCGAAATTGAAGTTTAAGCCATATTTAAAAATCAATATTTTGATAAAAATCTATAGAGGAGTTTAATATAAATGATCCTTAGAAGGTGTAAATACAAAAAAATATTAACTTTTTTCTAAACCAATAAATCAGCACTACTACTACTGCAACTTACAATATTAAAATGTGCATTATTTCCTCCTAATTTCTAAGTTAAGAATCTAACAATAACTTTAAATAATTTCAATATTTGTTCTTTTCTTTCCGTTACACTATTCTCGCGGCATTTTAAAAGTTTGGCGACAATAAAAATTATATAGAGTTGTTTACTAATAATCAGATGCTGTTTGCTTGGCAACAAACAAATGGAAACATAACAAAAATACAACATCGAATACCACTAATGCAATCTGCAAACTAGCTTTTAGTTCATAATTAAATACTTGTTATCTTCATACATACGACTATAGAGAATTACAATTTTATCTTAATGCGTGCGGTCGGAGTAAAATTTTTGCTCTAATGTCTTATCTAATGTCTAATCGTTATAATCGTTAAATAGCATACAAAAAATATATGTTAATAAATAAGATGTTTTTTTAATTTAAATCTAAAATAAAATAGATTTTTTAAAGTCGATTAGCCAAAAATAATTTAGAGAACTTTAGCAAGCTTTACAACGCATCACACAATTTTTTTCTTGAAAAGTGTCATCCTACACACTTTTATGTTGGTTTTGAAAAATGTATTTATATGAAGTCCTTGAAATTGTTTTCATTTTCAGAATTCTAAGATCTGTTCATAATATATCTAAATCATATTCTACTTTCAACCTCAATTTTAAAACGTATCTGTTTAAGGCAAAACATTATGAAAAACGGTTGCTCAGCCTACGAAAAATCCGAAAACAGTTGAATACTTAAATACTGCTTTAAAGTATGGAAGTTGATGTTATTCAAGCTGAATCCTGTTCTTTATAAGCAGTGATATATTTCAAATATTCAAGTGGACAACAGAACACTATCAAATAAATGTAACAAAAAGCTTTTGAGGCAATAAATTTTGTTTTAAATATTTTATCGAAAATTTCATGTCAAAAACTAGTAACACGGCTTGCATCAAGACTTATTATTTCAACTAAAGCAAAATCTTCCCAGAAACATTCACAATTTACAAGAAATCTTTTTAGTTATTTGTACGTTTTTTTTAAGAGAAGATTTCTGAATTCCGCCACAATCGATTGAAGCTTAAGCTTTACAAGGTTGTATACCAGAATCAATGCTGTACATCTGATATGTCAACTTGTATTCATGGCTAGACTTTTGATGACGACACAGCTTTCCTTAGTTTTCACGAAAACTGCCATGAAGCATACAGGTTTTTGCGGGAACATATTTCCTTGTTGGAGAAATGGTTTAAGAAATTGAAAAGTTAACACAGCAAAAGGGTAAACATTATCATAAAAAGTTCTTGCCATATAATGACTTACCTCTGTGATTGTCTCAGAAATTGATTATTAAAGTCTCATGCCTTGTTAGAATCATTAGCTTGGTAATCTTGTTGGAAAAAGCTTCCGCTAAAAATCCTTAATTCCACACTCGATAACTTTTTCTGAAATTTTTTGCTGGAAAGGTTAGTGAAGAAAAGTATACAGAGATAGCGTCAACTTTATGCCGATCATCATGTCCCTCCATTCGAGTAAATACCCCCAACAATATACAAACTCTCAGAAATCAAATACCTCGGCATTCATACGAACAGGCGTTTAAGTTGGAAAAGCCACTTCGAATCTGAAAATGAAGTTGAAAGCCAGATAAATGCTCTAAAATATTGCACAGTGGGGCAGAATCAAAATATTTGGAAATAACTCAGCCATTTGTAAACGGCTAGCATAATTAATGTGAAGTTTTACATGAGCAAAGCAGAGAAGCAATTTTACATAAGTTTTGAATCTGCGTACCTTCCACTTTCCAGTAAGGGCGCTATCTAGTCTCAAAATTGGGTACATCGCATTTCTTTAATTTTTGTCAAATTTTAAAACTTATACATGCTACTTAACGCCTAGACAACACCTACAAAATAGTGCTTTAATTTGCATGTCCATGTTGTGAAATAAACTAGTTGTAAGCATTTTAGTATTAAAATTTTGTTTATTCGATCCCTTGTCAAGCTTTTTCAAAATATTTGGTTCAAATTAAAATTTTAAATATTAAAAAAATTGAAAGACTATGTTTTTAATGACTTTAAAATTATTCGATTTTTTGGTAAAAAAATTATAAAGTTATTGCATTTTTGCCTATTTTAGCCTAAAAATGGCTATCAATATTATTTTTTTGATAAAAAAAAAATTTACTTCAGGAATATATAAAAACTTTTTATTCTTGTTCAACGTAACTGTGTACGTTTGCACCAAATTTTGTTTAAAATTGATTACTCTTATAAAAGAAGGAAGTCCTTAAATTTGGTTTATAATACATCAAAATTTTGAATTTACCCTACATTTCCTAAAATCCCAAAGCTGGGATCAAAAAAGAAGACTATTTTAAAAAAGCTATATATACTGAAAATTATTGCTGAAAGCATTTCATGAACCTTAGTCTATATGTGAACTTTAAGGGCAAAATGGCAAAAAATTACAATTTAGGAATCGTTGGTCAATATTTTGGTACTTGTATCCATTTAACCTTAATGCTGCAGGTTTTTTTTACCGCTTGATTTTAGTTGACAAACTACACACGCACGGAAAAGTGTATTTGATTAAATTTATTTATAAATTATGATTGATTTATTGCATATTTAATAATTTTACTTTCCTCAAATTTGATCGTTTCAATAACAATTTTTTGAAATTTCCGGAGACCAACAAAAAATATTGAAAAAATTTTTTTAATATTTTTTTTTCTAAACCTTCCTACGTGCAAAATTTTTTGTTTAATTAGCCTAGTCCTTTAGAAATGACTGAGATGATTTCAAAACTTTTTGCTTCTGCCTCACTGTGCATTGGCAGAAACTCTACATTCAAATGAGCCAAAATAAAATTCTACGAGTGATTACTGCAGTCTCCTTGTACATAAAATATTCATACTTCCATAAAAATGTAAAAGTTCCATTGGTTAAGTCCGAAATCGTACAACATGCAAAAATGCCAAGAAGCTTGAAATATACCCCAAACGACATATTAATTAATTAAATTAATTCATAGTATTATTTACACTCGACTAAGAACATGAGACATTACTTTTTTGATCGAAAACAAAAAAGATACCCAGCAAAAAATTTCAAAATAAATAATCGAGTGTGGAATTAAGCATTTTTGGTGGAAGTATTTCCCAACGGAATTACCAACCTAATGATTTTAACAAGGCATAAGACCTTTATAATCAATTACTGAGAATTGATTACATTGACTATTGCAGGAAATAATGATAATCATTAGTATGTATTTTGAGGTATTCTTTTTAACTTAAAGAACAAGTTTAACTACTGCTTCCTTTACTTGCGAACAAGTACTTTTTAAGGTAATGTCTAATTTTTTGCAGGGCATTTCCAAACGTACGAAGCAAATAAGTAATTATTATTTAGTTGAAGCCTGACTGGTCTTAATAAACTATATTTGAATAATTTTTGCTAGTTCAATACTTAGGCAGATAAAGTAAATAATTTAAAAATATATACAAAAGTAAATAAATTTAAACAAACAGCGTTTTATTTTATATTTTTATGAAAATAATTTTGTTTCTTTCATTATTTAATAAAAAAATTAAAATATTCTTCAACTTTTTTTCTCTATCTTTAGCTGTAACTTCTTTTGGAATCAAAAAAGAGTATCATTAATTATAAAATTATTTAAATTATAAATTAGTTTTGCACAGATTCTTTAAAAGTTTTGAAATGAAAATGTTTATTAGTTGCCAAATTTACATTTGTTTGGTTGTGTTGTTAACCTTCGTGGAAAAATCCTACTGGTGTTTTCAGATGGGTATTATAATAATCTAAATTGAATGATTTCAGTTGCTAATTACAGTCTACTATAATTATGCAGATTTGTGGCGATAATAAAATTGCAAGAAGATTCTTGTTAACTGACATTACAATTCTTGACACAAACTTACATACGAATGTACAACGTATCATATATGTAAGTAAATTTACATTTAAATTGAAGTTGCGTTCAAGCCACAATTGTATACGTTGTTTCTTTAATACACCACACATTAGCAACATCAGTATCAGCAGCAACATCGACTCAAATTATAATAAGTTAAATTAACAAGACTTAACATGACGTCTTTTAAGGACGACATGTTTTTAGTGCTTGATTAATCTTTACAATTAAAGATTTAATTTGAAATCGTTTTGGATTTAATTTTAAGCTTTTGCAAGCGAGTGAGACAAGAATTATTTTGTAGCGTTAAACAAATTAATATTAATTTAAATCGAAAAGGTAACATCTAAAAAATTTAATTCATATTCAAATTATATCAATTAGTTTGTTATGCTCTTATGATAGTTTTTTTGTAAAAATTTTTTCAACGAAAAAAAAAATAAATAAGAAATTGGCAACCTTTATAATCTTCAGCATAGAGTATATTACTTTGAGAATATATGCACATGGTAGCAAATATAATATAAAAAACATCTTAAAGGAAATTATAAAATAAGAGGTTTAAATTCATAAATGCTTACAGATTTTGTGTTTCAATACATCTGCCAGGAACTACTTAAGCTCGCACACTACTGATTTGAAAATGTTATGTGTCTCGTTACAAATAGAAAGCAAAGGCTTTTGACTGAGGGACAGATATGGTACCGAATTTCCAAATTATATATAATTTGGTATGACAATTTAATTAAAATTTTTAAACGTCTGTATCACAGTGGAAAGGTTTCACACCATGTATAACTCATACATTAATTTTTATACCCATTAATTTTTATACCTTTCACCGCAGGTAAAAAAGTTTTTGTCTCAGTTTGTCATTCCGCTTATAATTTTTATAATATTCATTTACATCCCCGTAAAGTATATACATTCTGAGTTCTTATGCCTAGCGAAGTTGTTGAGCGATGTCCGTCTTCCCACCTATCCGTCTGTACACGTGTTCAGGTTGAAATCAACTTTGCCAAGACACTCGAGGAGATAAAAAAATTTTAAATACGTCAATAGATCAAACATAGTTTTAAAAATGTTTCTATTTAAAGTCATCAAGATTGGTCCATGTCCTTCCAGGCAGCGGGCAAACCAACACGCCTGCCTCTAATTTTGTCATGTCATTTAAAACAAATCTAGTTTAGTGAAGTAACTCCATTAAAACAGATTTATAATGAGATTAAAAAATTAGAAGAAAGCATGAAGTGAAAAAAACCGCGCTCGCTTATTTATTATGTTAGGTTCCGTTATGTTATATTATGGGCCTCTTAACATTTCATAGGAAAGTACGATTATGCACCATATTTTTTAAGACATCAATATTGGTATCTTTTAAAAGCTTTTAAAAACAACTTTTAGAAAATGCTAAAATTTAAAAAAAAAATGCTTAACCCATTGAGAGCCGATTAGCCCCATATATGTGTTTTTATTGGACTTACTCCACATAACTAGATTTACATATGGCTTAAACTCTGGGTAAATTTAAAGTAAGGCCCTGTAAAAACAATGTTGCTATTATGAAATCTTTTAATCTTATTTTATATTCTTTTACCGGCTTCGCAATACATATCCTGCAAAAATTTATAGTCACAAGCTATTACGGTTGAAAAAATAAGGCCGTACAATTAATAATTACATTACAATCAGAACACCCTTTATTTCATTTTAAGTTTTTCACTTATTCTTATAGCAAGCACAGCAGTACATCCTCTTTACAAACTTTAGGCGTCTGCCTATAACAGTTGATAATATAATGCCATATTTATCAAAATCGTGTCCTTTATGGAAATATCCTTTAATTGTTAAAAAATTTTTTTATTGTTGAAATATTTGCATAAATATATGTATATATTGTGTTAATTCTAAATGTCTGCCTGCTACCTTTTAAAGGCTAAAGCCATATAAGTGGAAATCATGTCAATATTGGAACCCCTTTTAAATTAAAGTTTAAGCTCTTCAACTTGTTACTAGAGCCCACATTGTTAAAATTTCACACGTCCACCTATCAAAATTCAAAAACTAGCATTTTGATGAACTTCACGTCACTTTCGGAACACTTTAGTTTTAAGTACTTGTTGCTTTAGCTGCTGCGAAGATTTCAAGATTCTACCAGAGTTAAAGAAGTGTGACTGACAGACAGTCATCTTAACTAAAAAAGCAATAGGGTTAAGTTTTTTAACTTTGCGTATGGGGTCCTCAGCATTTTAATTTTTTATCAACTAAACGGAAAAATATATTTACAACCACTAAAGATTTTAATACTTTTTAACAGAAAGGAACCAATTAATGGACCCAACTATGCTGTGGCAAAACCCGGCTGCCTGCCTAACCTTACCTTAGACTTTATTTATTTTTAGAATTAAACTTTATAAAAATTTAAATTACTTCAAAATTTTTTTCTGCTCTAATTAAATAAATATTGGATTCAATTAATTCTTGATTTAGAAAATTTTGTATTTATTTTTCATTTAAATATATACTTGAGTCAATTAAAAATTAAATTTCAAATAAAATCCTTAATGTGCAAAAAAATTTTCATTCACATTTTTTAAAGACTCAACTTTTATATGAATATTTTATTAAATTCCTTAAACTTCTATAATTCAGTTATTATAAGAAATTTTGTAAAAATAAGCTAAATTTGTGATCACCTATATTTCTCACATAAAAACTTAATTAAAATTAAAATTAATCCTATGTTTGTCAGTAAATTTAAACTCTATGAAAAATCGGAATCCTTTCGTGGTTTAGTACTCGGTTTATGGCTTATTTAACGAAACAATTGAGTTTGCGTGATCGATTCGGAAGAAACATTAAAATACAAAGATGATGGTGTATAAACAGTTTTTCTTATATTTTAACCCGTCACTGAGTTGAATAGACCACTAAATCAGAAAGCTTAAGAACTACAGGGTTAGAAAAGGAGTGAGTTCAGTAAGCATTTTTATCAGTATTTTACCCTGCTATTATTATTTTTAAGCCAATTACAATCACATAAAATGATAACAAATAGAAAACATACAATTCTAAGAATTTAATCAAAAAACTTTACCAATCATTTCCAAAGTTTCCAATATTTTATAAAAAAAAATCAAATTAAATTTAACAAAAAAAAAAAAAAAAACTCTTAAAATTTTAATATTCTCATCTTCTCAAACAATGTGGTTTTAAAAGTTTAAAAGAATTTACTATCCGAAAGCATGCATTTTTAATTTACAATTCTAAAAACAAAAGTCAAATCAAAGAATTTCAGAGAATACATTTCTTCCATTCCATTTTATGTACACACATACACACACAATTACCCAAACAAGAGAATGCAACGGGTGCATTGAATACAAAATTTTGTTCATTTGCAAAGGACAACTAAAAGTTTTTGACAGTAATTAAAGAACTTTTATACAATTTACGAAATTTTTCGTTTACTGATTGTTTCCAAAGCACACCTTTACTTTTTTGCCTTTAATAATTTCTACAGTTTAGTAATAACGATGATGACAAAGTCAATGATGAAGATGATGACTACAATGAAGGTGATGATGGCGTGTTACCACTAGAATCTTATTTTGCTTCTATAAACTCATCATCACGACATAATAGAATTAAATTAAGATTCACTTTTCAAAGTTCTTGTTAACGTTTATTTTGAACTTTTTGTTGTTATATTCATTTTGTTAAAATTAAGAAGCAAAATGCATGAATTAAAATTAAAAAAAAAAAGTTTTGCTTAGAAGTAACGTATAAACAGTAAAGGGGGTACAACCATAAAGTAAGAGTTTCAAAAATATTTAATTTTGTTTTAATAAAAAAAAAAAACATAAAAATAAAATCGGAATAACAAATATAAAATACTGAGAAAGTTTTCCTTTTTTTGAGTGTAGTGTTTTGGACAGCTTTGTCATTTTGTATGACATATTGTTGTCGTAACTGTCAACGTTAGTAAGAACTATGAAGTCACAGTTTAAATTCAAAGGTTTTTAATGCCGAAAAAAATAACGTGATATCTCAGTTGTGGGCTAGCGGTAGATGTTGCCAGATTTTTTTAAAACAAGGAAAGAACAAAGTTTTAAAAGTTTTTTTGAGATAACAGTCACAAATATCCGAAAATCCCTGCATAACAATTTGTTATTGGCGAGCAAAATCTACAATGGAAAATATCTGTTAAGAAAGAAGTGTTTTTAAGAAATTTTTAATTTTCTTACAAAAAGAAATTTTATGCAAAATTTAAAAGGAAAATGATTGAAGGATAAGAAAAATTGTTTGAGCTTAACCGGGATATAAGAAATACTTTCCTTAAAGAAGCCCATGAATTTAGATTTTAGTTTTCGTGTCTTAATTTTCCGATTTATATTAGAAGGGTTCTTAATAAACCGACAGTAAAGAGATGGATAAAGTAACTCTATTTTGATTACAAATTGCAGCTGTATAAATTTTTTTTAGAAAATGTTAAGAAGAATTAAATGTTTTCCATTGAAAACTTTTTTTAAAGCGCTATTTGCAATATTGACGTCACTAAAAGAAACCTTGTTCGTATATTTTTCATAGCAAAATCTGTTTCACTATTCCACAACCATTTTGGGCTAAATGTTTTTCACCGGTGGTGTCAGATGTGCTGATTTAACGTCTTTTTAAAGATTTTTCTCAGCTCTTAATGGGTTAAGCTTTTTTTTTTAATTCTCTATCGCCCCACATGTACGTCTTTTTGATTAGATAACTTCACTTAACCTGATTTGTTTCAAATGATATGGAAAACTAAGAGGCAGGCGTGGTGTTTTGCGCGCTGTCTTGAAGGATATAGACCGGTCTTACTGATTTTTAGTAGCAAAATTTTCGACACTTTGTTTGAAAGATTG
The DNA here is from genome assembly GCA_937654795.1 of Cistogaster globosa. Classification (NCBI taxonomy): domain Eukaryota; kingdom Metazoa; phylum Arthropoda; class Insecta; order Diptera; family Tachinidae; genus Cistogaster; species Cistogaster globosa. The sequence goes on along the minus strand of OW569403.1, from coordinate 41,076,300 downwards.
GCGTATTTTAACTTGTTCTAGCAGATTTAGTGCCTCGGCAAACTAGATTTCAACACAAACACGGACGGAAAGACGGACAGAGTACATCGCTCAATCGACTTCGCTATGCATAAGAAGTCAGAATATATATACTTACTGGGGCTGGAAACGGATATTGTAGATTTTACAAACGGAATGAAAAACTTAAATATGCCCTTTTTCAACCTGTGGTGAATAGTGTAATAATTTTATCAATAAAAATCAAAAATATATGTTAAGAGAATACTAAGGACTAAATAAGAGGATAGGATTTATTTAAATGATGCTTTTTATTGAGAAATACTGCTTCTGTTCTATGACTATTTCAGTGTTACGTTCATATTTTTATGCCCACACATACATACTCAAGGACACGTCCCTCATTCATTTTGATTACAAAATATAATATAGATTATACTTGATATTTTAGCTTTTCAAAATCTATCTGTGATAAGACTACATAATTTTATTTAATATCGGTTCTGCTGCCCTTTCTACATCATAATACTAAATATTATGATTTGTCAAATACCCACATGTCATGAAAGTGTGATAGTATGATGGCAAACATGATGAATATGTCAAAGAATACAAAAAGGAATTGAACATCCAATAATAGAAATTTCTTTTTAAGACATTTTTCTAAACACTCAAATTTTTCATTATATTCAGATTGTTTTGCTGCTTTAGGCTTTAAAGAGCCTTCCAAGGGAGCCTTTTCTGAACATGCCTTAAAGTGGCTCACGCTCAAATATAAGAGCTTTCTTGGAGGCAAAACCTATCAAAAATTAGTTCACTAGTTCCTATAAAAAATATCCCATTTCTGAAGGATTTTGAATAGTAAATGATTAAAAATTAAACCACTGAGATATTAAATTAAGTTTATTAATCTTTAAAAGTGTTGCGCTATTTATCCCGAACAAATTATCTAAATTACCGATATTGGCTATTGAGAGTGAAAGCACGTCTCGTTTATTGTGTTTTGTTCTCTTTATGTGCATTAAGTCTCCGAAAACTGAGTAAGTAAAGTTTCCTTTTTGCTTCATTTACAGCTTGTTTATAGAACACGTCAAGAGCGAAACGAAACCGGATGATATTTGGAGGAATACGTAATAATTAGTATCCGTGTAACACATTCCAGTTTTTTCGTTTAACTTACGTTGTGTTTCGTATGAATTTTTGTTTTGTCAAATCAAAGTGTTACCAATGTATTAATTAATATTTTTTATTTACTTTTTTCATATACATTTTTTGTTTTTGCCATATTTAGTGGCAACCCTGCTTTGGCATCTTAAAGGTAACAGCTGGATTTAATAAACAAAACAAAATTGTCAAGACAAATTCATGTAAGGTGGGAGCGCCGCTACAACAATAAGAAGAACAACTGGCACTTAAACATAGATAACTTCAAAACACATTTAGAAACTGCAATTTTTTCTTAACCTTTTAATTTGTGTTTTTAGCAAGCTTTGTTTTTTTAAATTGATTCAAAAGTCTTGTTGTAATATATTTTAAAGAATATTAAGGAAAGAACTTATGTAATATAAAATAATACACTTTTGACAGCTACTCTACACTTAACAAAATTTAGCAAAAAATAGTAGCTGCCGCAACGATACCACCCAAGGCGAATAAATATACGGTGGGAGCGATGACGAATTCGTTTATTTTCGCTGTTAGCCGGAATGTCAAACTACATATAAAAAAATAGTAACCCGATTTTTTATATATGGAGTTTGACATTTACCCTACCGGCGAAAATCAATGAATTTGCCATCGCTCCCACTGTATATTTATTCGCCTTGATACCACTTGATAAAATTAATTCGCCTGGAAAATTGTTATACGAGCAGAGTATAAAATTGTATCTGTTAAATAAAAATTGGTACAAATAACAAATTTAAACAATAGTTTCCTTAAAATTATTAAAGTGTGAGTTTTCATTTTATATGTATGTATAATTCAAATATAGTTGATGTATACATAGATGTGTTCACTCATGAAAGTGTTATGATGTCCTCCTTAATCACTAATTGTAATTTACTTATTTTTTTATTATTTAAAAAATTTTTTTTGGGAACTTAAAATAAATACATATAAGTTAAATTTTTTTAACGAACGGTATTTTTTCTTCGAACAGCTTTGAAATTTTTGACATTACAATGCGAGATACATAAACCAGAAAAAATTTTCATTTGCTACGTTTCCATAAAAAATATGACATTCGTGTTTCAAAAACCCAAAAATAAAAAACGATAACGTTTTTGTGCGTCTAAACAGCAAATCGTGTTCTGTAAACAGACTGTTAGTTTGCTTAGAATATTCATTATACTTAAAATGTAATGTTATGTTCGATATATTTATAATAACAAAAAATTTTCATAAGATTCCTTTCTAACAAAATCTATTTCAAATCTTAAGAATGCATATCGTTGCAACCTTTAAAAGAGTATTAAAAAATGCCTCAAAAAATTGCATAGTGTAAATCTGGACTATTTTTATTATCTGTACTCGCTCTTATAGTGAACTATCAATACATATTCTGCGTATTGCGGTTAAAAAAATAAGGCTGTATATATAAAAATCACGTAACTATTTTAATACCTTTTATTTCATTTTGATTTTTACATTTATTCATATACATTCTCTGTAAAAATTTCAAGAGTCTGCGTACAAAGTTTTAAAAGATAAGGACCTGTTCGTCAAATTTACAGCCTTTGAGAAACACTCTTAAATATTCCAATTTATTTTTTAAAATTAATTTGTAATGCAGAACTATTTTTTCATACTCTGTGTGAACTTTAAATGTCTACTTAACACGGTTGAATAACTGAAGTCATATTAGCGATAAAGAAGTCAATACTGGGACATTTTTTAATTTATAATTTTATTTTTGTACTTGTTGCCGTTTAACGTGTCTGCCTATCACAATTCAATAGAGAATAATTTTATAAATATCATGTCACTTTAAGAAAACCCTTTAATTTTTAGTATCTTTATAGCGGCAAATTTCAAGAGTATATATATTTTAGAGGTAGAGAGCTGTGACAACATGGACAGTGTGACGAAGAGAGTACGTTACGGAGCGGTGTTATGTTTTTTTTACCCTAAAAACGAAAAATTTGTTTAAAAAATTAAAATAATTTGTTTCACTCTGGCAAATTATAAAGGAAACATGTCACAAACATTATTTAGAACTTAAGCTTGTTTTTATCTAAAAATATTTTGTATTTAATTTATCTTTTTTCTTTCGTTGACAATATTTTAATTCGCTTTTGGTTGAGAAAAGCTTATTTTTATTTTATTTTATTTTCATTTTATTTTTATTTATTTTTCAATTCCTCTAATTTAAGCGGTTCTGTCATTCGAGCTGTATTGTGTTGTTGCTGTTGCTGGTGATTTTAACGTTGTGTTGCAAGTATGTAGTTGCTTGGATGCGTATTCGTTTCTCGTTGTTTATTGTACACAAATTCCACTTAATTGAATGGACTTATTTGGAATTACGTCAATTCCTAAAGGATTTTTTTAGTTTTTCTTTTTTTGTGTAAATTTGTTTTATTATTTTGTTTTTGTTATTATTGGGGTTTATTTATTACAGTTTGAGCGCGGTCTGCAACAAATTTTTTTTAGTACAATTTTGCAGAAATAAGCTGATTATGATCGCATTATTTATTTAGTTTAAATGAATGAATAAACGAAATTCTAAACATAAATTTTGCCTCTTATAAAACAAATTAATATTATTTGGCAATAAAATGTAAATTTTCAGTAAGACAAATTTCCTACACGAATTGCATTTTTTTTAATACAGAAACAGCGAATTTCTAGAGCTTAAAGAGTTCAAAACTACGAAAAACGAAATCCAATGGTAATAAGTATAAATATTTGGGGACAATTAAAAACAGCAAAACGTGACAGGATTTTTATTAGACAGCAGATAATTTTTCTTACTGCTTATCAATATCAAAATAATTCAGTTTAGTCCAATGCTTCTTCTTCTAAATCTGTATTAAACAGTGACACTTTGTTACTTTAAGAATAAAAGCTCTGGATACAAGTGTTGATTGACATAATGGAAAATAATAAAATCTTTGTTTTCCCTCATACATTCGAGGGCTGCTATATATATTTCTGGCCTAGCACCACTGAGTGCTGCCAAGAGCAATCTGACATTTCCATTGGAAAGTTTGTCATTTTTAAGCATAATCGTACTCAAAACGTTTTGTTGTACGACCATTATTTGTGTTGTTTACAGTGACTTGAAAAAATTAATATAGAAAAAAATGGAATTAACTCGTGAACATTTTCGTGCCATAATTTTTCACAACTTTCGACGTGGATTATCACGACAAGAGTGCATTGATGAACTTAAATCTTTGTTTGGCGATGAAGCACCATCCTATAGCACTGTGAAAAATTGGTATAATGAATTTAATCGTGGCTGAAGCTCGCTCAAAGACGATTTCCGTGAAGGTCGAACATTGATGCCATGCGTGAACTCATAATGCAAGATCGACATGCGACATACCGAGAGATAGAGACATCCTTGGACATTTCTTCCACCAGCATACATTCGATACTGCATGAACACCTGGCCGTAAAAAATGTTTGTTCTCGTTGGATCCCGCACAATTTAAAAGTCGCTCAAAAAAAGGCTCGTGTCGATTGGTGCAAAGGAAATGTTGCAAAATTACGAATGCGGTGCTTCAAAAGACGTTTATAAGATCCTCACAGGTGACGAATCATGGATCTATGCGTATGAGCCCGAAACGAAACAACAATCGACCGTGTGGGTCTTCAAAGGCGAGCAAAATCCAACGAAAGTTGTTCGTGGAAGAAGCACTTCGAAGCCTGTTTCTTCGGCAAAACTGGTCATGTGGCGAATGTTCCGCTTGAGCAATGTAGGACGATCACTTCAGAGTGGTACACTACAATTTGTTTGCCTGAAGTCATCGGAGAAATTCGAAAAACCAACAAGAGAAGACGAATCATTGTTCACCATAACAATGCGAGCTCTCACACATCGGCTCAAACCAGAGCGTTTTTGACCGGCCAAAACATCGAATTAATGGGTCATCCGCCGTACAGCCCTGACATGGCACCTAATGACTTCTTCTTGTTTCCGCACATCAAGAAAAAAATGCGTGGTCAACGATTTTCGTCGCCAGAAGAAGCTGTTGAAGTGTTCAAAAACCATGTTTTAGAGGTGTCTCAATCGGAGTGGAAATAGTGCTTCGCCAACTGGTTTGAGCGCATGCAAAAGTGTATAAATTATGCTGGAGAATACTTTGAAAAACAATAAAACCATTTTTGATTATAAATATTCGCATTTTCACTATTAGGCCAGAAATATATAGAGCAGCCCTCGTAAACTTAAGTAAATATAGGGACAGCTTTATAAAGTTTAAAACCATTAAAAAGGTTTTACATTATGTTCTTTCTTTAATCCATTCAGATAAACTTTAACAACAGTTTTTCATTTCAACAATTAGTAAATGTCCTATTTTCTTCAAGAGTGTTGTAAGTAAATTGTATATATATTTAAGAATTTCGATTTGAATAGTTTGCAATTTATTGTTACATTTTCAAAACCTAATATTGTGTTCATCAAATATTTAATTAATATAAAATGTACTGAATAAAAGATATAATTGAAATTGATGACGAAGATGGATATATACCGATTCCAAGAAAATAATATATAAAAATCATACCGTGATTTGTTATTAAATATGCAAGTGGAATTACACCAAGTCAAATTTCATTGTTGAGAGTAGTGTAATACTTTTTTATAGGACCAAGCAGTTTTCTCCCACTCATCGTAGTAAAAATAATTTTTTCCCTACTTATTACCATCTTAGTGTTGGTGAAGTATATTTCTTTTACTACCACTATAAAGTTTGGTGATAGAGTTGTTTCGTTTAAATAAACCTAAAGTGAGTAGTAATGACTTAAGGGCCACAATAAAAAAGCTGCAATTAAAAGTTTTTTCTCTAAAAACTTTTAAAAACTGCTGTTTACTTAGTGTAACATTTATGAGTTACACTGACAGATCATAACTAAACCATTTTCTGCACTGGGATTAAAAACATTTTTTTCACTTATTTTTGTAAACTTTGGTGGAAAACTTCTGTACATAATTATCAGTATTATTAAGTAAGTAAGATATTTTCTAAATCACAACTTAACGTTCATAGAAGTTGTAAAGAATTTTGTTCTATCACTAGCTGTGAGTGGACGTTGCAATATAAAATTATTTTTAAATATGCAACAAAATAATTTAATTTTATTTCAATAGTACTTCAGCTAATGCCAGTTTAATTTTAAAATGTCGTTAAATTTTACGAATGTGATGAGATTGCTAAGATGATATAAAGTTTTTGGATCACAACCAAATTAGTTATATTTAATATTTCATTAAATTCAAAATAGACTTATACCACTGACACAGCAAAACTTACATGGTAATTCTCAATCTTCTTATCCTTAATGATGTTTTTTGATCTAAATGTTATTATTTAAAATTCAAACTGCGCTTAAATTCCTTGTCATTAATTTTATTTTATTTTTTTAAGTCGGACTTTAATGTCATTCATTACGAACAATGCGTATTGCAAAACTCCGCTTTTTTATGGACTATACTAGGACATACTTTACCTTATGACAATTTTATTGGAGATTATAACATACTTTATCGAAGGACTGTACGTTAATAAAGCTTAATTTGAATTATTTCGAAAGTATTTCAAGTTCGCTAAAAAATGATTGTCACATAAAATCGATAAATAAATTTTTATGATAAATTTACTTTTCTATGCCCAGTTCTAGTTTGTAGCCTAAATTCCAGGTTCAGGAATAAACACAAAAGCTTGGCAAAAAACATGTTTCCCCATTGAGCTAAAAGACTACGGGTTGAGCTTCCGAACGCAGCAGTACCATCAAATAATAATGAAAATATGTTAAAGAAGGTAATTGTTAATTTATATTTTGGAGGAAAATAAAACATAAAATAATAAATTTGTACTTAAGGCTGACAAAAATATCTAGCGAAGAAAAAACTGTTTTTTCAAAAACACTCGAAAAAGCAGACTGGAGGAGGCCCTTATACTGATGCTTAAAAGCACAAACTGCTGATACTGACGAGCCTAAATACTTTAACTCTAGCTGTAGAATTTTTTTATTTTAAAACTATTGGGAATCATACAAAGTATTACGATACGTTTAAAATCGTATATCATGATGCTAATTACATTATACGATTAACGTATCACGTAATTTTTTTTTTTCATACGTTTGAAAATACGATCACGAACGTAATAACTCTAGACCAAGAATTTTGTTAAGGGATTTCAAAATTTAGAATTATATGCAGAAAAAAAGTTCTGCATCACAACTAAAAATTGTAATTTGTTTTTGGTGGAGAAAACTTATTATTTATAGGAACTTTAGGCCAGATCATCAGAAAGAAAAATGAAAAACATTTTTTCAAGTGCGAAACTTCATCAACAACATGAGAATTTTTTTATTAAAATTTTAAATCAAGGGAATATTTTTTAATTTAACTTAACACTTTAAAAAATCGTGCTGATAATCCCAACCGAATTATTATAATCACCGATATTGACTATTGGAGGTGAAAGCACGTTTCGATAGTCATTTCGCTACCGCTCACTTAGCTCTTCAGGAAACTTCTCATTTACATTTTAAACAAAGATTCTTGCCCAAACAATAAAGTAAAGACAAAAATCAAAGTTTAAGCAAAAATAACAATAACTGAACTGAACAAATGCTAAGGTAGACTATAAGTCATAAGTTCAAATGTAAAAAGTGCTTTGAATAAAAATAACTACAACATTTGATAAGCAAAGATAATAATATTTTTTATCAGCATCTCTTATTCGAAATGCATATTTTTTTCTCTCGCCATTGTTAACGGTTGTTGCATGACCATATTTTCTAAATTTTATTTTCTTATATATTTAAGCTTTTAAATAGATTTTCTTTTGTCCAAAGGATATTTCTTACTTGCAAAATAAATTAACTTTTAATTATTTTGCTATCATTTTTTGTAAAAAAAAACTTCTTAATTACAAACTGTTTGTTAGTTATAATTTAGTTACGTTGGAATTTTTTTTTTTTTTTATAAAGAAATTTTTAACTATTCATTTTTTTCTTTACTTTAATTTAATTGCATTTGAAACAAGTTATATAAAATTGAATTTTCTTTTACTAAATAAGATTTTTTTTATATAATTCTGCCATGTAAATAAACTCTACAATGACATTATGTACTCTAGAGCCCACAAACAACCTTAACAGTAAAAGTAGCGATGACATTGATTATGATGATGATGCTTGTGCTGTTGATGCTGGCGCTGCTGGTGACAATGATGATGCTGGTAATAATAACATATCCTACAACAACTTCCTTCTGCATAAAAATACACTCACATACACACCTAACGAGACAGACTTAGCCATTGGCTCCAAATGTGTTGGTGCAACTTCCTGACAACAACAATTCGCTACAACGAATTTTGCCCAGAAACATGAACATGCCACTAACTAAGCGAACATGAAAAACATAGAGACAAAGTACAAATAAAAGGCAACTAAAACGGTGGACACAAACTGAATATGCAACAAAAAAAACTATTTTAAAATTAAGTAAAACCATGTTGCTAAATGCAGCAATAACGTTAGCAGACAGTCAGCCCAGTGAGCCATACACCCAGTCAACCAACAGCCATTGAGCCATGCAACTAACCAATGAACTAAACAAACCAACAGCTTCATTGTCATCATCTAAAGAGGCAGTTAAATAAGATATGCAAACTTAACGACTCGGAAGGACACCCTTCAAATTTTCTTTGGCTTTTTTGTAGCATGCTATCGTTTTTTTTTTTTTGCATTTTGGTTACCTTCGTATTGTTTTCATATGCTTTTAAAAGAACAGTTACCATATTAACTAAACTATACTTACACACACACCTACATTTATTAGCATGTGCAAAACTAAAGTAAAAACCATACAAATTTCATATTTAGCAAAAGAAGCGTAACCCCACTTTAACTTTTATTTAAGAAATCTTCTAAAGTTGTAACACTCCTGTATCAAGGACTGTATCAAAAACTTTAATTAATTTTTTATTGTTTTAAAATTTCTGCTTTATTTCTTGCAAAATCTGCAAAAATAGAAGTAACACTTCATTTCTCAAATAATTGTCCTGTGTGATTTTGTTTTTAGAATAAAATCAGTGACTGCCAACACAATAGTTACAAAAGGAAACGTAAAAAATGTTTTATCAGCACAAACTTCTAAACTGGAAGGAATATAATGTGGTATAAAAATATAGAAGCAAAAAATATATAAAATTTGCACCCACTTAGCGAATTTGTTTAATAAATGACCCTACAAGCACTTGTGTGCATTTATTTAACAAAAACAAGCATTGAAACGTGTAAGCAAACAATTGATGTAGATAATGTTCATGAGAGCACCTATAATATGCTTACTGCAATTATTTTTTATATTTTTAATAAACACTTAGTAAAAGGTGAACATGGTAGCATAATTGAAATTAAATAGAAATGAATGGACATTCAAAAACAATTTGAAAGCAAAGAGTTTGAGAATTTAGAAGGAAACGTTACACAAGGTTTAAATCTCTATTTCGTATTCGACGAGCCCAAAACAAAATTAAATGCTAATTTATATGCTGACTTTTCAAGCACAAGCATCTAAAGGGATGAAGTATAAACTTTCTTTGATGACTTGAACATGGTAGCAAATTGGGATTCAGAGAACTCAAAAGTAATATCAAAAGGACTGTTATATTTTGGTTGAATATTTTGCATAAATAAAAAATATTATTTAATTCTTTCTTTAAAGTTATTAATTTTACTAATTTAAAAAATGCCCAATAATAATATCCAAAATTAGTTTAAAATATAATTGAGATTTATACAATTTACATACTTGCAGAAGATTTTTTTTTAGTTATAAAAACTCTTTGCATATTTGTGTTGATATTTTAATACCCTTCACCACAGGTGGAAAAAGGGTTTGTCATTTCGTTTGTAATTTCTACAGTATTCATTTCCGAACGCATTAAAAATAAATATTCTCAGTTCTAATACATAGCGAAGCCGATTGAGCGATGTCCATCTGTCCATCTGTCCATCCGTGTTCGTATTGAATGCAACTTTGCCAGGGCACTAGACGAGCTAAAAAAAAATTAAATTCGCCAATCGATTAGACATAGTTTCAATATTGATAATCAGCAACATCGTTCCATGTCACTCGAGGCGCCGGGCAAAACAACACGTCTACCTTTAATTTTTTTATATCATTTTAAAAAATGAAGTGACTTCAATCAATTAAAAAAAAAAACAAATATATGGGGCGATAAAAAAATCAAAATAACAAAAAAATAGGAATAAAAGCATTAATTGAAAAAATTGGCACTCGGTCATTTTTTTCCGAGTTATGGGCCTCTAAATTTTTCATAGAAAAATACGATTGTGCACATTTTTCAAGTTATCAATATGGGTATCAGTTAAAAGAGATCTTTCAGGAAATTCTAAAATTTTTTTAAATTACTTAACCCATTAAGAATAACGAAATTTTTATTTAATTTTTTTCTCCTATTTTTTCACTCTCTGTGACCCCAATATTTATTTTTTGATTGGAGTTACTTCACTAAACTAGATTTACATAAAGGGTATATAAGATTCGTCATAGCCAAGTACTTACTTTTTTTTTTTTTTTTTGTTCATGTTGAAATCAAGCAATTAATGAACTAAGGCTTAATGAATGTTCTATGTTTCCTAAGTTCATTATCCAAATTTTCGTATGCTCAAATGTTCATAGCGAACTTGAGCTATCATCAAGTTTAGTAAAATTATTTACAAAAAATGCAAGCTTAACACCGAACTTATATAAAAAAGATAGTCAAGATTTATACCATGCCCTCAAAATTCAAGCCAAGCAATATAGCTAAGCTCTTTAGATTTATCTCCAAACAAATATTTCATGCTAGTTTCATGCAAATTTCATAGTATAAATTGGCTGCAATAGTTCGCAAAGCATTTTGCAATAAAAAATTAAAATGTAAATTTCAAAATATAAATTTTAAAGTTATAAAGCAAGAACACCACAAAAATAATTTTAGCGAATTTGCATTAGCAAAAGTCATTGTAGAAGAATATTGCAAAAACATGCAAGAGCTCAACGGCTGAGTATCTTATTTTTATATTAACATCAAGATATCTTCTACGGTCGCGACAGTTGATATAAAATTTTAAATCGTTGCCTTTTTTTTTTAATAAGAAAATAAGCCAAAAATATTAATAAAGTGATAAAAAATGAAATTTAACTACAACTGCAATACCTTAAATAAACTTTTAGATAAATTATGTAAAACTGGGAAAGCTTTAGACTTAAGTGAAGGTATTGGTTTTCAAATATTGGCTGTGGCATAGCCAAAGAAAATATATTCATATAAAAATTTAATAAATTTTTTTTTTAATTTTCATTGCATTTAATAAATTATTTACTCTATGGTTTAATGCTTGTAATAGCCAAACTATTTTTAACCAATTTAAAAAAAAGAAGTTTCGTTTATGTTACTTTTTTATGTTTGGGCCAGCAGAATTTTGATTTTGAAAATCTTACCTCTAACAGAAATAGAAAAAGCCATGTATAACTATAACCCCAATGCCAAACAATAATGAAAAATAAATTGAAAACTTAAAGGGTGTACCCACAGCTAACGTTAATTGACCCACATGGGTCCATCTTTTTAATTGTTATAGACAAACGCTTTAAAATTATTTAGAATGTCAGTACTAAGTTCGTTTTAATAACAAGTACAAATATTATAAATTATAAACTAAAGAGTGTTCCACTAGTTAATTAAATTTAATTTATATCGGCATAATTTTGAACAATTGTAGACAAACGCTTGAAATGTGCGAAAAAAAACAACTAGTAAAAAATTTAGATTCGGAAAATAAAGGGTGTCCCCATAGTTGATGTATAATGAAGTATGTGACCATGCTTTTAAACCGTTATAGAAAGAAAACTAAAATTTACAACAAACCTAAAAATAGCAAGTATAAAATTTGAACTTTGGAGTTAGAGGGTGTGCCTATAATTGATGTAATTTGACCTATATGGGCTTATCTTTTAAATCGCTTTACTCAAAAGCTTGAAAAGTGGAAAGAATGTCGATTACTATGATCGTTATAATAGTATAAACGTTAATAACTAAAGGGTGTCCTAATAGTTCATTTAGTTTTATGTAGTCAAAAATTTTGAAATACCCTGCATTATTAAGTCTGCTAAAACAGTAAACATAAAATTTAAATTTTGAAATTAAAGGGTGTCCTTATTTTTAAGTTTGTCTGTTCTACAGTTGGGTTTTTTCGAAAAATTGTGTCTATTCCATTTATCGTAAATCATGTTTAAAAATAAACGTTCCTTGGAGATAAGTGAATTTCTATGGATTTTTTATTAATTTATCGGAAAATCTTCAACTCAAGTAAAAAAAAAAATTATACATGACTTTAGTTCTGCTTTCTCTATCAGTTTTATTTAATGCAGACATTTATTTTTGTGTTTTTAATACCGGGTTCACACATGGCAATTCTTTTTACAGCAATCCTGAATTATGTGGTAGAAAAACGAGGGCAGAATCATTTGCTTTCTCTTTTTCTCACCCACAAAAAAATTCAGAATTACTGCAAGAAAAATTGCCGTGTGTGAACTCGGTATAATTTGTTACCATTTACATGTGCGTTTTATTTTCGATAATTCTTCCACAACCATTTAATTCGTAAGTTTTAAAAAATTAAATAGCAAAAAAAAATTTTTTTATTTAATAACAATACGTCCAAATATATACAACCCCAGTAAGCATTATATATGTATGTATGTATGTATGCGAATGTTTTCTTCATTCATGTTCCATTTGTTAAATGAATATAAGCTTTTTTTACCGTTTTCCATTTTCGTCATCTTTTTGCCGTTTTAACAGATGGTTTTTTATTATCATCATTTCAGTTTATTTTAATAAATATTTCATTATGCTCTTTACTTGTGTTGATGTTTTATTTTTTTTATATTTTGTAAAAATGTCCTTTTAAAATACAAAAAGAAAATAGAAAGACCAAGAACAAGAACAAGCAATATAATTATAATGAAAAAATGTTTCGTTTTTTACTTGTTTTGTCCAAAGGAGTATTAATGCTGGTACTTGCAGTTATCATCGTGTGCTACATGAAAATGTAAAAATGCTGGTGTATACTTTCCAGTTATTGTTGCTGATATTATTTTTCCTTTTGTCTTTATAGTTGTTATGTTACTATTTGCAACATCTTTTTGTTTGTGTTGCCTTCTTGTAACAAGCTTTGTTTGCCATTGCCATTGCCTTTGCCTTTGTTTGTTTGCTTGTTTGTTAGATAGTTTGAAGTTTTACAATGAGTTGTGTTCGCCACATGAAATGTTAATGACATGCATCGTTGTAATCAGTTCATTGATTGTAGAAATTGTTTATGTGTCCATGTCTTTCAATCTTTCAATTATAATAAATTGAAATTATTTGTACTCATCTGATTTTGGCATAAGTTGTAAGAAATACTTATGAAAAGTGGAGAAATTGTATTCTGTTTTAACTGTTGAGGGATTGATATTGAATTGATTTATATTAAAGATAATAATTTAATATAAAAGTTTTTTCATGAACTTTGTTGTAAAGTAAAAAGTAAAAATAGTCCTAGAATGTAGATATGGATACCTATAACTATGTCAATGGTTTTAAGTGGCTGGCCCTTCGGAAAAACCCACCGAGAGCCTATTTAATTTCTTTACTCATGCCAATCTCATTCTAAGTTTTTGTTACCCATGCGGCTGCAAAAGATTATGTATATTCGAATATAGAATTTGTTAGTATCATAACAATATGTAATATTTTTCAGTAGAGAGGATGATGCAATTTCAAATCTCCATTCAAATTTTGTGCAAGGTTTTACTTCTGTAGTTTCTATGGCAAAGTTGTTAACTTATAATTTTAATATTTCAACTTCTACATTATATCTGTTTTAATTGGAGTAATAAGATTCATTAAAAAATTAATAAAATTATTAATAATGTTACAGCGTCGATATACATTCGAACGTTATATATTAACGTTTTTTACTAGTTTTTCCTAGTAATGTTTTACCTTATTAATATTAACCCTTTCGACCCCAAAGTTGCTTATAAGCAACTTCGATTTTAAGCAGCATTTTTTTGAAACCAACTGAAATAAGAAATCAAAGCAAACATAGAATTGCTTAGTTGCAGTTCTTAGAAAAGTAAAACAACACAAAAGCATTAGCTTTGTAACGATCAACAGCGCTGTAGTACATTCTTTAGTGTAAAGTCAAGTGAATCGCGCGTGCTGACATTTTGAAGTAAAAAGTTAAAATTAAATAAAAATACTTATAGCTCATATTTAAAAAAAACAAGTACGCAGTTTTATCATTAAAAGGTGAAATTAAAAAGAAAAAATAATATATTTAAAAAAACTTGCGCTGGTGCAGAATAGTAATTTTTTGTTTTCTGAAGTTGCTTATAGGCAACTTTGGGCAGCAGTGGTATTAAAAACATTGACATGAGCAAAACACGCAAGGGTCTTAGTGAAGCGGATATAGAAGCTGCTTTGGAGTTTGACTGGGATGCTTCTACTGATGAAGAGTGTGAAGATAATGAGGCAGAGTTTTTAGAGAATGGGTTGAAAGAATTTTCGGAAAAAGGTGAGGAGATCGAGATTGACATAATAGAAGGTATCGCCACTGAAGATCATGCTGAAGAATATTCAAAGAGTTCAGGACATCTTGTCGTTGAAAAGGTAGACTTGTCTACATTGCGATGGAGAAAAAAGCCTTTTGAGGTAAACGCCGTACAATGGGAAAAGCCGATAGAGGATGTTCAAATGGTAAACAGGCCAATTCAGTACTTCAATTCGTTTTTCGATGATGCAGTCGTTGAACTGATTGTAAGGGAAACCAATTTATATGCGCTGCAAGAATCCGGTTCTGAACTCAAATGTACTAATGAAGAAATTCGGCGATACTTTGGGGTTCTGTTATATTTGGGTGTAATTCAGCTTCCAAATTACAAAATGGCATGGTCTCAAGAGCTAAAGTTGACTGCTGTAACTGATTCGTTGCCACGTAACAAATTTGAAAAAATTAAGAAGTTCCTTCATTTCTCGGACAAATCAAAGCAACCCGAAAAAAGTGATGATAAATACGACAAACTCTACAAAATACGACCGGTCTTATCAAAGCTTAAAGACAAATTCAACAATCTATCTCAAGAAGAACATCAAAGCATTGATGAACAAATAATAGCATATAAAGGTAAGTTAACTCTTTTATGGTGTTAACGCGGAATAGTTTTGAAATTTAGTGCATTACAATTTTAGGAAGATCAGCACTTAAGCAATATAATCCCGCCAAGCCCCACAAATGGGGAATGAAGATGTTTACGCGAGCAGGTTCGTCGGGAATTATATATGATTTTGCCCTCTATGTCGGTGATGGAACTTGTCCCACATATGGACTTGGAATATCATCTGACATTATTTTATATTTGGCATCCTCGGTCCCGAAATTTAAAAACTACAAGCTGTACTTCGATAACTGGTTTACATCAATCAGTCTTCTTATATCCTTAAAAGAAATGGGTATATTTTGCATCGGCACTGTGAGAAAAACTCGAATGGGCAAATGCGAATTAAAATCTGAATCTGATTTGAAAAAACTTGGCAGAGGATCTTATGACATGAAATGTGAAGTCAATAATGAAATTGCTGCAGTTCGTTGGTTGGATAATAAAGCGGTGAATTTGTTATCGACATTTGTTGGAGATGAACCACTGGGGAAATGTCTTCGTTGGAGCGCAAAAGAAAAAAAATTTATTGACGTCGCGAGACCAGCTATTGTAGCTGAATATAACAAGCATATGGGAGGAGTTGATCTCTCTGATATGCTAATGGAGCTTTACAAAATTAATCATCGATCTGCAAAATGGTATATGCGAATATTTTATTGGTGTTTGGGAACGGCAGTAACAAACTCATGGCTTTTATATCGCAAACATCTCAATTTGGTCGAGCCAAACACAAAGCATATGCCCTTAATTAAATTTCAAATGGAAATAGCAAACGAGCTGCTGAATGCTGCAATAGTCTCCTGCAGTTCTGCACAAAGGAAAAGAGGGCGACCCAGCGAAAATATTTCGAAACGTGACGAAATAAATTCCGCACTATCACCTTTGTCTTCCTTGACTCTTAATTCTTCTTCAAAGCGCCGGAAAGTCACACACGATCCGCCGAATTCGAAGAGATATGACGAAAGCGGCCATTGGGTATTATGGGGAGAAAAAGGGCGATGTAGGTTTTGCAAGACTGGAACACCTCTATCAAAATGTTCGAAATGCGGTGTTCACCTATGTAGTAACCCAAATAAAAACTGCTTCGTATCTTTTCATACATAAGATATTTTACTTTAATAAAATGATATTTAAAGAATAATAAAGGAATCAAGGATTTGTTTCATTTACTTACTTTTATTTTTCAGTGTTTAATTACTACCTCAACGGCCCAAAGTTGCTTAAAAGCAACTTCTGGTATCTAGTTACCCAACAACCCCAGAAGTTTGAAATCTTTAAAAATCCTTAATTTAGATGTAACAACTACGGTAATCATGAAAAAAAAATTTTCGGATAGTTGGTTTATGAGCGGGGCTGAAAGGGTTAAATAAATAAACAAGTAATTAATAAAAAAATTTGTATCAATTTGTAGCAAAAATTTACATCCTGCATTAATAAATTCATTGGCATATTCCGACAAAATGCATTCAAAGCTCAAGTGATTACAAAAATGCCTCTAGTGATTTAACAAATGCAAGCAATTAAACCATTTAAAACTCTAATTTTAAGGTCAAGCAGCCCCTTAAGTAATTAAAAAATGTCTTTTCATCTTTTTGTTTAAAACTGGTTGATTATCTTGTTCATTAAGCTTTTGTGTTTGCCGATAGACAATGATTTTTCATAACAATAACTCTCAAAGGTCAGGTTAGTTTCAAATAAGATCATCCAAACACACATACTTACCTTCAGATTTCTGCGCTGCTTTTCAATTGTCTTTAGCACAAATTTTAAATATTATCACTTTAATTTATGCTCTCAGTACATTTCAAATTAAGTTTAATTGTATTATATTTTTTCACTTAATTAAAAAATTTTAATTTAAATAGCATTTGCACATTTTAAATAATATAATTTTAATTCAAAAAAGTTTTAACAATAGAAATAACCTTTTGGCATTACACTATTTAAAACATGGTCCTAGAAACTTTGATTGTGTGTCTTTGCAATTAGGTAGAGAATAATTTCTTATTTCTTGCAAACCTTTTTATTTTTAGGTTTCCTGTGTTAGAAATTAATCTTTTTTTTTTTTGCTTGTGTCGTCTAATAACTTTTAGTTACCCAAAATAAGGTAAAAGGAACGGAGCATAAAGAAAGTTTTTTAGTTGTGGAGTAAATGAAAAACAAATGTTGAACATTCTTTTTAATGTAATTACTGGCTGCTGCACTTGTGCATAAGCCAGAGTGACTCTACATGGGCCCACAAAAAATCATTGAGAGGTCTCCAATCGCATGACCTTATAGGTCAATTCACACGTCTATTACTTGAAATCAACTACGTACTTGCAAAATGTTGCTGTCAATAATTCGATGGTTGCGGTCGAGCCATCTTGTTGCCATCACATCTCGGCCAGATGAATGTTACCTATAAATTTAAACAAAAATTCATTGATCATGTTGCAGTAAAGGCCTCCGTTGATTATAATGTGCGCTCAGCCTTAATTTTAGCAAAATTTAGTCTACGAGAGCTTTCAAGAACACACAAAATGGTGCATTTACCTCGATAATTTGGAACTTTTAGTGTCTGCTGTGGATTGGTTTCATTAAAAATGATCCTCATCGCTGAACGCAATTTTGCAATAGAACAGCGCATCGACTCTTAACTGCTTTAAGTTCCAATCTACAAAAAAAAAAACTTGCTTAATGGTCACGTGGCTTTAATACCTTCACCATTACGATATCACATGGGTGTAGGACAAAACTTTTAGACAGAGTCTAAGTTCCTACGACCGACAGCGAAGTTTGAGTTTTACCCCTGCGTTAACTGCGGAGATATTCTAATCAGTACGCATATTCCTTCGATGTATTGATGTCATTTCATGGTTTAAAGAGTATGTGGTATTTAATTTATTCACGAATCTACAGCTTGCTAGCTCAAGTGAACAAATATGTGCGACACAACAATCGGGCTGGTAAATGTATGACAGTTCTTATGACAGCTAAAAGAAAAACGTTTTATTATTTTTTTTCAACTTCTTTTTCTAAATAAAATCTTTAACATTGTTATAATCGTGTTTGCTATAATAAAAACTTATTGAATAAGAGATCGTTAGCTAAAGGGTACATATCAACAACATACTCTGTCCGAAATTTATTTTTCTCTTGTTGGGATTGTGGCTTAACCGATCCGTTGTAAACTAAACTATCCATACTGAAGCAAAATCGAGTAAAGAATCCGGCCTAACAATGTAAATTCGTTGATTTCGGTCTAACATGAAAATATTTATTTATTTGTCTCAAATAGGAAAATTCCGGAATTAAGCTGCGAATTTGCATTCCTATACATTTAGAAAAGAAGCGGTAGGGCAAAGATTTTGTTTAAACTCTACAAGAGTGACAAAGAAAAAGTGAAAGAAGTAAGCCGGGTGGCGATCGTTTTGCAGATATTAGAGAGTATGCAGATCAATTAACTATTTGATACTGAGGTCTCTATAGAAATTGTGTGACAGCCATAAGCTTAAATATTCCATATCAGAAGTTCTGCAGAAGTTAGCAGCGTGATGAAGTGGAAATAGAAAATTATCTCTGTTATTGTTTGGCTCATCCATAAAGGGACGGATGTTCATGGCAGCTTGAGGCTTTAAATTGTAGTTTCTAAATGATTAGCAATAGTCTTTGTAAGGATTTCTCGAAAAAATCTTAACCTTTCCCTCAGCCTTCACACCTGGTCGGCCTTGTATTACGTGTAACCTAAAATATCTTAATCTGCAAAAATTAAGAAAAAATCTACCAGAAAACAATCAATAACAACTTAAATGCAAATTAAATTATAATAATCCCGTCAGCTTTCTTGATAACTTTGGAGGTGAAATATTAAAAAGTGAACTCTAAAAATTAATAAAATGTAGAAAACTGTAATGTTGTTCTCTATAATTACTCACCTCACCCTTATTACAACACGATTATGCTCTACTTTTTACAAAAATTACAAGGAATTATTCATTTCCACAGAAGCATAAAAGTATTTGTTAATTAAAAAAATTTTAAAAACATTAGAAAAGCAAAAACCTTGGGTAAGTTAAATTACAATTCAATTGTTGTTTGTTTTTTGTAGCAACAATAAAAAGAACCGTAGGTACTCATCCATATCCTCTTTTAACAACAAGATGTAAGATTTCATACGTATTTTGCATAAGCATTTGCATGCACAAACATGTTAGCTCCCAGAGCCTGTTTACTTACATTTTTGCCAAAACAACACACAAATACATACATATATGTTTACTCTTTGTTTTGCGGATACGTATAATTGTGCATGCTGAGAAAAAAAAGAAAATTAGATTTTAGAATTTAGTAGTTTTAGATTGTACACTTTTTTTGGAAGAAATTAAAAATGATTCTTGTAAATATTCAACCTCTTTGTTTTGCAATGGGAATTTATGTGTGAAAGATAAACTGAATTATTTACGCAATACTATTGAAAAGCCAGTAAAATCTCCTGTGGTGCATATTATTCCAAGAAATATGTATCTAGTAGGGTATGTACATAAACCTTTCGCAAATGGTTTTTATTTTTGAGGTACAATGCTTTTAATTAAGAAATGGTAGAAAAACCAAAATTATTTGCAGCTACTCGTACAGAACCACACGCTTGAAATATAAAAATATACTAAATAACAATACTAATAATTAACATGAATTTAAGAAAAAGAAACCTTTACATGTAAGAAGAAACCTACTTCTTCCTCTTCTTCTTCGTCTTAAACACAAGTTATTTGAAAATAAAATTTCATATGTGAAAGATTTTAATTGAAATTGATGAAATTAAAATCCTAAAGTAAATTAAAATTTTTGTTTACTTTACGATTTTAATTAATTTGTAATTAATTCAATTTTTTATTTAATTAATTGAATTAAACTTAAATATAAACTTTTCTAAAAATTTTTATTAATAAATTAATTTTCAAATTAAGAAAAATAAAACTTTGACTAAGTGTAAAAACTGTTTATTGTAAAGCATAAATTTTAAAAATAATTTAAAATTTATATTCTCGATCTATTAAAAATTCTATTGATTTTGAAAAAATATAAAATATTTCAAAAATATAAATGAGTACTTTTTTAAAAGCTGTCATGAACTAAATATAACAAAAATTATGTTGCAACTTTTTTATTGTTAATTCGTTCGTGCTTTCGGCGTGAAATAACTTTAGAGTGGATTAATTAGCCAACATTTGTCTTTAACCAGCGCTACTATGATACTCTTAAGCTCCGTCTAACTTACTCACAAGAGCAAACACATGTTTAAAAATAGTACTAAATGGTAATAAACGCAGACTCATTAAACATTAGCTAAGCTTTGTTAGGCATTTTTCGTATACGATTGCGATACCACAAAAAAATATCAGAAATAACGATGTTCATGAATTATGAATTATGAATTATGAATTCAAACTAAAAATTGAAGAAATGATTTTTTAAACTTAAACCAACCAAGTTAAAATATTATGAGAAATGTTACATAATTAAAATAGCACTAATTACATTTTTTAATATGAATCAAAGCTACATTTAACTTTTACCCTACACCACAGATTGAAAAAGATGTACCCATATTTGTTATTCCGTTTGAAAGTGTATATATTTTGATTGACCGATGTCCGTATATCAGTCCATGTTAGTGTTGATACCAACATTTCTAAAGCACTAAATGAGGTAGAAAAAAAATGATTGATCAGACAGTTTCGAAAATTTTTCTATTGCAAAAATCTAATTTGACGAAGTTACATCACTCCAAAAAACGAAAGTATGAGACGATAGAGAATTAAAAAATAAGAAAAAAAAAACATCATGTGAAAAAAACATTGGCGCTCGCCTAATTTTCGGAGTTATGGGCTTCTAATAGGCTTCTTGATAGAAAAGTACGATTGTGTACTATATTTTTAAACTCTCAATATTGGTATCATTTAAAAGGTTTTGAAGAGTTTTTGTGAAAATAAAAACACATTTTAGAAATGCTCAACCCATTAAGATCAGTACTCTCTTATCAGGTAAAGACAAAATTATTTTTAAATTTAAACTTAAAACAATTAAAAACATGAAGAGAAATGTTCTGTAATAAAAAAAAACACTAACAAAATCATTTTAAATTATTCACATAACTTTTAATTCCTTATTTTTTTATAAAAATTCACTTTAAATGATTTTTTTATATCCATTCATTTACATTAAAATAAAGTTAATAAAGTTAATAAAATAAAGTTAATAAATGATCTATATAATATATTTTTCGAGACAGAAACAACACTGAATATCTTTAAACACGGTAGGATAAGTAGGGATACAGAGAGAAGGGAACAACTGAAGCGAAACTTATCACATGACTTGTTTATCTTTAACAGCTGTTTTCTCGAAAACTTGTGTTTACACCGAAGGTCCCTTTTCGTAGACCGGGTCAAATATATATAATACTAAACGCGATTTATTGTTCTTTAATTTATGCTCACATTATACAGTAGTTGTGAATAATCTGTATTTTGGTTAAACCGGTTTATTAGTTATGACATTTACACTTTAGAAAAATTATTATTATTATCATTATTATTATTATTATTATTATTATTATTATTATAAAACTAGAAAAACATTTGGAAAAAAAACTCAAGAAATAATTTATTTTCTGTTTAATAAGGACAAATTTTGAAAAAGTATTGTTTAAAATTATTTGTAACAAAACTGGTAACTAGTTAGGGTCCTAAATTTAATTAGTTTGGTGGAAAAATCTGTTTAAATAGGACCAGCTTTGGGAAATAGTCCCTCTAATTCTCTAGCATCATTTTAAATTTAAGTATGTACTGCTGTGCCATATTTTTTAAGTTGGGTATAAGGCGACCAGAAGGCAAATGTAATTATATCTCAATATATATTAGGAGACCTGGGATATAGACTTATGTTCCTTATACTTATGTTCCTTTTACACGTTGATATGTTTTTCACTAAAAAATAATTTTTAGAATGGTGTGAATAGAGTTGAGGAATCTGTTATTTAAATAAAAGATCAGTTATGTTGGACAAACTATATGTTGCATTATTATTTATTTGCTTATTTATTATTTATTTATTATTTATTTATTATTTATTTATTAATTTTTTTTTAACAAAGTCTTTAATTAAAAACCAGTAACAAGTCCGTCGGACTAGTTTCCTTCCAATCAATTTTTGTGATATTTGTGAAGATTATTAACTTGCATTATAGCATCTGAATACGCAGCAGTGGCTTTGCTAATTGATTTTGTAGCCTCGACAAAAAAAGAAAAAAAAAACGTAGAACTTTCACCAACTGTTCCATAAAGTCTCAAACTATCAAAGAAAAAAAATAATGTTTTAAGTGCCTTCCTACTTTATATACAAATTCTTAAATTTCTAATGTTCAACCGCATTTTCAAAACCAAATCTTATTAAAATAAGACACTGTTGTTAGCATTAGACCATTTCACAAAATGTATAACAGTTATTTTGTATTGTTTATGTTACCTCGTTACTTGTTTTAGCCTCATAAAATGTGTTAAAATCAAAATGGCAGCGAAAAATTAAATTTATTTTTTTTAAATCAAAACATTTAAATAATGTTTGAAATCAACCGAAAATTTTTAAAATATAAATTGGTCATCGTATTTCTTAAAGACGAATGGTTGTAGTACCACAAAAAAAACTTCCCTGTTATAAGGATAAACTATTCTTTAGAAACGAAATTCAATAAAATAAAAACTTAAAAATGAAACACTTTATCGTATAACCTGTAAGGTTTTTCGTTTGTTATTTTTCCTATAGCCCGGTTCTGTTTTATACAGCTGTACGGGGATCAGCTTGATGTCGAGGCGTTCAAAGGAACTGCCAGATGTATTATTTGAATTTAAACAAGGCAGTTATGCCAATTCTGTTTAATCAAGTTTTTCCTGTTTTATTTAAATTTACAAGGTCTTATATACTACTTATGAGAATAAAACTTAGTCTCTCTAACTTATTCTAGCTTATTGCAATATTACATTTGTCTCTGTCGGCACCATGGAAATCCAAAGGAGTTGAATTACAAATTGATCGCAACCAATCGTAGTGCAACCACAATGGAATGCACTCAATACAAAGTGTGTCACTCAATTGCTGACAACTCAGCACAATGCATATGACGATAAGTGTTGGTTATCCAATACTCTGTTATTGGCTTGTTTTATGCACCGTACTTGTGTCAATGACCAGTGAGACACACTACATTGTGTATGCACCAGTGACTGATGGGATACACTACACCCTTACCCTTAAGAGAAAAATTATGAAAATTATTTTTCCTTTTATCTCCATCTCCATTCCCATAATACCGTTACAACGATTCTTAAATGTATGTGTAATTTGATTGTATTTTGATAATTATGAAAAATATTAATAATAGTGTTGTGAATATCGAATTTTGTTATATATAATAATGGTATAAGCTAGTTGCTCAAAAAAAACATGTTGTAAGGTTTTAAATTATTGTTATGGATTTCTTTTTCTTGTCCGTTATAATCTATTATTGTATTTACACCATTTTTTCCGATTATCTTGTAAGGTCCTTTGTATGGACTTTGATTTTTTTTTTTATTTTCTATTTTGATTAAAACTAAGTCTCCTATCTTTGAATCTAATCTATTGCTGTATCTATTTTCTATTACTCTTTTTTCTTTAGTTCTAATTATTAATTCTTTAGCTTTGTGTAAAGAATATTTAAGTCTACGTTTAAGTTCTTGGGCATAATCATCGTAATTGTAATTTTTTGTTTCATTTGTTCCATATATTTCAGTTGGCAAATGAGGTAATTTTCCGTATACAAGTTCGAATGGCGTGTAGCCAGTGTCAATATGGGGTGCCGTATTATAAGCAAAAGTAAAATATGGAATCCATTTATCCCATTCGTAGTCAGTTGCTGTTGTTAGCAAGAATTCGTTGAGGACTCTGTGATTTCTTTCTACTGAGCCTATTGTTTCATGGTGGTAGGGAGTCGAAAAGGTTTGTTTTATGTCAAGTAATGAGCATATGTTGCGCATCAGTTCGTTTGTAAATTCTGTCCCTCTGTCTGATTTGAGTACTTGAAATTTTCCAAATTTTAAAATTAGTTGTTCTACAAGTGTTTTTGCCGTCACAAGTGCGTCTTTTGTTGGCATAGGGTGTGCAATGACAAATTTTGTCAATTCACATTGCATAGTCAATATGTATCGGTATTCGTTTGAAATTGTAAGAGGTCCTACTGTATCAATTGATATTATTTCAAAACTGTTGCTCGGTGTGTCTGTAATCGTAAGTGGTTCTTTTATGTATTTAGTTTGTTTATTTTTATTACAATTGTCGCAATATGATATGAATGTCTTTACCATTTTGTTCATGTTTTTCCAGATGTATCGCTGTTTTAATTTAATGACGGTTTTTCGTATTCCTAAGTGTCCTGCATGGGTGGTATTGTGGAATTGGTCAATTAGTTTATATTTTAAAATGTCATCTGTTATTCTTTTCGGGGCATTGTATATTAATATCTTAAGTTGAGGACTTTTGTTATTTATTTTTAATTTTGCATATGCGTCTTTAAATTCTTCTTTTGTATACATTTTAAATATTTTATCTTCATTTGAGAGCGCTAATTCTTTAATATTTTCTTTAGTCATTTTAGATGTCAGTTTCCTCAGAATCGAATCTAGTTTCGCTGAGTTATCGCTGAATCTTGCATTCATACTATCATTATTCATATCTTCTGTATGTAACTTCTTCATAATCGAATCTAGTTTCGGAGAATTATCGTTACGTACTTTATTCACATCATTCTTATTAATCTTATTTTTGGCACATAACTTCTTCATGTTCGAATCTGGTTTCGATGAATTATCATTATGTCCAATGTGCACCATATTATCTTTAATAATTATATCTTTTTCTTCTATATTTTCAAATTTATAAAATTGCAATTTTTTCATATTTTTGATATCATTAATGGATATACATTCCCATATTTGAAGTTGATCAGACTTCTGAGAATTGTTCTCTTCTACACGTGTATTATTTTCGATATCTTTTTTCTCGTTATTTATTATTTTATTTGCCTCGTTTGTAATTTTCAATTTATTTTGCATAGCCCTTGTCGTGATTAATACTTTTTTTTCTTTTTCGTCATTTTCTTGTGGTATCATTTGTTTTAATATGTCCGAGTCTAGTTTTATCCTAGAAAGTGCATCAGCATTTGTATTCATTTTTCCTTTTTTATAAACAATTGTGAAATCATAATCACTTAAATCCAGTCTTATTCTTGTCATTTTTGATGAAGGATTTTTATGTGAAAATAGTGAAATTAATGGTCTGTGGTCTGTAACTACAATGAATTTTCTGCCATATAAGTAAGGTTTAAAGAAATTTACGCTCCAATGAATAGCTAAAAGTTCTTTTTCAATTACCGGTTTGTTAATATCATGTTTTTGCAGTGATTTACTGGCGTATGAAATTGGTAAATCTTGTCCTATTTCGCCTTGAGATAAGACTGCTCCTAACGCATAGTTTGATGCGTCGGTTGTTAAAATAAATGGTTTTTCAAAATCTGGATATTGCAATACCGGTGGGTTGATTAATTTGTTTTTTAATTCTTTAAAAGCATGTTGGCATTGTTCCGTCCATATAAATTTTGTTGATTTCTTTAATAGTGCGTTCAAATTTTTGGCAATGTCCGCAAAGTTTGGTATGAATTTTCTGTAGTAGTTGCAGAATGCAACGAATCGTCTAACTTCGTCCGCGTTCTTCGGTATTGGATAGTTTTTTATAACATCGTATTTGGATGGGTCTGTTTTCACACCGTCTTTGGTTATTAAATGTCCTAAGTAAACTACTTCTGGTCTTAAAAAACAACATTTCTTTGGATTCAGTTTTAGATTGTATTTTTGTAATCTGTCTAGTACTTTTATTAAATTTTGATTATGGTGGTTTAAACTACAGCCATATACAATTATGTCATCTACGTAAAGAAATGCTTCGGATTCTAATCCGGAGAGTGCTATTGTAAGCATTCTTTGAAAACTATTTGAAGAAATTTTTAATCCGAATGGAAGTCTTTTAAATTGAAAATGGCCTTGTGGTGTAGAAAAAGCAGTTAGTGGTCTGGATTCTTTATTTAATTCAATCTGTTGGAATGAACTGGTCATATCAAGTGTGGAAAACCATTTTGCTCTACCTAATTTGTCTAAAATGTCTTCTAATCTGGTCAGAGGAAATTTGTCATTGACAATTTTATCATTAAGCTTTCTAAAATCTACAACAAGTCTCCATTTCTTTTTGTCTTCTATATTTTTCTTTGGTACCAAAAGGAGTGGAGCATTATATGGGCTAATTGATTCTTCTATTATGTCGTCGTCAAGCATTTTTTGTACTTGTTTATTTATTACGTCAGTATGTAAGTGTGGTAATCTATAGTTTTTTATGTAAACTGGTGTGTTGTCTGAGGTCGTGATTGTTTGTTTATAAAAATTGTTGACGGTTAATTTTTCGTCTTCTAAGTGAAAAACATTTTGATATTGTTTAAATATTCCTATTAATTGTGTTTTTGCAAAATCATCATTATGGTCTAATTGCAGTTCATTCACTATTCTTTCAAAACGTTTGTTGTTGCTCACTTTATTGTAACTTAATATCTCATAATTTTTAAGTGGGTCAGTCTGAAGTTGAATGCCTTTTATTGTCACCGTTTCGTTAGTTGTGTTTAAAATTTTTATGTGTGTCATGCCGCTTTTTGGTGTTATTGAATTACTTAAAAATATTCCCTCTTGTAATTGTTTATTAAATATGACGCAATCTTCTTTTAGATCCAATTTTATAGCTTGAATAATTTCTGTTCTGGGTGGAATTATTATTTGTAGTGAAGAAATTGGTTTCGACTGCATGGGCAAAATTATGGTGGAATCATTTATAAATAAAGAGATTGTAAAAGTTTCGTAATCTATTTTACAAAGATATTTCTTAAAAAAGTCTCTTCCTATTATCCCGTCTGTTTCGATGGGGAAGTTGTCATTTACCATGTGAAAATCGTGTTTGCAATTCTGTTCCGTAAATTCTAGATCGAGTTCTATTGTTCCTAATGACTGTATCTCCTCTTTGCTGATGCCTGTTAATTTGCATTTGTTCTCATCGATTAATTGTTCATGATTGAAATACCCTCGCATGCGGCAAAGTGAAATGTCCGCGCCTGTGTCGACTAGAAATGTTAGTTGTTTATTCTTGTAGTATGCGATTATGTAATTAGTGTTATTATTTGAAATTTTGTAAACTCTTAATTGTGGCTGTCCGGAACATCTATATGTTCCGAGCCTTGAAAGTTTCCCTCATTTTGTATTGTATGAATACGTCTCCTGTAGTTATTATAGTTGTTATTGTTACTTGTGTTCCTGTTTATATAATTTTGGTTTTGTCTATTGTAGTTATTATTTGCTTGGTTATTTCTGTTGTGGTTTGAATTGTTGTTTTTGTTATATCTGTTAGGTAAGTTATTGTGTTTATTATTGTTGAAATTGTTATTGTTATTTCTATTGGAATTTGTATTGTTGTTATTGTAATTTTGGCGAAAAGAATTGTTGTTTCTATTTTGAAAATTGTTGTTTCTATTATTGTTGTTGTAATGAATGCTGTCGTTATGTAAAGGTCGTCTTCTCTGAATGTGCATTATTGAGTTCTCATTAAACTTGGTTTCATTTTCTAATTCTATAGCTAGTTCTACTGCATCTTGCAGAGTTTTGGGACGAGCAGCAAATATAGTCGTTTTTAAAATTTCATTGATGCCTTTTTTAAATGCATCCAATGCTAGTTTAGCGTTTAATCTAATGATGACACTCTTTTCTGCCTCAGTTGGGTCATTTCCTAATTGTTCTATTTCTAGTTTGTTTAGGTTATCTATTATTGTCGTTATTCTGTCATTGTACATATTGACTGATTGCTTTCCTTGGTGAATGTTTGCTAATTTTGTCTGTAGTTCTGATATTGTCAAAGTTGATTTGTATCTTTTTTGAAGGTAATTTTTTAGTGTATTAAAGTTTTCTGGTTTTGTATAACAACCTATCGCTGTTCTTACTCCTGAAGTCAATTTGGCATGGTAGACATATTTTAAGAAATCCTGTTTAGCTGTTTCTGCTAGAGTCGTCTCAATTAATTCCGCTGTTACAATGAAACTTTCTAGCTCTTCGTATTTGCCATTGAAGATTGGTAAAGCTTTGGAAACTGTGTCTAAATTAAATGCTGTCATTTCTGTTATTAATTCTTTTTCTGTCTGTTTTAGATATTGAGTAATAATTTTAAAAATGCTATTAAATTCTGTTTTCAGTGCTATTATTTCTTCTTTATCTTCTTTCTCAGTTTCTGCTATCAGAAATTCCTTTCTTATATTATGTATTAGATCTAGTTTTATCTGTATAGTTTTAGATGAATATGTTCTTTTTTGGACTTTTCTTTAAATTTTTCAGTATTTCTTTAAGTTCAAACAATTTTTCTTCCATTTAGACCTCTGTTATTTGTGGTATTTTATTCTTGTTAATGTTTCTTAGATTATACAAATAATTGAAGATTTTAAATAATGAGAAAAAGATTATGAATAGTATTATGCTTAATTTTGTGTACATTATTTATCTATATATATATATAAAATTTGATTTAATGAGAAAATATTACAATTTAATTCCTTTTTGATAGTATTGATTTTATAATATAGGCAATAGCCATTAGATATATATATATATACTATATATATATATATATATATATACTGGTGTTGACTCCGGAACTTGTTCTGGATGGTATTGCTCCAAGTATTTCTCCCAGCGGGATACAATTTCGTCTATTTCTGCGGACATGTATTGTTGATTTCTCAGAAATGGTCGGTTTGGCCATATGGTCAAAAATGTAAAATAATTTGGTCCTATTTTGCCGTGTTTGGCAGGATCGCCATGTAAGGTTTTTCGTTTGTTATTTTTCCTATAGCCCGGTTCTGTTTTATACAGCTGTACGGGGATCAGCTTGATGTCGAGGCGTTCAAAGGAACTGCCAGATGTATTATTTGAATTTAAACAAGGCAGTTATGCCAATTCTGTTTAATCAAGTTTTTCCTGTTTTATTTAAATTTACAAGGTCTTATATACTACTTATGAGAATAAAACTTAGTCTCTCTAACTTATTCTAGCTTATTGCAATATTACATTTGTCTCTGTCGGCACCATGGAAATCCAAAGGAGTTGAATTACAAATTGATCGCAACCAATCGTAGTGCAACCACAATGGAATGCACTCAATACAAAGTGTGTCACTCAATTGCTGACAACTCAGCACAATGCATATGACGATAAGTGTTGGTTATCCAATACTCTGTTATTGGCTTGTTTTATGCACCGTACTTGTGTCAATGACCAGTGAGACACACTACATTGTGTATGCACCAGTGACTGATGGGATACACTACAAACCAACACTTATCTAAAAACTTAAATTAACTGATTATATGAAGCCAGTTGTCCCCTTTAACAAGCACAAAACTGTTATAAGAGCCACAAAATAAATTCATTTTTTAAAAAGTCCCTTCATACCACTATTTTTCGAAATTTAATTATTTGCAGTTGATAAAAAAATATTAATAAAGAAAATATAAAAAAAAGAATTAAATTTGCAATGTACATTTTCATTTCTTACATTGAATTTATTTTCAGCGGATCTAAAAAGATTATGTCATCAATGCAACGACAGCCGCATGATTACAACACAAAAATTGTAACATGCAAAGCAGAAGGATAATGTTGTCAGTAACAGTCAATAAATTCCCACCATTGTCAGCATGTGCATCTACCTCCATGAAATGTTTTTCTCCTCTTTAAGTTAATAATAAAAGAAAAAAAAATTGTTTCAATTTAATACTACAAAGAATTATTTATTATAAAATAAAAAATAAAATATATTAAATGAAAATTCAATACAATGAAGTAGTAAAAGATAAAATAGTTAAATTGTAATTTTTGTTTATGTATAAACAAGGGCGTTTCTCTGTTAACAATTTGAATAATTTTATTTAAAAGTCATCTACTAACAAATTATTAAAAAAAATAAAATAAAGGACATATTAAATATTGAACAAAATAATAGCTTTTATATGAATTATTTTAAAATCATTTTTTCTAGTAAAGGGTTTAATAAAAATCCAACCATCACTGCATTTATCTTATTGTCAGAGATATTCTGTTTACAGGATTTGAGCAAAATTTTTACAAAAATATTTTTCTTAATTTTTCAACTTCAAATTCAATTACAGTCACAATAATTTTAACAAACTGGATTTTCAATTAAATAAAGTATGAAAGATAAGATAATTATAGCCAGTAAATAAACTACCATAAATTTATTTAAGCTGCGCTATAAAGTTTGTGATTTGTTGTTATAAAGGGCCCTATATATACGCGGTCCCAAGTCGTTCTTTTATACTGTGATTAAGTTCATTACCAAAGATCTAAACTACGAATAAAGCAAATCGCTTCAGTGTTGGAATACATACATCCTACATAATCTTTGCATAGTCATGAAATTATCGACCAATTCATAGATGATTTCTGTAAACTGTCCCGCAAGTTTTTCTCTATCACTTTTGAGATTCTTTACAGTCAGTACAAGCGAACAACGTGCAGAAATATTAAAAAAAGTGAAATTATGTGGGGTGATTATGAAAACAACATTGAAAGTAAATGAAAAGTCTTAGTTTTTTCATAATGTTTTTATGGTCGCAACGCAATTAATTCTTCAAAAAAAGCCGACCTTGAAACAGATTAAGCTTTCTGTCTATAATGGTTCTAAGGATTTGGCACATACAACAGATTACATTTAGTTCTAGAACAACCTATAAATTTAATATCAAAATTTGATTAATATTGTTGTAGCGGACTTAACAGTACAATTTCTTTTTAAATTTTAAGCGTACGTCTACAATTGTTCAATAGTATGAAGATATACATCAAATTAAATAAACTATTTGAAGACCCTTTAATTTCCAAATTGAAATTTTATAATTTTTGTCACAGCGGATTTAACAATAAAGTTCCTTTAAAAATTTTAACTGTCTGTCTAAAAGATCCCAACAGTTAGCTCATCTGCATAAAATAACGTCAACTATAGGGGCAACCTTTAATTTTCAAATTCAAAGTTTTTATGTTCTGTTGTAGCGGACTTAGCCATACAGTTTCTTTGTAAATTTCAAATATCTGTCTACATTTGTTTTAAAGTACGGTCATATACATTAACTATATGAACTATTGGGGCAGCCTTTTATTTATTATTTCGATTATATACTTGTTGTTATAACCATCATGCTTTTCGACATTCTGTCTTATTTTCAAACGTGTGTCTGTAACGGTTCAAGAGATAAGTCAAATGACGTTATCTATTAGGACATCCTTCAGTTTTAAGATTTATTTATGTATTAATTTTTAAAATTAGGATCTAAAGTGATCCGCAGTTTTTTTTAAGTTTAAAAGTATAGCTCTTTACGCTTCATAATACACGTAAAAAACATGTATGTTGTATTAAGACACCCTTTCATTTTTAACATTGTAAAGTGCTTTTACAACGAAACTAATCTGTAGGCATAATGATTTAAATTAAAAAAAAATTAAAAATCGGCTTAGAAATGACTGAGTTCTGCTAGCACAAATATAAAAAATAGCATTCAGACAAATTGATAACCTAATCTTTTTTCTTTTAGTCGGTTAACAATTATATAACACTATGGATTAATATTGGAAGATGGAATAATATGAAGCTGAGGATGCAGAGCCCTCATATTTATTAATTGAAAATATTGCACAGGCTGCCGGCATTAAAAACCGACTCATTTGGGTCCTGGATGGTCCCATTGTTATACCTGAAAAGGGATGGGCATAAAATCCTCAGATCTCCATATTAACATAAAAAACACATCCCTATACCTAAAGAGCCCTTTAGATGGTGTAGTGCGTATTGCATCAGTGATCATCAAAACTGAGGTACGCAGAATTCTTTTTAGTATACTGCGATGAATCAGTCTACCCAGTGCAAGCCACCAAACGAGAACTACATACATTAGTATGAGTTTAATTAACGTGTTAAAAAGACAAGACGCCATGCTAGGTTTGATACCCAAGTTTTTACCTACAGCCTTCCTAAATACATAAAGAGATACTAAAGCCCTGTCCGCTCTAATTTGTACATTAGAGTTTCATGACAGCTTAGAGTCCTAGATATTTCGCCCAGTCAGATAAGTTAACCTCCACTTCATTAAGGAGTGGTAGTTAGAAGATGGGAATCTTTTTTCTTCTTGTAAAGGTCACAAGATCCGTAATCTGAGCATTTGCGCAAAGCCCACTCTCAGTGCTTCACCTACTAATTCGGCTTAGTGATGATTGCAGAAATTGTGATAGAGTGTGAAGATATTTTCCTGACATTGCAACCGCAACGTCATCCGCGTATGCCACATTCCTGAAACTCTCGGAGTCCATTTCCGTTAGCAATAAGTTTATTGCAAAATTCATTAGAAGGGGTGATGGTTACCCTTTTTTGGCGTATGGTAGTTTGCCCCATATTAAAAGTAAAGACTCTATTAGTCAAAGGATTTCATACAAAGCAAATTAAAAACTGAGTTACGTTCAATCTCTCCAGAACCTTCTATTTGGCATCCGGTTTCACATTGGTGAAAGCCTTCCCTATATCAAGAAAAGACACCAATGAATATTATTAATGCTTTAGGGATTTTTCATTTAACCCCGTAAGAGTGTGCAGTGACTTCTCAACGGACATTTTGCATTACTGCTATATATTTTTGTCGTAATCGTAACCTCTGGCAAAGCATGGGTTAATAAAAGAGCACTATGAAATACAGCCAAATGGTATTTAATAGTTTTAAAATTTTACAATGGATAGCCTTAAGGTAAGATTGCTTTTGAGATCTAAAAAATATATAATGGACACAAACGCAGCACTGGTTAGTTTTTTTTACTAATAACTTAAGCTTGAATTTAAATGTTTCGTATTCTTTGCCTCGTTAAATTTTAAAATCTATATAACAGAATTTCACCATAGTCACCATCTTCAAATAAATAAAAGTTATTATTTTATTATTTTCAATAAAAATTTACATATTTTTTATATAAAACCAGTCATTTTTGAAAATTGTGCTGACATATTCTTTCCAACACTTAATAAATAGAAATTATAAGTGCGTTCATCGTTTGACTTACTGGCCTCTGAAATTCAATTAACCATGTTGTTAAAAAGCTTTTAAGCAAACTGTTACAAGATGATAATTGGAAATTATTACTGTCGCACTCTGAGACTTGTCAATTTTACGTTTTCATTTTTTACTTTTTTTATTTTTTTTTTTTCCTTTTTTTTATTTAACAGCAGTAAAATCGTCTTTGTCGTCATCATCATCATCATACAGTTTGACAACGGAAAGCAAAACATCTAGAGAAGAATGCACTTTGCACATAAATTGATACATAATATTCGGAACTAGGTAACAAGGAACTCAAGTGTCATCTATTAAGAAACACACACAAAAGTAAAAAAAACAACCAGGTATGAATAAGACTTTATAAGTGCAAATAAAAAGGAAACCCCATGTATTTGACATAAAATTTATTTAGTAAATTTTCTTTTAATTTAAGGGTTTTTAGTTTTAGTTTTTTCTTTTTAAAAAAATTCTCTTTTTCATTCATTATTAAGTTATCAAATGCAAGAATATTTAAATTTAAAAGGTTTTTCGTTTTAGTTTTTACATTTTATTTTATAGCAGTTGCAGTTGGTTTGTACAACTCAAAAATCTATTGTTATAATTCTTGTTTCTCAGCAGCAATTTACTAAAAATTTTAGTTAGAGGTTTTATATTTCGTGGTCCAAGTTTGCTACTCAAGTTTCCTCTTTAATTTTGTTTTTTCTTTTTCATTTACTTTATTTTAGAAACTGCTTTTATTCAAAAATATAAATAAAGCAATTGGAAAATGTGCTTTTCTTGTTGTCGTTCTCTTTGTTACCTCTGTCTGAAAATTACAATAAAAAAAACAACAAAAAATGCTAAAGCATTTTAAGCTTCGTTTGAGATTAAAACTAAATTCGTTTTAAATTTAAGAATTTAATAAATACACCAAAGGCTCTAAATTTTAATTAAAATTATAGAGAATGAAAAGGCCTTGGTAGCAAGTAAATCTTTAAAATTTTTTTTGGACAATAACACAAATAAAGCAAATTATATAAAAACAATTCTCTTTTTAACAATGCTTTTCGTAAGAATTATCATTTATCTCTAACCAAAATCCTTCATCCTTAAGAAGCTTTTTTACTCAGTTGTAATTTAAATTAAATTTTTAATAAAATTCTAACCTAATTAAAAAAAAATTACTTGCAATTTTACCAGCAAGCAAATGTATATGATTTTAAATGCTAAAGAAAATGTAAGAAATTTAAATAAAAAAAGTGTGAAGAGAAATAAACCAAATTTATGTTATAAATTTTTTTCTGTTAGAGAATATTTTTATTCAAATCTTTCAATTATTTAAAAATAGTTAAAGTTTTTGTACTTACTCTGCTTTATAATTAATACTTTTAATCATACTCGGGATTCTTCATGATTATTGAAATTATATTGAACTTTGAAACAATGACAATGAAAAAAAAACTAACTACCATTTTATGCTTATGATTTTACATTATTTGTAATTGGTTTAATTTATCGTTAGGAAATTTTAATGAATTCGTTTAATCACTACCTAAAATTTCAAAAAAAAATTATTTTTATCTTAACCTTTTTTAAATAAAGAAAAAGGTTATAAATATGTCTAAATGTTACTTTTCGTTAATGTTTATGCCCACATAACTCAGTCATTTCCGATTCGATTTTATACATTTTTATTTTAATTGAAAGGTGATCCTTACCGATTGGTCCAATTTTTAAAACTGTTCACAAACTTATAAGTTAAAGGGTATTAGAAACCAAAAAGTAACCACTTTAAAACTAAAAAAACTGATGAATTGCAGTATCAAAAAATTAATACAAAAATAAATATAAAAATTAAAGGGTGTCCCCATAGGCGACGTAAATTGATCTATAAGGGCCTTTCTTTTGAACCGTTATAGAAAAAACTTTATGTCTGAGATTTAAAGTCATCACAAGATTGCCGTTTTTAAATTCCAAATTTTGTCCTCAAATAGTTTTAGGTGTTTCTTTGCAATTAAGGACAAGGAGTGATACTTTGTAATCATTTAATCATTAGTCAGTGATAATTTCTTTGATTAATTAACTTTGAAAACAATCTTTTTTTTTTGTGCTATTCTATATTATCCCGATTTTATAAATAAATCACCAATATTGGTTGTTGAGGGTAAAAGCACTTCTCGATGCTCATTTCGCTACCGCCTACTAAGCTCTTCAGGAAACTTCTCACAAACATTTTAAATAAATTAAAGATTTTTGTCCAAAAAATCAAAATTTAAGCAATGATTCCATTTTTCTTTCTTAACTGTATACGGCTGACTTTTTCGGCTCTTTTATACAGTTAAAAATGATGAAAAATAAAATATCAAAACCACTGCCAATAATCAATATCGGTAATTTAATTATAAAATCGGGATAATATAAAAACCCAAAAAAAAAAAGATTTTTTTAAAGTTAATCAATTTTAAAATATTCCCGTTGTTTAATTTAAATTGATAATTTGTTTGCTTTTAAACCACTTATCAATGATACCTATTCATTAAAAAGTATTACCTTTAACAAAAATAATTATAATTCTAAAAAATCATTGGCATTATTTACCATTAATAAAATAATAATAATATTGCAAATCAATTAGTCGTCCATCTAATTATTTACTCCCATTTATATTTTTAATACAAAATTGTGAACAAACATTAAGAAAGTGCTTACAAATTACTAAGCTAAAATACCTATAATGATCCTATTCATTCTAGATATTACAAGATCCAATTCTTAAATTGACTGACTGTCACAGAAAACCAAGGAAGATTGTATATGAATCTTAATAATTTGTTGTGGGCGAATTGAAGCTTTTTTAGTGCAGCATATTAAGCGTTTAGAACAACTTATATTATTAAAATTTTTTCCAGTGCTTCGGAAAGAAAACGTACTGAGAAATAAAAATGGTTATTTTATACGAGTTAGAACTTGTTGTGGTATAAAAAAAGTCATTGCTTCTCTAATAAAGTAAATCGCTTTGGTCCTACTAAGCACAAGCGAGCGTTATTTTCCATTAACAAAAAATAATTTGCTACATTTCCTTAGTGTTTTAGTAGTTTAAAAATAATATATTTAGAATGTTTCCTTGAGCCCAAAGCAACTTTATGAATTTGAGGTGTACGTTTTACAACATTAGATGTAGGCAAATTCCTTGGCTTAACCGGCAGGTAAGCGAATGGTTACTAAGGCTAGCAAAATGTTCAGATATCAGGTGTTTTTTAAGCTCATAAGAACTTTAAATTATACAAAAATAACAATAAATTTAAATTTTGATGAAAATTTTTTTCTTATTATTTTCAGTAAACTGCGGCAAATCATTATAAGTAGACTCACGCTTAAACAACGTTATCAAATCATCGCGGTTTACTTTGAAAATCAGCCACCGACTAGAGCAACTTATAGACGACTTCGTGATTTTTATGGTCCACATAATCGTCCATCTGAGCAAGCTATCCGTCAAACTGTGGATAGATTTCATACCACATACTCTCTAGAAGACGCAATAACACCAACACGTCGGAGGAATATGCGTACTGAAAAGGATATCACTGCTGTCAACGAAAGTGTGAAAGAAGATCCAAATTTTGCACAAATACCTTGGCCTACACCCATATAAAATCCAGCTAGTGCAGGAATTAAAGCCGTTAAGTCGTTCTTTCACAGATTGAGCTAGTAACTGACCCGTTGTTTTATCGCCGAATTATGTTTAGCGATGAGGCTCATTTTTGAATTAACGGGTTTGTTAATAAGCAAAATTGCCGCATATAGTGAGACCAATCCACAGCATACCTTACAGACTGCATTGCATTCAGAAAAAGTCACCCTTTGGAGTAGCTTACATGCTGGTGGCATCAGCGCACTTTATTTCTTAGTTATTATCAGCAGGCTTATTTGGTTTTCATAAGGGAATAATTTTCGCGTTCCAGAAATCGCGTATAAAATAAATACCCTTTATGCATAAGTCAAAATTACTAGTAAAAACTTTAAAGCCTTTTAGAAAGTTAATTATGACTACTGTTCCAAATTGATCAATTCCTGGAGCCTTTCTTGCTGCAGGGTTTAGGATTAAATCACGTATAATTTGTTCGCAATCATTTGTTGCATTTTTTAAAGAAAAAAATGTATATGCAAAAAACATATTTATTTTAAAAAAGTTTTATTAGTATTAACTTTTAAACAGCTGCTTTAAATGCAAATCAACTTTTAACGCATTAAATTTTCCTTAATTTAAAGATTTTAAAGCAGATAATTTGAAATCTCTTGCCACAACATACTTAAATATTTATCTTTAAGCACGTACACTTGCACTTTAAGTAAAACTCATATTCTCAAAAATATTTACTTTGAATAAATAAAGTTGCAAAAACTATGTTAGTATTTACAAAATTATCATCGCGAATCTACATCTGTATGAAAGCGTGCAAATATTATTTTGTCACTTTGGCTACAACAGTTGCTGGCTGGGGATTTTTTCCTATTGCATTTTGCCAATTACTAACAAAAAAAAAAAAAAAAATAGCGTAATAATCATATAAAAAATAAACTTCTTATATTTAGTTTCTTATTTGCATATGTATACAATACAATCCAATTCAATTGTATAGTCGCAAGGAAGAAAAATGTTACATATGCTTGCAGCTATATTTAGGTTTCTTGTACAGGGAAAATTTCAAACGTTTCTAAAATACACAGTGGTTTGGGGTTAACCACCCAAAGAAACAAATAAAATTCGCATTTAATTACAAAACTCATATATTCAATATTTATTTGTTCCTTTTCTTCTTGCGAAATAAATACACTGTTCACAAATTCGTAGAAGCAAGTAAAAAATATTAAAAAAAAACAATTTGCAATAATAAAACAAAATTTTCTTTTTTTTTTCTTTTTTTCTCTTCACATAAGTTACCCAAACACCCAAATCGCTCATATGCAACAACAGGCCATAAGAATTAAAATCATATAAACGTTTGTGTAGTTCATAAACGAACTAGTTTATTTAAATGGTTCCGTCGATTGAACTAAGTGAACTAGTTCAACCGTTATAGTACATCTATTTCATTTTTGAACTATACTTTGTAATTGAACTACCAGACAAGATGAACTAGATTCCATGTCTGTGTTTCTTTGTTCAGTATTTCGGACATAAAATCAGTGCTACCACGTATTTTATTAAATATTCGTTTTGGCAATGCCACGGTGTAACTGCCAGCTTTTGCCATTAAAACAGCTTTTGAACTAAAGAAAGCGTTTGAACTAAAAGTGAAAAAGTACGAACAATACGTTAAAATTTGAACTAATAGAGATTTTGAACTAAAGAGAGCCTTCAAATTAAAATTTATACCAGTTCGTTTTCAAACTTTGAACTTAAAAGAGCGATCACTAAATTGAACTGTATGGAACAAACCTACTCCAGAACCAATATACCATATAAATGGCAAATGCATCCAGCTTTTGTTTGAAATTTATATTCAAATATTTTGAAGATTGGTTTTTACCTCCATCTGTATAATTTATCTTTCTTTCCCTGTTTTCCCTCAAAAATTTTCTTAACCCTGTTTTGCCTATTTCTGGTCAAAAATACCACAATATTTTTTATTATGGAACCACTGTGTTAGCAATGCTTCTGTTTGTTCCAGACTAGTTAAGACATAAGCTCTTCCTTCTCCTAAAATATTTATTCACTGTCATTGTATTTTTTATTTATTTAAATAAACTTTATTTTTTTAACATTTCTACAATTTTGTATGCATTTAAGTTTATTAAATTTTATTCAACTTTGCTTTGCACGGTTTACCACAAAAATGTGCGCGTAAGTATAAAAGAAGCTAAGCAAACAGATCTTCTTCCTTAAAACCGGTGCTACATTCGCGCGCAAATACAATCAGACAATTCCACAAGAAAAATATTAAACCACAGAGTTGAGAGACGTGTTTATTTTGTATTTTTTATATTAAATATTTTTTTGTTACTTTTTATTTGAAATTGCATTCTTTTGTTCTTGTGCCTGTGCACAGTGGATGTATTCGCAAAATAAAGTTACTATTATCAGGCTATTTTTTAGATTTATTTTCGACATAAACCACTTAGAGAAAACATATTAGGTTTTCACAGCCTATAATATTAATATACAAAATAAAATGTAGCGTTTAAAACTTAAAAACAAACCTATGAATTATATTAGGCCAATTTACAAACAATCATATTATTGTTATGAGTTTCTTCTATTTGCAAGTGAAAGTTCTTTTGGCTACAAATACATACATTACTTTTCTGCAATGTTCTTTCTCGGTGGCTCACAAACATAAAATAATCTAATAATGCTATAGTTTAACCATAATAAAATAATTACGAAACATGTTATGATTATAGTGGATCATAATATGATTATAGACAATTTTCGAGTAAATATGATGCAACCATTTAATTCTTTTATTATGGTTACCTCGACCATGTTTTTTCTTTGCATGCGTTATAAAAACACTTGCAAAATAATGAGTAAAAATCTGAATGACTACACTGTGCTGTGCAAATAGAAGAAAATAATGAAGTTATTTTTTTTTCTATTGTTTTGTTCTTTTTTTTCTGTCTAGAACTCGTTTATATTGTGTCTTTATATTTTCCACTATTTTTGCATGCAATCATCAGTATAATATATACTTTGCGTCTTCTTTTTACACGTTAGTTTTATTCTTGATATAAAGGCTTTCACATCAATACTCAAAGGAATGTTATATATCTACAAACATTATATGTCGTTGACAAGTCAATGCAAGAGTAAGGAATACACTCTGCCTGTTTGTTTGCATGAAATCTGAACATATTATCACGTAAAATATCATGTGGCAGTTACGTGACATTAAATATAACTGAACAATAAAAGAAAATTAATATATTGATATTATTTTAATCGAAATTAATTAGAACTTCTGCCAAAACTTAATAAATATCTAAATAATCCACAATATTTTATTTATATTTTTGGATATTTAAATATAATAATAAATTAATTACTATTATTATGTGTATAAAATTTTAAGAGATGCTCTCACGTTGTATGAGATACAAATATTTATTATTAATTAGAAGAATAATTGTTTGTAAACCCAAACATAAAGAAATATATTAATTAAATTTATCAGTAAATTGAAGTTCCATAAATGGGACAAATGAGTGAATATTATTTAAGCTAAAAATATTATCCATTAACCATAAAGGTTTATTTAACATACTCCCTACATTAAATTAATTAACAAAATATTTGTTGATTTTGTTTTTTATTTGTGTTCGCCAAAAAAACACAGTATTTCCTTTTACCAGTTGAATGCATAAAGGATTATTTAAGACAGTGGATGCTATTTTGCTTAGATGTCTTACAAGCCTCTTTAAATA
This sequence comes from Cistogaster globosa, assembly GCA_937654795.1. Taxonomy (NCBI): domain Eukaryota; kingdom Metazoa; phylum Arthropoda; class Insecta; order Diptera; family Tachinidae; genus Cistogaster; species Cistogaster globosa. The sequence continues at coordinate 41,035,168 of OW569403.1, read as the reverse complement.
TTATGATATTCTTAGATCTCCATGGACACAATTGCCAATTTGCAGGCTCAAGGTGTAAAATAAACCACCGACTGAAACAGGCATAAGAAATTCATTCTCTAAAGGTAGGATGAAACGATTGACACAAAGCACGGATTATTGGTATATTTTGTATGCCAGTCGTGTGATTTTACAATTCCTTGTCCCATACGACAATCGAGAACAAAATTGTGCTCATTTACCGCAATCAAATTCAACTCTGGTGTGGCAATCGTGTGTACGATTAATAGGTTACCATACGTAAATAAAAGTTTCAAAAATGCACCATTATTTTTTTCGTAAACGTGCGTCAATCAAAAAATAAAATTTCGCTAATAGTTAGTTTTTTATAATCAGGTTTTCGGTGATTCTACGGTTAAAATTTTTTATAAATAAAATTAATTTAAGTTTTAATTAAAGTTTTAGTATGGAATTCAATGACTGCATTTGTAATGGATGATTCTATTAAATTTTTGTATTTTTCCCGCGAATACCGATCATCAACACCTCTGTCCAAAAAAAGAATAGTCTTTCTCATATTTTTTTTTCTATTTTTTCGAAACTTCATAAACGTTTTTTAATATACTCTCATCAGTGCATTCTTTTGTGATCTAGTCTCTGAACCACATACTTCTTTTAACATTTCTCTTTTCAATTCTTTTAACCTTCACAAAGAAAATTGGAAAAGAGAAAAACTTTAATACAACAATCGATCAGACACAGTATCGAAAATTTCACTATTTAAAATCGGCAACATCCCGGCAACATGTCCCGCGAGGCAACGGCCATTTTTTCCTATCATTTGTAACAATGTAGTAATTTCAATTAAAAAAATACATATATGAGGCAATAGAAAATAAAAAAGATAAGAAAACTAAAAGCGGAAAATAAATCTGCACTCGCCCAAATTTTCCGAGTTATGGGCCTCTAAACTTTTTATAAAAAAATGTTCGATTTTCAATATATTCAATATAGGTATCATTTAAGAGATTTTAAAGAGATCATTTTAAAGATCATTTAAATTATTTTAAAATACTTCACCCGATGACATTTTATTGTATTTTTTCTATTTTTTTAATTTTTTAATTCTCTGTCACCTTAGTATTTGTTTCTTTTCTGATTGGAGTTACTTTAATATAGTAGATTCACATACATTGCGAAGGGTATATAAGATTTGGCATAACACATAGCACATAGAATATGGCACTCTTACTTGTTATATCTTTAAATTTACACAAAATAATTATATAAAACTGATGCAATTTTCTTTTTCTTTAGAGAACAAATCACCTTTACGCAAGAAAAAGATTAAATGCAAATTGTTTTAAAAGTCACGCTAACATAAACAAAACTATATTTTGCATCTACAATAACAGCTGTTTCCAAGATTTCCCGTGCAGTAGAACAATCGTGTGACTGCTGTGTGACAATTATTGCCACTTAGTCCTTTTCCGCCAATTCGCGACATTTAAATGTATGTAAAATGAAGCAGTCATGTCACCACAGATAATTTTATTAGGAAAATTTATTTTTTGTTGAAAAAATTCAGCACAATTAACATTGTGTAAAATTAATGGCCTGCGACAATCGTGTGATCCTACCTGAAGTACTAATTTTCGAACTTACGTATAACTCAAAAAGCTTTATTCCGCTTTTGGCTTTTATTTAAGTAATTATCCTTGTCGCACAGCCGCCCGTTAGAATCTAGTTTAGGTTACTTATTCAAAGTTTCTTAAGCAAATATAAATGTTTCATAAAAGGCTTCTGACAGCAAAGGATATTTTTTTCATCAAAGAGGAAAGTTCTCAATGCACTTAATCACAATAAAAATTTAAAGCTAATTATTTTCATGCAACATGGAAGCAATGGGCTAGAACCATTTTCAGAAATGTATTAGACTCTCCGAACTTCAATTTATCCACTCTTGTTGTAGCGACAGGTAACAGGCCTGTCCAGCTTTATTAAAATGTCCTTCAGACTTTCTGATGAATAACTCTTTAACTCTTTCGCTACCGCCAATTTCATAAATTGTTTTTTTGATAAAACCACATTTTACCATGTGAATTGAGAAGCGATGGAGAACTAAGCCTTGCAGAAAGAAGGTGATGATTTAAGTCTTTAAATGAACTCCGGTTTTTTTAAGCTAAAGAAGGAACTCCAAAGACGTGGGCGATAACATTTGCCAAAATATCGACGGGTTAATCTCTGAAATCATCAATAAGGCAGTAAACACTTGACATTAAGTTCATTAATTTTTTTGATTTAATGGAGCGACAAGTCACGGAGACTTCAACATCTCTTCACAAAAAAATTTAAGAAGGAAATATTTGCAAATTGTGCCCTGAAGGCATTGCAATGGTAGGGCACATTATCTGTAAGTGTCTGGCACCGGCTGGTATAAGGTTTGGCACTACCGGCATCCTTATGCTAAATGTGGATGTCATCGGGTTTGGCACCACAGGCATCCTTATGCTACATGTGGATGTCATGAGGAACCTTATCCTTGGACAAATGCTTACAAATTCGAGAAACTCTGTGATGAACAACTTTATACAGATCGCGACTCAATACAAGCAAGACAGTAAATTACTAATCGTTTATCTGATTTTCAGATTTTGGGTTAATCTCCACCGCACATATATTTTTTTAATAAATTCTATTAATAGAAATTACTTTCCACAGATTTTAATCAACAATGCTTTAAATTAAATGTATAGAAGAAATAAATAATAATCAAGTAATATTCCTAAAAAAAGAAACGTATGAATTTGAATCCAATTAACAAATAACTTCATCACGTGCTACTGACTATATAGAACATTTTGTATTCCTTCCATATTACATACAGTTCATTTCACTAATTAAACAAAGTACAGCTTAAAGTACTTCGGATTAATAATAATTGCTAAAAGCATCCAGAGCAAAAGAAGAGAGCTATTAAAAAATATAGGAAACATAACAAAAAATATGATGTTAAAAAGCTAAGAAGAACTGAATCATGTTAAGCTACTTGAAATAATCTAATAGAAAATAGTTTAACAATAAACAAACATAATGCATTGAAAAATGAAAAATTACTTGTTACAGCAACACTGGCCATTGCAGAGTCTAAAGCAAGAAAAAAAGTAAGAAATTTGCTGCAGGATAAACAAGAGCATCTAAGTACAAGAACGTGTATAACAACTCAGATTAAAATAAGACAAAATATTGTTGTATAAAAAAGATTAAAGCTATTAAGGGCTTTAAGCAATATTTCAGTATTAAAAATCATTCAAAAATTATCAAGAAAAGCATAATAATTCATGAAATTGTTGTTGCTTATATTAAAAGAAAATTTGCAATTTATTTTAAAATTCATTTAGTGCTTCGGGTAAAGAAACTATCAAAAACATAAATTTATAAAAGCATTTTCGTAACAAAATCCACTTAAATACAATTTTAAAATAAACTTTAACATGTCATTGAAGTCAAGTGCAGAAAGTGTTAAGTGCAAAAAATAAAACAGATTATTTGACATATAAGCAATTAATTCTTAAAAAAAAAAACTTCTTAAAAAAGTTTTCAAATAAATCAGCTTAAAACGTAGATTAATTTAAGTAATGAATTTGTTGTTTTCTTTTTACGTACGAAATCATTCCTACTTAAAAAAATATAAAAAGTTTCTTTGGAAAGATATTTTCGCTCTTGATTCACATAACATTTCGTCAAAACTTTTATAAACAAAATATTGAATTGTGTTTTGTGTGTAGGATAAATAAAGTTAAAAAATTTGTTACACTTGTGATGTATTTGGCAAAAAAAAAGAATAAAATTAAAGTAAGCTACAATTGCTGTGTTGGAAGAGATTATTTGTTAAACAGAAGATGATAAGTTCAAATCCCAGTAGTGACTTGACTCAAATGAAAATGGTTGCACCTATTGAATTTTTGTGTGCTTTCAAAAAGAAATCTAATTAAATTTTTAGTGATTTCAATCCTTCATTTAATAAGAACTTGTTTTGTTTGTTTTCAACCAATTTTTATTTATTTTTAAATGCAATATATAATTGAGAGAGTTAATAAGATAAAAATCTGAAAGCAAATAAAACCCTTCATAGGAGCAAAAAAAATTTTTTGTGTGAGCAGGCAACATTGCTAAAAAGGCAAATAAATAGGAAACATCAGTTCAAATATCCCGGAACTATTACCACAAAAGGAAGAAAAGGAAAACAATTTTTTGTGTTTTAACGAAGGCCCCTTTTACATTAAAACAGAAGATGAAACGATTAAAACGGCTGTACATTAAAATAGAAAACATTCCCATTATTTATGGAATACAATTTATTTTATGTGACGACCAGTACTTGCTTCCTAGTAGCTAATTAAATCAAATTTTTTAAGAATTTGTTTACAATATATATTTGTATAAAGTATCTCACAATATTTACCTTAAGGGCATAAATTATTTCTCTATTTTATGCATAACATCGTAGTTAAACGTTATCCCACAAGACAAGACTGAGGGGGTAACATCACAGTTGCGCTTTAGCCAACTGACATTACAAATGCGGCTTAATATATGACTAAAGCCCAAAGCATCGATGGTTTATTGAGGTGTGTGATATAGTGCGCCATTTTACTTAACACGAAAATTCATATATTCTACTTCAGTTTTAAACAAAAAATAATGGATTCTGGAATGTTGGAAAATAATGACGCCACTCCACGGTCAGGTTATGTTAAGCAGGCAGGCAGGCTTGATAAATCCCTTAATTTTGATTCTCGATCCTTTGGCGTCACCTCTAGAATGGAGTAAGAAAAGAGAATAAGCAAGAGAAGCAAAAGAAAGAGAGAGAGAGAGACAGAGAGAGGAGAGTGAGAATTTAGCAATTCCCGGCAGGCTTAGATACAGTCCGCATTCTGGCTGTGTAGTAAGTGATTAACCCATTGCTCCGACCAAAGGAACTATTCATGTCCAGGTTCCTTTCCGAGACTTTAGACAGGCTGGCAAAATCCCGCTCATCCAGTAGTGTTTATATGCTGTTGAACCAGCGTAGGAGAGAAGCAGAGGGGATACCTTACTGTCTCATGCTCTTGAGAAATCTTATGGCATCGGGCCAGCAACTCAGTCGCGAATTTACTCTTTTGTTAAACCTCTAGGCCACATTTTTCTGGCCTGATCAAAACTTAGCCATTAAATAAATTTGAGTAGATCCGCTTCTCAAGTGATTTCCTAATCAGTGGCCTAGGACTTCTGGAGCGCATCAATGACGTTCAATCTGGAAGCCGTTCTCAGCGCCGGTCTCCTTACCATTAGAAATACCAGAAATCAGCATAATACTGTGCACTTGTTCTCCAGATGCTGCTAGTTTGTTTGTTAACATAACCGCTAAGCTGGTAATGCCTTTTGTAAGGTACGTTACTACAAAAACAAACAAAAAAAAAACATCAAAGATGCCCTTAATTAGAATAAATTATACTTTTATAGAAAATATAAAACGTATTAAAATTATCCAATATATTGTGAACTTCCCTAATATATATATAAAGAAAATTGTTATTTTAATCACACTGGCCATTACGTAAAAACTAACGATTCATAAAAATGTTTAAAATAAGAAAATATAAACTGACCCTCTTGCCGTAATACACCAGCTAGATGGGGTTTATGCACAGACACATAACCAGCTGCCAGTAATTACATTAAAAACAATGTTCAAAATTTGTTTTTTCTTCACAGAAAACCTAATAAAGTTTAGTTCTCTTTACCTTATTTTGGGTAACTAAAAGTTCTTCGACAAGACAAGGAGAAAATAACATTTTTATTTTCCAACATAAGAATTCTAAATAATGAAATAACAAAAACGATTAACAAGAAATTATTCTGTACCTAATTGCAAAACCAACAATCGAAGTTTTAGAGACCATCTTTTAAATAGTGTAATAACAAAAGGATATTTGTATTGTTAAAACTTTTTTTAATTAGAATTACATTGTTTTAAAGGTAAAAATAAAGTGTTGTTAAAATTTAAAAATTTCAATTAAATAAAATGAGTTTAATATTATGGGACTTAATTTAAAACCTATTCAGAGCAGAAAGGGAGAGAGGATGATATGTGAATGAATATTCCTTCAACATGAAAATAAAAAGCAGCTGAGAAATCGGATTTTTAAGTTACTTAATGTAATAAGTTTTTAAGTTATAAAAAATAAGATGGATTTTAATTTACTTACATGGGTTCTAAACATTCATATTACAGCTTTAAATGGTGTTATTATATTTCAATTAAAATTAAGAATCACATGCTTTTCAAGCCGTCTGTCAGAAATGCTTTCAAGTGTCATTCTTTGTATGATCTTTGATTGTATATCTCCGGAATGTGTCCACTTGCCAATTTATTAATACGTAATTTTGATTTATATACCCTTCATTACATTCTGCTAATGTTTAATTTTACTTTCAAAGCTCCTTGTGACCAAAAAAGTAATTAGAAAAATACTCTTTAATTAATTGGAAATACATGTCAATAGACATTGTGTTATTTTTAGTATGGACACAGTTTTAATTGATATTATGTCATTTTCTGGTGTAACATAATGCCCATGGATATTGTCTGTGGACGTTATGACATGCCACGGAAAAATATAAAATGAAAGTTTATTAAAATAAACGCTATTAGTTGTGATATTTAGCAAAAAGTTAATTAAACATCTCAAAGCAGTTGACAAAAAAAAATTAAATAATAAATTTAAAGGACATTTTTACATTTGAATTTTAATTATAAATTTGTTCTTAAAAAATTTGTTTAAATTAGAAAACCATGTAGTAGGGTTTATCGAAAGTTTGTTTTTTACTCGTTTAAATTTGTTGTTGGTAATTTACATTGAAATTTTTTTTTAAAAAATAAAGTTTTGTTTTATATGTTATGAAAATATTTTATCGATACCACAGCTGGGACTTGTTAATATATCTAACTAAATTAAAAGGTCAACTTTAAAGCTGGATTCACCCACTACGTGGCTTTAAGTGAAGGGGATTAGCTTTAAGCTAGATTCACCCACAATTTTAGTTTTTTGAGAGTTTGTTCTGAAACGATTCACCCACTTTGAACACTTTTTCTCGAAAAACAAAGCTACCATATGAATCATATGTGTAAGCGAGATGTGTTACTTTACAAGCAGGCAGCACTGTGACAGAGAATTGAAATCACAGAATGCCGTTTTTTTTTGCGTTTTTTGTGTCACAGACATAGTTTTGGTTTTGTTATAAATAAATTTTAAATAAAAAAAACTGTCATAATTAAGAACAAAACAAATTTTAAAAATAATCCTTGAATGTCAATGCAAACAAAGAACAAAAAAGGATGTAAAATATACATATTTTTTTTGCTTTAAGGATTTTTATCACAATAATTAGGCTGTGATGCTTTTTCTTGCTTTTTCACTTTTTTCAGTTGACACCAGTTTCTTTTTTTCACTTTTTAAGAAATTGTTTAAATTTAAAATAAATTTTTTTAAATTTTTAAAGAAAAATTTCTTCAGAAAAAAAGTCAATCAGGTTGCTTGGCAGTTTTACTTTTTTAAATTTGCAAGCAATTTTACCTTTTAAATTTATATCCACATATACATATATATAATATGTACATATAATATGATATGGCAGCTCAGTTAAATTTTCTTTGAAAAATAAAGTAGTTGGCAGCACAGTTTCATTGTTTCGGAACAAAAATTAAAATCAAACCAATTCAGGCTGAAATTGTTCCGAAGTGAGTTTAACTCTTTTTCAAAAAGAAACACGTCAAACTACATATAAAAAAATGGGTGAATCCAGCTTAATTTGAACTTATGTATAACTACAGTGCAGTTATCCTATCAAATCAATCAATTTTAAGTAGAGTTTTATGTTGTCTGCAAATTATTTTTACATTCTCATTAATTAAAAGTTCACATGCCTGATTCAATTTTATATTGTTTACTGACAACTTATAAAATAAAATTGACTGTGTACAATCATATACTAATATGATTGTACACGGTTTACTTCAATAGACGATACACAATACGATAGCAGCTTGTGAACTAATCAAATTGCTAAATTGCTTCAACTAATTCATACCAGTTTATTTTTTTTTAGAATAAAAAATCAAAGAAAAATTTAAATACTTTTTTTTAAAAAAACCTTTAAGTGAATGTTCTTTCTGTTTTGCTTCTAACTTCAAACTGCTTTTCATAAACTGAGAGAAGTGCTTTCAAAATCCATAAAAACAAAATTAAAATATTTTGTGATAGAATATTCTGGTGTAAAATTTTTCAATCCTTATTTTGCTTCACATAGCAATTTTTCAAGTTGCCAATAAAAATACGTTACATGATTACACTTGTCATTTAAACGTTAAACAATTTTAAAGCTGCTATGCTCTACAGTAAAACTACTTACGCAATACCTAGACATTTAGTAGTGATCACACACAACATCAAATAAACAATATTAAACTGCAAAGAATTCTCTAGTATAATTTTGTGTGTTGGTTGCAAATGAGTTTAAACATGAAAAGGTATGAACGGTAGACTTAGATTTTGTGTCATATTCTTAATGTCATGCTCTCTTTGTACCTTGAGCGTTTCTGTGTTTGTGTGTGCATGTATATGAGAAAGAATTTATTATTGTCCTTAATCGTCCCTTTGTACAAGGTAAGGGTCAATTTGTTGTGGATAAATAAACCATTTATGTGTACATGGGAGTTTAAAAACCTATCAACTGTTTTTGTGAATAATACCAAGGACCTTTGGGAGATTATGAGATTTTTTCAGTGGTAGACTGATTTAATTGTAAACAATATCATGCATGTCCCTGTGTTGGACTTTAATAGAGCAAGCAATTAACAAGGGAATCAATTTAATACTCTTTAGCCATGATGAATTCAATAAAGAAACATTGTAATTAAGTGTTGTATTGATTTATGTTGTGAATATTGAAAAACAAAGGAAATATTTGTTGGAAAAAAGGCGTATAGGCTTTTGACAACAAAAGTGAAATGTTTTTACATTTTTCCTATAGAAGTTGATGTGACGTAAATTTTCGTAAATAAATGTTAAAAAAATTTTCCTCCTTTTGTAAATTAAAATGTTAGCAACTTCGAAAAAAAACAGTAGTCTGGTTTGAAAAAAATTTGTGAAAAAAACAATGCTGTGTTTTAAGTTTTGAGTAAAATTTCATCCTAAACAAAGAATCTTATGTTCCAAAATTTCAAGCAAGCTTGATAACACCTTTAAGCTTAAGCTTGATTACACTTGTACTGCAGTCACAGAAAACTTTAATGCAATCTAAGTAGCTGTGTAGAGTTAAGAGACTTATTTTCCTTTTTTAGTCTTGCCTTAGTAATGAAAAGTGGAATATTTTTGAATAAATGTTTGTCAATCACAAATCAAATAAAGACACACCCTCTAATATCCAAGTACAAAATCAATACTTATTATTGCGGACTTAGAAATACAGTTTTGTTGTAAATTTAAGCCGGCTGTCTACAACTTTTCAAAACTATGATCATATTCAACTTTAAAATAAATCAACTATTTTAGCACCCTTTAATTTATAATTTTAAATATTTTCACATGTTACTATAACAATTACCCCAATCGACATTATGAGAAATTTTCAAGCATTTGTCTATAATTCTTCAAAAAATAGGTTTACATAGGCCTATAAAGGCCAACTCATGACAACTATAATTTTAAGAATTATTTTTGTTTTAGTTTTTTTTTAATGGGAGCTTTAGCCGTACGCATTTTTTTAATTTTAAATGTAGAGCTGTTTAATTTTAATAGTACACGTAAAAAACCTGTTTGTTGTATCGGGACACCCTTTAATTTTTAAAGTTGTAAACAGTTTTAAAAACGGGACTAATCTATAGGCATAGACTTTTAAATAAAAAAGAGTTTTCAAAATCGGTTCAACAATTAATAAGTTATACCGTCACAAACATAAAAAAGCAATATTCAGACGATTTGATAACCTTCTTCTTTTTTTGAAGTCGTTTAAAAAGAGAGCGATATGCAATCTATGTCAGCTACTTCATATAAGGTATCCAAATTGCTCTAAATAACAATTAAAAGAAAAAACTTTTCATCAAAGTAGAAGGTTCTTAGCGTGAAATATTAAAATAGTTCCACTAATAATTCGAACAAAATATGAAGAGGTACAAACCACAGTCTTTAATGTTGAATATCAACTGATCCATATACCAAGAGTACACGTGCAAATTTTTTATTATTAAGCAGGCCAAAGTCTCTTGTAGAAAAGAAGCACAGAGTAAATCTCTACCAACTTACAAGGCAGCATACTTTTAGCAAAGGATTGTCTTATTTTTTTTTTAAAGTGCTTTTTATACTAATTAAGTAAAATTTTATATTTTTTCTTATATTGTCATTTAAAAGTATTTTCTAACTTTAAATTTGCATTATATTTTTTAAATGAAAGACATCTGCTTTCATACCTGTTTAAGCTAAATTACTCAAATAACTCCGATTAAATGATTAAGTTTATTTATTGTATTTTCATAATAATAATAATGATATTCTCATGAAACATTTATATTTGAAGGAATCAGGCACAATTTAAGTAAATTATTATAATAAAGATTCCAAATAATAAATTTTCTTGTTATTGTATTTTCAATTACATTTTTAGTTTTTAATATCCGATGAAGAATAATCTTATTTATTCTATCAGAAATATTTTTCTTTCTTTCTTTTGAGCATTTTTTCACAGAAAACTATCTCCATCTATTGAATTAGGATCTAGAAACTTTAAATATTTAACCAATAAACTAATCAGTTTTTATGCTTTATTACATAGATTATATTTTTAAGCAAAATAGAACTGCCACACTGCTCTAAATTTTTCAAATTTATGATCAGTTTACTCTGGCAAAAGCTCATAAAAAGATTAATTTTTACAATTTTCAGATTTAGTTTAAAAATCAGTCTTCAGCAAGCCAGCAAATCCTGCAAACTCCATTACATCCAGAAAAATACGGTTTGGTACGGTTGATATGCTTATGGCATCGTTAGATTTTATTTCTTTAAGATAAGAGAGTTTCACTTTGCGTTCGAGAGATATGCCCCATGACTAATAGACTTTTATTTAAAGTTTGAGGACAGGCCACTAATATCACCGCCAATTTCGACTGTGCTGATGAAATATAAAAGAAGGGTTTTGTTAGGAAACATTTACGTTGTTAAAAGCTGCTAGTTATTTTTTATGCAATTTAGATTTGAAATGAAATTTGAAATTTTTATAGCTAAAATTTTCGTCAAAATAAATATTTTCATGGAATTTTGATTATTGAGTGAAATCACAAATTTAAATTTAAAAAACGAAAATAGAGCCGCTCGCCTTTTTTGAACATATCTTCACTATTTAAGAACCGATGTTGCTAAATTTTACTTACGGAACCATGTCTACGAAATTGATGGTCATTTATTTTCTGCTTATCTGGGGACGTGATAAAATTAATGTCAGCCTGATTACGGATATACTTCCCTATATATGAAGATCATGATTTTATAAGCTTTATGGGGATAAAAATGAATATTTAATATTTTATTGTGAAGGGTATAAAAATTTAAAAGTTTGAATTGGCTGTTTGTTGCTTAAGCATTCCAGAATGGCTTAATCGATTTGAATGAAATTTAAACCACACTTTTACCTTAAAATGGGTTAAAATTTACGATACAGCTATCAGCACCGCAAGGGTACTGTAGTGAGTAAGAGCCATTGTTTTAGCGTATGAAAATGTTATCATACTTTTTACAATGTTATTGACAAAACAGTCGAAGTCGTGAGCAGAAACTAGATTAAAAATTTAATTCAAATTTCTATAATTCAATATTTATAAAAGAAAAATTTGTGCGGCATTCCTTCTTTGACAAAAAGCAAGCAAATTAATACAATCAATAACCGTATTTTTTTTTTCTATCAAAAGTAGGCTATAATAAAAATTCTTTATACATTTTATTTTTAGATTTTCATTTCCATTAGGAAATGTGTTCTTTTTCGTTTATATTAAAACATGTTTCCATATGTAGTAATTTGGTTAAAAACAAACTGCTAGCGTTCTCATTATTTCTTTACTAGAATTTATTTTTTTACCACTTCACCTTTGCGAAATTTTCAGCCAAACCTGTAGTAACGCTATTGCTTAGCTGTGCAAGTTCGATGTTAAGCTGTAATACACCAAAAGATTTTAAACGTAATGCATATATTTTTGTTTAATTTACAAGTTATACAACTAAAGTCTTTTCTTGTAAATATTGTTGCTTAATAATTTTAATTGAATCATCTTTGCATACTAAGAAAAAACAAATCAACACAGGTGATATTTCTATTCTGTTGGGAACAGTAATAAATTTTAATTATAATTAACTCTCTATTTAGAACTTAAGTGCAGGTTAAGATATAAAATATGATTAATGGATTGGTAATCTTAATTTGAGTAAAGGTACAAAAATAGAATGTTTCTTGGTTCTACAGATGATATTTAGTTGGTATAAGAAAAATTTTTGTTACTCAATTTTATGCCCTTTTAAAATCTCAAATAATTTAAAAAAAATGTAAGTTTTAAATAAATACTAAATTAAACTTAGAATTAAATTTAATCAAGTAAATGTAGGGTGAAGACAATTTAAAAAAAATATCTATTCGCAAAAATTTTATATCGGGTTTAAACATATAACTGTAAGTAAACACAAGATAATTTACAGTAAAACACGAAATCTTTTTATATATAGTACGTAGTATTGTTCCGTTAATTATCCTTAAAGCTTGCAATTTCCAATTTCTGGCAAAGACAAAGAAAAATTTAAAAGAAAGAAAAATTTTAATCCAGAAAATCCTATCGGCGGCATAAATGTAGAAAAAAACTAATTATTAATAGTTAAGTTGTTTAAAAATGCAAAAAATATAAAACATCAATGCAAACCTCCAAGATACTAGATTAGATCAAAAAGACTGCTTGATAGTGGCCGTAGATAATTTGGACAAGGCGCCGCGGCATATAGAGTACTGTTCGAAACCTAAGCAACTTTTTCCCACTAAGTAATAATAGACTCATATCTTTTCTTTAAATAAATTTATAGAAAATATTTTTTTTATTTACTGCTACACAATGTATCTATAACCTAAAAATAACAACAAAACCTAAATTCCATTTCTTTGGAAGTTATAATAAAATAGAAACAAAATTAACTTAAAAATTCGCTGTTCAAAACCTAAGCAACTTTTAATATTTGGTATGATATCCTTTGTTTCTTACGACCTTAGCGCAGCTTTTGAGCATAGATTCAATAAGATTCGATAGAATAGATGTTGGTATAGCTTCCCACTCTGATTTTAGACAGTTCATCAACTCCTGTTTATTTTTAAAGCATCAAGTTCCAACTCTCCGTTTTAAAATTCCAAAGAGGTTCGCTATGGGATTCAAGTCTGGCCAATCAAAAGCTTGAACCCAATTAGCTGATAACCAATCCTTGGCTAACTTCGATGAGTGTTTTGGGTCATTGTCATGTTGAAGCACCCATCGAAGTGGCATTTCCCACTCAGCATAGTTAAGCATGTGAGTTGCTAAAATGTCTCTGTAAGCAAAACGGTCCATTTTTGTTTGAATTTCTACAAAGGGACCAACACCACCGGCCAAAAAACAAGTCCAAACCATTGCATTTCCACCCCCATGCTTTATTGTGGCTTTTGAGTACCGAGGATGTAGCCGCTTTCCTTTTGGTCTTCTCACGGTGCAAACTCCATCTGAATTTAGTAAGTTAAATTTAGATTCATCTCTTAACAAAACAGTTCTCCATTTGGATATAGTCCAATCCATATGTGCTCTAGCAAAATCCAACCTAAAACAAACAAACAGCTGAGAAAATCAGAGACTACGTTGCAATCAATCAAACAAACCTCTGTTTTAAATGCTTCTTAGTCAGCATAGGCTTCTTAGATGGCATAAAGCTCCTTAAGTTTTGTTCCAATAAACGTTTTCTTACTGTGGAAGAACTAATCTGAAGTTCAGGCTCATTCACTATGTCTTTCGACGTAATAAATGGATTTTTTTTACCTAGACGGAAAATTTTCTGGTCTGTTCGCTCAGAAGTTTTTCGAGGTCGCCCACCGCTATTGGCTTCCTCTACTTTTCCAGCAGCTTTATACTTTTTTATAAGTCGGGAAACTATTGATTTATTAATATTCAATTGGTTTGCTATAGAAATTTGGTATTTACCGTTATTAGAAAGTTCAATAATCTTTAGCTTAAAAGCTGATCCTTCTAAAGAATTGGTACTACTTAAATGCATAAAATTAACCAAAATTATTTTTTCAATAGCAATCATAACAGGACTAATATTTTTGTTTAAAATTTTTGTTGCTACTTTAGTAAATATTTCGCAACAAATGCAACAATGTAAAAGTTGCTTAGGTTTCGAACAGCGAATTTTTAAGTTAATTTTGTTTTTGTTTTATAATTTCTTTCAAAGACATAAAATGCATTTTTTGTTGTTATTATTAGTATGTAGACTATATGTATAATAATAAATAAATGGGAAATTTTTCATTAATCTATTTAAAGAGAACATATACGACCATGAGTATTTACTCGGGAAAAGTTGCTTAGGTTTCGAACAATACTGTATATCAGCAGAACCTAATGTTAAATAATCTATAATTACAGAAATAGCACCTAGAATGTAACGTGAGGGCTACAGAAGTAAAAACCAATTATTGTGTAGCTATGATATAAGCATTATATTAAAACCATAAATGAGGTGGTCAAGCCTCCTATATAAAAGACTTAAATAATTTTTAGTTACCGGGAAAAGTAACAACATAAAACAGCTTAAGGCAGACAAGGCATATTTGGTTGAAAGGACCATAATGGCAAGACAAGAGATCATTATTAATAGTCACAGCCGGAGCCAAAGTGGAAGTGGTCTGGCTAGCTGTTTGGATTAGGGCGATGGGGTTAATAATTAGGGATCTCGATAAATATTATAAGTTGCACAAAAGTTTACCTTAAACAAAAAATTCCCTTAAAAAAATCAAAAGATAAAATTGCAAAAATAAAAAGTCGAAGCTAAAAATACTTCATAAATAAATTTTTTTAATAAAAAATCTAGACTTTAAAATTTCACGAATATCCATTTTCACAATTTTTACCAAAAATAAATAAACAAATTTACAAAAAACCCATTTTGAACGATCGAACTAAAATCGAATATTTCATAAGACCAAAAGGAAACGAATTGTTAAAACTTGAAAGCTATCTAACAGATCACGATTTTATTTTAATGAAATAAGAGGTTGATCTGTAGATAAAAATTAATTAAAATTTATTTTTGGCTTATGTTCATTTCTTTTATCAATATGATACTGTGAGTAATCAAGTAAGAATGATTAAAAATAAAAATTACATTCGTGATTAGCCGATACTTACAAGACAAGTTTGAAGAGAACAGTGAAGAAATACTTATATCTATAAGAAATACAGTAAAGAATACTTTGGTTTGTGTGTCGACTTCCTCTAACCAAACTGATATTGATATGTTTTTCATATATTTTCCTAAAATTGTATAAACAGTTTTTATAACTATCGAGTTAAAGTTAAAGAAATTAATACTCAGCACCACTTCCACACATACGTGCATGCATACAGTTTCATGCAGATTTGTATAACAGATATTAACTCCTTAGTTGTTTATTTAGTGTTTTATGATGTCACAAAAACAAACAAATTCGTTTTCGGTGCACGATATTCATCATAACAAACTCATAGTTTAATTTTACTTACGCGTGTTAGTGTTGTTCGTTTATTCATGGTCGGTCTTATGTAAATATTCTGGTTAAAATTGCAAGCGTTTGTTTTGAATGTGTCACTTTTTTGAACAGCAATAAATTTTTCTTCATGTTGCGCATTTAAGGTGGTACAAAAGTAATGATCAAATGTGTTGTGAAAATATATGAATAAATCATAACTTAAAAACTGATGTAAATATTAAAAGAAATGCAAGATCTGTTTTGAAAGAGAAAGTCAGCAGATTCTTAATCAATTACATGTTTTGAGTTTAAAAGTTCAGCCAGCAGCCAAATTACTTGTGAGCTCTTTGCTTGTTGTTCACCATTTTTGGTGGTGAAACTGCCGATACATAAAAAATCTTCTAGTTTATGATGACATGAAAAACTTTTTTCTCGCTCAGCAGGCAATCAAGTGGCGACTTGCACTACGTTTTTTCTTATTATAAATTCTTCTACATTTTTGTAGGCATCTATTTTGCATATATTTTGATAGAAACTAAAATCTGTATTAAGCTCTGAACCGATAGATAAGAAATTACTTACCTAGAAACTGTCTTCACAGTATAACATCAAAAGTTAATTTTACAGCTGGCAAAGTAAAAGTTGAAAGTCTGATTATGTTTTTTACAAATCTTAAACATTTTAGCGATGACATTTTTTTCAAAACTTTGACAAATTTATTTCTAACGTTAATTTTGTAATGCCCTTTAGTTTTATGCGTAAGTTTTCATAATACAAAACATTTAATAATTAAAAATATAAAACATACAACTTTGTGATACTTAAATTAAAGGTTTATTAAAGGATGAGATATCGTGTATTTAACCAAACAATTGCTGTGTAGTTTGTTGTTGTGAAAAGTGTTGAAGTTTTGATGTGTCTTCACAAAACAATTTTGTATATTAATTACGCACACTTAAGCGCAATATGCTGTAAATTGTTTATTTTGGCATTATTTTAACATGTGCGTGTGTGTTTGTATTTTATATGTTTGTAGTGCAATGAGGGTATGGAGAATTTTTGACAGGAC